>CM076583.1:160683384-160920364 GCA_034641835.2 Pinus albicaulis | reverse complement strand
ATCATGATGTGGTTGTTAGGGGCTGTTACATTGTTGACTATTGAGTCCCTCATGCAGAGACTGGTTTGAATTTTGTAGTGTGTCTAGATCTATCCCAACGTCACTTACCTGCTCATGGATGTCTCCTTCGGTATGTAGAATGAAAGAATCAAGACTTGAATGTATGGAATAAAGAGGGGTATTGTCTGGCCTTTCTTGACTACTAACCATATACTTCATGTCTGACTCTCGGTATAATCTCCTTTTCTGGTTAAAAATTGGGATGGTAGCATAGGACATGTCTAGTTGAAGGTTCCCCTGAAGCCTGGCTCCCCAAGATCTAGAAAAAATCATGCCATACTTGGGGGGAATATCTGCCACTACTATGTCCATAACTAGGTTTTTATCTGGTACTTGTGCCAGATTGACACAAAGATCCTTGATTAGGTCCAAACACTTGACTCTACTTGAATCTAAGGAGTACACATCTTTGTAAGGTTTAGCTATTTCTAGGCCTAATATCTCCATCACTACCTTAGGCATGAGGTTGTGAGAGGCACTCGAGTGTAGCATAGCATTATGTAAGATCTTGTCATGTATGTTTAGGCTGATATAGAAAGGGGGAATGGCTCCTTCTTGATATTTTCCTTCTATTTTGGGTCCAAATAATAGCTCAGGTGTGTCATCAACCAAGTGTAAAGTATATGTATCATTCCCTATGTTTATAACTTTCAGAACTTGAGATTTGTATGTGCCTTGGGTAATCAGTTCAGTGCGAGGCATGGTTATCTTGATTTTAGAAATATCTCCTTCAAAGATGAAAGGTATTTTTGTTCTGGACATATTTACATTAGTTTTATCAGCCATGAAATTTTCTACATTTTTAATTTTTTATTCTGATTTGGGGCTTCAGACAAAATATTCTTCTCAGGGCCACCAGCGGAGGCACTAGGGCAGCTTGTGTCACCACTTGGTATTGTCTGTTGTCCCTTTAGGAATATTTTCAGGGGTTTTCCGAACAACAATGTATATATTGTTTATCTTGGGGGCATCTTGGTTATTTTTTCTCCTAAGGTCATATTGGCTATGGACTTCCATTATTGCATTTTCAAATCCCAAATTGTAGTCTTCAGAATCCTAATGGTTAGTTTCAGTTTGATTTGCAGAAAATAACTCTTGTTCCTCTTCTATTAGAAAGACATTATCTTCATTATCTGAACCTATTAAGTTTACATGGCCTTCTTCTGGTTCTTCATTCACTCTCCCCTCTTCATCAAGATAATTATCTTGGAAAGGAGGCCTAATTTGTTGGTCATTGTCTCGTGGCCTATTTTGGGGAGGGTCTCTTCTGAAGTTTTGAGTTCTATTTCTGTTTTGGGGATTTTGTTGATTTTCCCTAGGAGGTGTTCTTTCATTCAAGTTTATCCTTTCCATCATTCTCTCCATGGTTCTGACTAGGCTATCTATCTTGGCATCGGAGAAAGAGGTTGAGGCTATGGTTTCATATTTGTAAGTGATTGTTTTTTCCGACCTCATCCTAGCTCTCTTTTCAATCAAGTTGGCTTTTGCACTAATAGTTTCCCTTTGCATTTCTTCTAGGCCTTGTGGGGGTTTCATGTGAGGGGGGAGGGAATTGTAGACATTGTTAAACCTGGTGCAATACTCTTGTACACTCTCCCCTACATTCTTCTTAAGATTTTTATATTTAGAAAGGATTTGGAGGGGGTTTTTATTGATTTCCCACTTGTTTATTAAAGATCGGTAAAGGGAAGGGAGATCATGTATGGTGTTAGGATCTAAGACTTTAAACCGTTTTTTGGCTTCTCCTCCTATGCTTTGTGCAAATATCCTCATTTTAATGGTTTCTTCCTCCAATTCCATATAGTCAAAGGAATCATTTATCCTATCTACTTGATGTTGGGTAGTGATGGATTCAGCTCCAGTGAAGTGGGGAATTTTGGATTAGTAGTCATTTGGTAAAGTTAGCAAAGGTTGTGGTAAAACCAGGGGGGCATACCAAGCTTCCATGATGGGAGCTACTAGAGGATTTACAAGAGGATGGTTTGTGAAAGGGAGTGCAGGATGAAGTGGAGTGGTTTGCATAGTGGTGGTATGGATGGGTGTGGTGGAAGTACTTAGACTGACAAACTGGTTCTGAGCAGATTTGGTATGGAAAGAGCTGAAGTGATGGAGAAGCTGAAAGTCAGGTGGTGTGGAAGGAGAGGATTCTCTACTAGAACTCTGCCTCAAATCTATGGGCTCAAGGTCAGTTTGGTCGATATCGGCTTTTGACTTGGTTCTGAAGAGGTTCAAGTTTGGTCGATATCAGTTTGTGACTTTGTGACTTTGTATGGTGCAAGTCAAACTGGGGATCTTGTAAAGTTGTAAGATGTTCAGGGTCTGAGCTTTCTCTATGAATAGTCCTAACAATGGTTAAGTTTCTAGATCTAGAAGTTTGCCACAAAATCTTTTCTCGGTCATCAAATATGGTAGGAGGATTTGGGTCTGGGTGAGATCTGGTACTAATCCTTTGTGAAGCTAGATTTCACACTCAAAATGTAGAGAGGCTGAAATTTTAGGACTGTTTTCAGAAGACTGGCCTCTCTGAGTGTTTGCTAAAATCTCACATTGTAGAACTAGGCTTCTAAGCTTCTCAGGGCTGATTTGATACAATCCCAGGGAGTCTAAATGAGAACTAGTGAAGTAATAGGCCTACTGGAGGCTAGTGGAGTCACCAGGTGGATGCTTTTTGTTTTAAGATGTATGTTTATGTTCCACCACCAATAACTAACAATAAACCAATCTAAGGATGTTTTGGGGTTTTCTGAGTTAGCCCCAGGGTTTGTGAGAGTGTCCTATAGTTGAGTCATCATTTTGCTAGGATGCTGAAACAACCATATTCTATTCTTTGGCTGATAGTTTGAGTTCTCTATGATTTGATAAGGGTCTCTAAAGTCGTAAGGGATACTTAGATTGTCACTGACTCAGAGGTCCCATCATGATCACCATTGTGTTAGTGATAGTGATGAGGTGGTTTCAAAACACAGGATACTGTTTTACAAGGGCTTATAAATTCTCTTAAGGAGGTATAAGCTTGTTACTTACTCATAAAGTCCCACCTTGATCGCCAGAATGTTAGGGTCCCGTGATTTAGCAGATTGGTAGACCAAATGCACAGGGTAACATGAAACTAGATTTTGGAGTCTTAGGACCTAGCCTTCCTGGACTCGAAGAGGGATATCTCTGTTGTATGCATAGGATGTGAACTTGTTTTCTTTAGATGGTTGATTTTAGGCTAGTTGTGAAGTTTAGGGTTTTTTTTGTTTGGTTGGGTTGGGTAAAATGATCAAGTAGAATAGGTGGAGTGAGAGATAATCAAATCATTGGGCTATGGAGTCTATGAAAGGCATGGATATCTCAACAATGAGTCAGAGTGCATCACAGGGAAAATCTAGTTTAGTCAATGGATCTTTTAAGGTTATGAGTGAATTGAAATGGACATTAAGTTGGGAAAACAAGGTAGGGAAAAGGGCAGTTAAGAATTCTTTGTCATATACCCATAAACAAGAAGGTCTCAAATAATGATAAGCAAAAGATAATAATCATGAGATAGGGCAAACCATTTACTCAATGACAACACTTTTAAACAAATAGACATTCAATATGAACAATTTAGTGAGACACAAGAAGCAAGAAATCCTATCTAACTTTAGTGATTTCACCGAGAAATTTTGAAAACATATAAGATAAAAAGTAACATTAACCAATGAAGAGGGAACTCCTAGACATCATAGATCAATCTATAAAGAACTTTGAGGCAAACTAATAAGCATGGGAAAAGGGAAAGATCAGAACAAGACCTCTTTGACTTAACCTAACATGTAATACTTCAAAGAGAGATTTCAAAACAGAGTTTAGATAGCATCAAATAAGCAGAGCTTGCCATAAAACATATTTGGAAATTAGCATATTAATCCATGGATGAAATAAACAAGCAAAAAGAGATCTAAGGAGCAACTAAGAATTCCTTAAACACGCCCAGCAGAGGAAAACTTAAAGACAGTAGCAAACAGGAAGACTGAGGTGCCTCAAACAACATTTCTTAACCTATACTTTTTTGATCTACTGCAACATAGAAAGATGGAAATAATGATAAACAAGACAACATGAACAAATTAGAGACACATCACCATTAACCAAGCTCAGGTATCTTGCAAGCAAGATTTCATCATCATCAATCAAGCATATCATTCACAAGCTCCATAACACCAAATTTCTCTTCAACCTCAAAGAACCATGTATTGCTCTCAAAACTCATCGAAAGCCAACATTTGCGATGAATCCTCGATCCCTTTTTAACAATAAAGGAGAAGAAAAACCTAATAGAGTATCTAGAAGCCTATTGGCTAATTACAAATTTCACTATTGTCCTTGAGACCTTGCAAGGCCCAAGGCACAAAATAACTAAAACAAAATATATTTTTGGGCATTTTTAGAAAAGAACTTGATGTTTGAGGTCTGACAAGCCTCCTAAAACTTTCCAAGCGTACATTTTTGAATTTCCCTCTGCTAAGGGCGCAACACTATGTTTAGGAGGAATTTCCATGCCAAGGGCGTAGCACAAGAGTAGGAAAAATGGGTCATCTTGCAGCAGTGTTTTGGAGGCCTTCCCGATCTCAGAAAAGGCTCTGTGATGGCTCGTTGGAAAGCCCTTGAAGTATAATTTCCAGATCTACCCTTGGTTATATGATTTGACCTCTATAACCTTTTCAAAAACAAAAAATTCCAAGGCTGGTAAAGGCACAACACATGTCCTGAAAAGCAGGCATAATGGTGAAAAATTGGGTGTTTTTGACCCTTTTGGAGGACCAAAACAAACAAATTGATATGAAAATTTGTGAGCATGCTATATTACTGATGAATATCCCAAAAATTTAATCCTTTCCTCCTGAAGATGCTCTAAAAAAGAGCGTAGCACCATGTGTGCTACCCCCTTGGCCTCAAAATTAGCAAAAAGCAAAAACTTGTCAAAATTCTCCCAAATTTGGTGGATGAGTGCCTCATGGGTTTTAGGAGACCTGTAGATATTCTTGTGCCAAGATTCAAAGCCTAGCTTGTCCTTTTTCTTCTTTTAGTGCTTGAATTTCCATGAGGGCCTTTTTGAGTTTTGCCCTTGCAAATTGATTTCTTTGGGCATAATGCTTAGTCATTCTTCTTTGTAAATCCAAGTATTTATTTGCCTTCTCTATCTTGGCTTCAAGGTGTATGTTATCTCTCTCAAGCCATGATTCCCAATTATGTTCAATTTCCATTGCAAGTAGTTCATTGAGAGAAAGTTATTCTGCTAGGGCTGATTCTTCTTCCCTCTGCTTTGCCAATGCTTTCTTCAATCCCATGGTTCTAGGTCTCCTCCTAGATTGTCCTTCCTCATCACTACTCTCCTCATAAGTTCCTATTAACTCTTGTATCTTCATTTGTGCCTTTTGGGCTTCTTTCTGGGCCTTGAGGGCTCTAGCTTCATAGATGGCCATCTATGCTTCCAGCTGCCTATTTTCCAAGTCAAGGGCATCATTTATACTCTTGGCCCTATCTAAATGTGCTTGGAGGTCTTTTATTTGTGCATTTCTGTCCTGAAGGAGCATGTTTGTAATTCTTGCCTCATTCTCCTCATCACTATCTACCTAAATGATCTCAAAATTCATCTCCACCTCATGATCTTCTTCTTCTTCCTTTACCATTTGTTTCCCTCTGTCCAGTGGCTAAGCTAATGTAGATGGCAAGGTCCCTTGCCTTTTGGAGGCAACAAACACTTGCATTGGACTCTTTTAATATGTGAGAGGGAGAAAATCAAATTTGTTTACTAGAATGCCCTCTTCATGGATGACCTTAAGACTGTCTTTCCTTTCATCAATGATCTTTGTATTCATGTCTTCTTCATCTTGTTCTTGACTGCCCTCTTCAGAGGTATTTTCATTTTCATTCATGCTAATATCACTGTCATGACCTTCACCACTATCATCAAGCTCTTGACTTCTTTTTGGGTTCATGGTGTCACTGCTGTCTTTAATTTTAGGGCTATTAGTCATCATGGGGTTGTCATTATCCTCCTCCGTGTTTGCAACATTATCATTGCCATCATATTCCATATCTTCTGCACTGATACTTTGTTTTAAACTATCCTCTTCATCATTGTCATTGTTTTTCCCTCTGCCATTGTATTCATCTCCTGCCTTTGTTTCTTGACTGCCATTTTTTTCTTCTTCCTCATCTAGCTCACTACCTTTGTTTTTTTTAATTTGCCTCATCACTGCTTGCATTATCGTTATTGTCTGTGGGGTCACTGTTAGAGGTACCTTCATCAGTTTCCTCAAACTCTTTGTTGTCCCCTATAATGTCCTCGTTGCTTTCATTTTGATCATTGTCATCCCCTTTTGTATCTCCTGCCTTGTCATATGTTTCTTCATTTCTATTGGGCTCACTATCTCTATCTTTAAAATATTCCTCTTTTTCATCTAGATCTTCATTATCTTCTTGTTCTAAACTGTCCTCCTTGTCATTGTAATTTTATTCCTCACTGTCCTTTGTTTCTTCTTCACCATCACTACTTTCGTCATTTTAATTTTCCTCTCCCTTGTCACTTGTTTCTTCCTTTTGACTGTCATTTTCTTCCTTACTGTCATTTTCCTTTTTGTCATTGTTTCCCTCTTGTTATTCATCACTTTCTCCTTGTTCTGATGCTTTAGGAGAAGGTGAAGGAGGGAATTTCTCTTGGGTAGAGAATTCATGTGTGGATGAGGAATCATGGTCATTGGGGCTTGATGGAGGAATTGAGGAAGGTGGATGAGATGATGAGGGAAAACTTTGCAAAGGAAAAGGCTATGGATTTGTGAAAACATCATGGGCAATGAATACTTCCTATGGGATACCCTATTGTTCTAATTAATGCAACACGATCATTTTGATAAGAGAATGGTGGAAAAGACTCTACATTTGTTGTGAAGGAGGCCTCTTTTGCACAATGTATGACATCTTATCAATACTTCTATAAAGGTAATAAGGAAAATACAGTAGCTTGGATCTATTGAAATGCATAAGCAGTCTTATATGGTAGGAATAAATTCTGGAAAACCTACCCTCATAGGTAAAATATTTCATGATCGTTTTCATTAAAGGGCCATACCTTTCCAACATATGGGAGAAGGGAAAAATAGTCTTGCAATCAGCTTGTTATCTTGGTTTCAAAAAATGATGGTAATGACTTAAGTTGAAATTCACCCGTTTGAACCATTTTTCTCCCATGCAAGGTATCCTAGTGGCCATGAAAACTGTATTGGTGGACACCTCAAACTTCACTCCAGCTAGATGCACTCGATGATCATGGAGGTTGAGGATGAAAATTATAGTCAACTTAGGGTAACTTTGGACTCTTTCTAATTTCTCACAGAAGTCAAAGAAACCTACCTCTTAAAAACATGCAGCTACTGTAGGGGAGGTTGTAAATTCCTTAGTATTTATAGGCTCAACCCTGTGCACTCTCCCACCCTTTCTCTACTGTCCTCTAGGCCTTTGGCCTTCCTTGCCACTGTCAACACTGCCTTCTCTAGGTATTTTATCCCTTACTCTTGTCTGGAAACTAAAAACACTGCAAACTGTTTATGAAAGGATATGGAGAGGGCAAGTGAGATGATAATGAGAAAGGTAGTTATTTTCAAATTTGGAGGGGAAATGTTGAGTGAAGAAGGACACCTTGGGCCTCAGTGTGTTTTTAGTATGTAGATGGTTGGATGTTCTTCAATCAACAATGCTTTTTAGCATGGGGACCCAACTTTTCCTTTTTAGGGTTTTTACCTCTTTCTCTAAATTCCCCCTTCAAAATAGTATAAAAAAAGGTAAATAGGTCTAAATACCTCTTTAGAATCCTTAGGAGGTGCTAAGCAAGAATTTGAGAAGTTCTGAGGTAGTTGGATGGCATGAACTTCTGAATAAATCCTCCCAGCTGAAGAAAAACACACAAGAGTGCAGCATGGGCTATTCAGGTGGCTTCTGCATGACCTGACCAGAAAGGTGCGTAGCGTTGAGAGCTGTCGGGCCTCTGTGCAGAGCTGAAATGCACAGGTGCATATCAATCAGGCTATTGGGTGGCTTCTGCATGCCCATCGCGCAACGCTTGGGTGGAAACTGCACGCTGTCGGGCAGTCCTACACATAGATGTCTGCGCGGGAAAGAACACATCATGGTGGAGGAGCACGGTGTCAGGCAATGCACTGAATGGGTGTTGCTGAATGCGCCCAGTGCATAGCAGCTCAGGTTTGTCGAGTTGCTTTTTCATGAGCAAGGGCACAACACGACAAAGCTATCAGGTGAGCAAGGCTCGGGCTTGTCGGGTTTTGCACTGAGCATGCCCTGCGCGTAGCACACTTCAATAGGCATGTAGCACCCCATTGAAAATTGTACAGAGTGCATACATAGGCATGTAGCATAACTTCTTAGGTGCGTAGCACAACTTTTCTTGTAGGGGCATAGCACAGTTTTATTGCCCAAACATCTGCCATAAAATTATGAAATTTATGAAAACCTTCCACTTTCTTTTTGAAATGAGAAATGGCTTTGAGTGATAATGAAATGCTTTTATACCCTTGGAATTAATAAATTGAAAACCAAAACCCACTTTGCTAATGTCTGTTTTATCCTTCTACTGATATTTCTTTTTCTTTTGTAGGAGGTGATTTAAACATAAAAAATGATCTTTTGGTAGTTGATTTGAGAACATAACCTTTTTTTCTTGGCCACTTATGTTTGCTGTAGGTGCCATAACAAAGTGTTTTGTTTTCTTTGTCATTCTTTGGAATCTTGAAAACTTAATTCACTTAATCAACAAAATCATGATTTTCTTGGTGTTCCATTTTGACACTTTGACCTTATGATCTCTTTCCTTTGACCATTTTTATGAAATTGATTGTACTTGAAAGTTTTGTCTCCCTCATACTGATACTCTTTGTGATTTCTCCCTTTGGTGTAGTGAAATTTTTTTGCTTTGACAAACCCTAAAGGTGACCTTTTGATATCATCTTTCAATTTATGCCTGCTGTCATCAAGGAGGTCTCTCACCTTCATTTCTTGTTTCAATCAATCTTCAATTTATGCTCAGTGGCGCTGATGTACCTCTGTCCTTGCGATCCTGTGTATGAACTCTTTGTTGGGCAACATTTTATAGCCAATCAGTCATAAAACCCTGATTTTCTTTGTTAATAGGCCTACTACCTCTCCTTTTCTGTGGCTGTCGTTAGGGATGATTTTCCCTTCTTACCTTACCTTTTTTTCCACTGATGGCCCTCTCATTCATTCCTACAGAAATGACTAGGATTACAAACTATATTTTCCATAGGTTGTGCTTTGACCAAGGAAGTCCTTACTTGAATTCTTCTTGATACCTTTTGGACAATCATGAGCTAACCCTCCTTTTCATTTGATTTCATATTTTGGGCACATGTAAAACAGTGAGTTTAGAAAAAAAAAAACAATGAATAACCTATGAAACCCTACATGACCTATTGGGAGGCCTTTTGGACTTGGACCTTGGCTAAAAACTTGACTTAGGGTTTTTAGGTGTAAAACAAAGTTTTGATAAACCTTTATGCATTGCAGACCTAAAACCTGATGACTTTGGATTTATCTAAAGAGCCTAGAAAGGTAGCTTAAAACCACCACTGCTTGAGGCACTTGGTGAATAGGGGAAAAGGTTAGGCTACTTGGAAATCCAAGGTTTAAATAGAAGGGTTAAGCAAGTCAAAACATAGTGGTAAGGACAGAGGTGGCAAACATAGTGAAAATGAGTGGCAAAGGCCTCATGATTGGTCTTGTGGGAGTGATAGGTTGGTGATGTCTTGATAGAGTAGTAGAACAGTGAAAAATTTATCCTAAGGATAATGAAGGCAATGAGATTTCTATAACTCACAAAATTCATGAATTTTGTTTCTAGAAATCTAGGATAAGCATTTAGTCATCTACAAAGGCAAAAATTACTGATGACTAATAGTGGCTCCACTTGGGGAGGGCAACTCCTTTTCAGGAGGTGTCCAAAATTTCAAATCTCTTGGTTTATGAATACCAGTGCCTCATCCATTGGGAAGATTTTTCTTCTTTCATTTGCTGTGGGTTCTCTGAAGGAGTGATCTCAATAATCTGAAAAACATGATTACTCCAACTTCATCTCTACCTACTCATCTTATTTTTTCTAGCATTTTTTATTCTTTGAGTTCACTTAAATTGGCAAACTCTTGACATTCATTTTCTTTTGAAAACAAAAACAAACTATCTACTTGTACCCTTATTGCTTCCAAGAGTTCAGATTATGCTAGTGAACTTATTTTATTCTCTACCTAGACTATTTGACTGTCAAGATTAAGCAATATGACAGACTTCATTCTCTAAGCTATTGACATGAAATTGGAAACATGATTTGAACCAGGATTATACAATCTAATTCATCATGAGTTGTGGCATTGAGAGAAGCTGCACACAAACATTATTTTCATAAAAAACAAAACTAGAAGGTATGAGGGTTGTGTTTCATCATTTTCTAATCATCCATATCCTTCTCTTTGGTTCAGATTTAAGCATGTGGAACAAGTATCTTTCATTCATAATCTATTATTTTTTAGATAAGTCAAGTTTGAATGATTTGACAAGCTCTCTTTCACTAACTTATCAACACAAATTTAAAGCATGTTCAACCATTTTTAGGTTAGATGACTGAACAAGATCTTCTTTTTGAACAAGTAGTGGCATTTAGGCTTGCAGACTTTCAGTACTACTATTTTTTGGGCATGGGGCTCTACCTCTTTTCAAATCTTCCCTCTTTTTCTTTCTTTCTATGTTTTTTTGTCTTTTCTCATGCAATGTTTATGTACAATGAATGAAAAAAAAAAAAAAATAAGGGTTTTTACAACAATGGTACTTGAGCATCTTGTCCTCAAAAGTATCTCCTAACATTCTTTTGAGCTCTTGTGAATAGAAATCGTAGTTACCTCCATTTGAAAGCATGGCATAAAGATTTTTCCAAAAAAAATCAAACAAGCCATGCTCTCCTTGGTATTTCCTCTCTGAGTCTTGCTTCCAAAACTTGTGTCTATCAAAGATCCTTCTTAGATAAAAAACGTACTCTTTACCAGCTTCACAACAGATAATGATGTCATCTATGTATATCATAGTGAAGAAGCTGAAAGCAGGGGCCATGGCTCTTTGGAAGGTGTCTTAAGCATTCCTTAACCTAGGAAGCATTTGGTAAAACATGTAGTTGCTCCAAGGAATTTTGAAAATGGCTTTATGGTGATTGATCAAAAGTGGTATCATCTGATGAAAACCTGAAACAATATCATGTAATGACATCTTGTTAGAAGTTTCTACCCCTTTTATATGATGATTTATTTTGGGATAAGGGAATTTGTACTTCATGGAGGTTTTGTCTAGTCACCTAAAGTCTATACACAATCTGTATCCTTTGGATTTCTTTGTTAGTGACACAATTTGTCCAAGGGTTTCAATGTTTATCTTGGAAGGAGACCTTTTTCGAATAATGCCTATGTCACGAGGCTTTAAGCTTTCATCTCTATACACAAAAGCATCTTGAAACTTCTTGCATAGCCTTATGTATTTCAGTTTTGTGTGTAATGACAAGGTTATATATAACTTAATCAATTTGGGCCTTCCTAGGCTGCTTACATCATACTCCTCTATATTGGTTCTAGTAGATACCCCTTTAGGGTCCATAACAATATTTGTGAGAGTCAGTAATTCTTCTAAAGGGACAAAACTCTTCGATGATGAAGTATCTATGTAAGGAAAAAACATAAGACTCTCTTGTTCTAGATTCCCAAAGATTTTTGTTCTGTGGGGGCATTTCAGTATTTCTGGATTCGAAAAAGGAAACAATTGTGTTTTTGAGGTTTGTCCTTCATTTGAGTAACCTGATTCATATTTCAAACTAATTTTTGGTTTTGCGATTTCATTTTCAGTTTGCAGAAATTCAAGTTCAGTTTCATCATGATGTGGTTGTTTGTGGCTGTTATAGTGTTGACTACTGAGTCCCTCATGCAGAGAATGGTTTGATTGTTGCAGTGTGTCTAGATCTATCCCAACTTCACTTACCTACTCATTAATGTCTCCTTCGGTATGTAGAATGAAAGAATCAAGACCTAAATATATGGAATAAAGAGGGGTATTGTCTACCCTTTTTTGACTGCTAACCATATACTTCATGTGTGACTCTCGATATAATCTCCTTGTCTGGTTAAAAACTAGGATGGTAGCATAGGACATGTCTAGTTGAAGGTTACCCTGAAGCTTGGCTCCCCAAGATCTGGATAAAAGCATGACATACTTGGGGGGAATATCTGCCACTACTATGTCCATAACTAGGATTTTAGCTAGTACTTGTGCCATATTGACACAAAGATCCTTGATTAGGTCCAAACACTTGATTCTACTCGAATCAAAAGAGTACAAGTCTTTGTAAGGTTTAGTTATTTCTAGGCCTAATCTCTCCACCACTACCTTAGGCATGAGGTTGTGAGAGGCACCGGAATCTAGCATGGCATTATGCAAGATCTTGTCATGTATGTTTAGGCTGATATAGAAAGGGGGAATGGCTCCTTCTTGATATTTTCCTTCTATTTTGGGTCCAAATAATAGCTTAGGTGTGTCATCAGCCAAGTGTAAAGTATTGGTATCATTCCCTATGTTAAGAACTTTCAGAACTTGAGATTTGTATGTCCCTTGGGTAATCTTTTCAGTGAGAGGCATGGTTATCTTGATTTTAGCAATCTCTCCTTCAAAGCTGAAAGGTATTTGTGTTCTGGACATATTTACATCAGTCTTATCAACCATGAAATTTTCTACATTTTTAATTTGTTGATTTTGATTTGGGGCTTTAGAAAAAATAGTTTTCTCAGGGCCACCAGCGGAGGCACTATGGCAACTTGTGTCACCACTTGGTTGGCTAGTTTTGTCTTTGTTTGGATCAATTTTCTTAGCCATGATGTTGGTATTTTCTGTTGTCCTTTTAGGAATATTTTCAGGGGTTTTCCAAACAACAGTGTCTATTTGGTTTTTCTTGGGGGCATCTTGGTTCTTTTTTCTCCTAAGGTCATATTGCCTATGGACTTCCATTATTGCATTTTCGAATCCCAACCTGTAGTCTTTAGAATGCTCATAGTTATTTTCAGTTTGGTATGGGGAAAATAACTCTTGTTCCTCTTCTATGAGAAAGACATTATCTTCATTATCTCAAACTATTAAGTTTACATGGCCTTCTTCAGGTTTTGCACTCTCTCTCCCCTCTTCATCAAGATAATTATCTTGGAAAGGAGGCCTAATTTGATGGTCATTGTCTCGTGGCCTATTTTGGGGAGGGTCTCTTCTGAAGTTTTGAGTTTTGTTTCTGTTTTGGGGATTTTGTTGATTTTCCCTAGGAGGTGCTCTTTCATTCAAGTTTATCCTTTCCATCATTCTCTCCATGGTTCTGACTAGGCTATCTATCTTGGCATCGGAAGAAGAGGTTGAGGTTATGGTTTCATCTTTGTAAGTGACTCTTTTTTTTGACCTCATCCTAGCTCTCTTTTCAATCAAGTTGGCTTCTGCACTGTTAAGTCCCTATATTAATAGTGTAGCCCCTTATTATGCTAGTGTAGCCCCCCTTATTGTTATTATTGTACCCCTATAACCCTCATATTGTTATTATTGTGCCCTTACATTATTATTGCTAGGTCGGCTAGGATTACATTGTGGCCCCACTAGGATTATATTGTGGCCCCATGGACTCCTATATATAGAAGGAGGTTTTGTTCATTTGTATCATCCAAGAATTGTTCAATTATGTAATGTATTGGAGGTTTCCCCCTCGAAGTGGCTTATTTCTAAGGCGTTGATATCTTTTTTCTTGTCTTTTTGGAGTTGGTTACACAACATTTGGTATCAGAGCTTTGGATTCTAGGGTTTTGCTACTCCAAACAGGTCATCGTGACATTTTCGCTATAAATTTTTTTTTACGAAGTTTCAGAAGCTGAAATTTTTAGGGTGCGAAGCCGAAATTCTGAGGAAGCTTGTCTAAAAAGTTCAGAGCTTGGTTCGCAATATTTTCGGAGATATGATCTGTGGAAGTTAGATCTTTTTTCAGGCTTCTAAACAGGTCATCGTGGAATTTGCGCTATAAATTTTTTTCTACAAAGGTTCAGAATCTGAAATTCATATCGTGCGAAGCTGAAATCCTAAGGAAATTTTTCAAAAAATTTCAGAGCTTGGTTCGCAACAGTTTTGGAGATATGATCTGTGGAAGGTAGTGCTTTTTCAAGCTCCTGAATTTCATCTCAAAGAGGTGATCGTGGGAAAAGTTCAATAAATCTCTCTCTGGGCATCGGATTGGAGTGCTGTAAAAAGTGGTCACAAGTACACGGACTGCAGTTTCTTGGCTATCAATTTTAGAGACAAAAGATGAAACAGTGACATGTGGCAAGTCGTACAAGTTCGCTCTATTGAACCAGTCCATAATTAGGTCATGGTGGGAGATTGGACACAACTTTGTCTTGGAGAATCCAAATCAAGTCAGACCTATGGAATTAAAAAGAGAATTGAGAGGGCTACTTCAGTGCTAAATTTAAAATATTTAAGGGCCGCAATCACAGAGATAATCCAATTTCAATATCGATCCCCTCAAAAGCAAGAAAAAGGTGTGTATTTTTCCGAATTGCATAAGTCTTGTTTGAAGAATCAAGTTGAATTGATTCCAAGGGCATATTGAAGAAATTTTTTCATTAATGGGTTCTATTATGCCTCCAAAAAAGAATTCCATACCCATTAATCCCTCAAAAATCTATACTATGACACATGAAGAGGAAGAGTTGCAGTATGAGATATCAAAATTACGGTACCAAGTGCAACAAGTTTCGATCTTAAGAAGAGAAATCGAAGATGAAATAGATGGTTTAAAAGCATAAATGGAGGCTAAGTTGGATGGTTTGAAGGATCAAATAATAGCTAATATGGATGATAAATTAGTGGAAGATCACAGCGAGCATCAACAAAAAGTTCTCCAACTCTCAAAGGATAACCCAACTTTGGTGCAGAATCTAATGAAACAACAAGAAGATCAACATCACATCGAAAGAAGTTATGAAGTAGTCATAGAAACAAGAACTCGACAAGTACGATCAATTTCAGAGTATCTCATCAAGTGGAAGAACTTTCCGGTAGAATATTTCACATGGGAGGATGAGAATTTTATAGAGAAGCATCAAGAAATAATCAAGCGTTGAGGACAACACTTGTTTGAAGGAGAGGGGCATGTTAAGTCCCTATATTAATAGTGTAGCCCCTTATTATGCTAGTGTAGCCCCCCTATATTAATAGTGTAGCCCCTTATTATGCTAGTGTAGCCCCCCTTATTGTTATTATTGTACCCCTGTAACCCCCATATTGTTATTATTGTGCCCTTACATTATTATTGCTAGGTCGGATAGGATTACATTGTGGCCCCACTAGGATTATATTGTGGCCCCATGGACTCCTATATATAGAAGGAGGTTTTTTTAATTTGTATCATCCAAGAATTGTTCAATTATGTAATGTATTGGAGATTTCCCCCTCAAAGTGGCTTATTTCTAAGGCGTTTATATCTTTTTTCTTCTCTTTTTGGAGCTAGTTACACAACATGCACTAATAGCTTCCCTTTGCATTTCTTCTAAATTTGTGGGGTCCCTCTCTCTTAATTGGTATGTCATGTCCAGGTTAAAGCCTTCGGTAAATTTCACTAGTGCTAGGCCTTGTGGGGGTTTCATGTGAGGGGGGAGGGAATTGTAGACATTGTTAAACCTGGTGTAATACTCTTGTACACTCTCCCCTTGATTCCTTTTAAGATTGTTATATTAAAAAAGGATTTGGAGGGGTTTTTCTTGATTTCCCACTTGTTTATGAAATATCGGTAAAGGGAAGGGAGATCATGTATGGTGTTAGGAGCTAAGCCTTTAAACCATTTTTTGGCTTCTCCTCCTAGGCTTTGTGCAAAGATCCTCATTTTAATGGTTTATTCTTCCAATTCCATATAGTGAAAGGAATCATTTATCCTATCTACATGTTGTTGGGCAGTGATGGATTCAGCTTTGATGAAGTGGGGAATCCTGGATTGGTAATCATTTGGTAAAGGTACCAAAGGTTGTGGTAAAACCAAGGGGGCATACCAAGCTGCCATGATGGGAGCTAATAGAGGATTTAAAAGAGGAGGGTTTGTGAAAGGGGGTGTAGGATGAAGTGGAGTGGTCTTCACAGTGGTGGTATGGATGGGTGTGGTGGAAGTACTTGGACCGAAAAACTGATTCTTAGCAGATTTGGTATGGAAAGAGCTGAAGTGATGGAGAAGATGAAAGTCAGGTGGTGTGGAAATAGAGGCTTCTATAATATAAATCTACTGCAAATCTATGGGCTCAAGGTCAATTTGGTCGATATCAGTTTATGACTTGGTTCTGAAGAGGTTCTTTGTATGGTGCAAGTCAAACTGGGGATCTTGTAAAGATGTAAGATGTTCAGGGACTGAGCTTGCTCTATGAATAGTCCTAACAATGGTTAAGTTTCCAGATCTAGAAGTTTGCCACAAAATATTTTTTTGGTCATCAACTATGGTAGGAGGATTTGGGTTTGGGTGAGATATGGTACTGATCCTTTGTGAAGCCAAATTTCACACTCAAAATGTAGAGAGGCTGAAAGTTTAGGACTGTTTTCAGAAGGCTGACCTCCCTCAGTGTTTGCTAAACTCTCACGGTGTAGAACTATGCTTCTAAGCTTCTCAAGGCTGATTTGATACAATCCCAGGGAGTCTAAATGAGAACTAGTGAAGTAATAGGCCTACTGGAGGCTAGTGGAGTCGCCAGGTGGATGTTTTTTGTTTTAAGGATGTATGTTTATGGTCCACCACCAATAACTAAAAATAAACCAATTTAAGGATTTTTTGGGGTTTTCTAAGTTTCTTTATATAGCCCTAGGATTTGTGAGAGTGTCCTATAGCTGAGTCATCATTTTTCTAGGATGGTGAAAAAACCAGATTCTACTCTTTGGCTGACAGTTTGAGTTCTCTATGATTGGTTAAGGGTCTCTAAAGTCCTAAGGGATACTTATATTGTAATTGAACCAAAGGTCTCATCATGATCACCATTGTGTTAGTGATAGTAATGAGGGTTTCAAAACATAGGATACTATTTGACAAGGTCTTATGAATTCTCTTAAGGAGGTATAAGCTTGTTACTTACTCATAAGGTCCCACTGCAATTGCCAGAATGTTAGGGTCTCGTGATTTAGCAGATTGGCAGAACAAATGCATAGGGTAACATGAAACCAGTCTTTGGAGTCCTAGGACCTAACCTTCCTAGACTCGGAGAGGGCTCTCTCTATTGTATGCAAAGGATGTGAACTTATTTGCTTTAGATGGTCAATTTTAGGCTAGTTGTGAAGTTTAGGGTTTTTTTTTTTTGGTTGGGTTGGGTAAAATGATCAAGTAGAATAGGTGGAGTGAGAGGTAATCAAATCATTTGGCTATGGAGTCTATGAAAGACATGGATATCTCAACAATGAGTCAGAGTGCATCACATGGAAAATCTAGTGTATTCAATGGATCTTTTAAGGTTATGAGTTAAGTGAAATGGACTTTAAGTTAGGCAAACAAGGGAGGGAAAAGGGAAGTTAAGAATATTTTGTCATATACCCATAAACAAGAAGTTCTCAAATACTGATAAGAAAAAGATAATAATCATGTTATAGGATAAACCATTTACTCAGTGACAATACTTTTAAACAAATAGACATTCAAGATGAACAATTTAGTGAGACAGAGGAAGCAATAAATCCTATCTAACTTCAGTGATTTCACCTAGAATGTTTGAAAACATATAAGATAACAAATAACATTAACCAATGAAGAGGGAACTCATATACATCATCGATCAAGCTATAAAGAACTTTGACGCAAACTGATAAGCATGGGCAAAGGGAAAGATCATAACAAGAGATTTTTGACTTAACCTAACAAGTAATACTTTAAAGAGAGATTTCAAAACAGAGTTTAAATAGCATCAAATAAGTAGGGCTTTCCATAAAACATATTCGGAAACTAGCATATTAATCCATGGATGAAATAAATGAACATAAAGAGGCCTAAGGAGAAACTAAGAATTCCTTAAGCACACCTAGCATAGGAAAGCATAAAGACAGTAGTAAGCAGGAAGACTAAGTTGTAGAAATTATATGCACTAAGCATGCATATGTCCTTGATTCACCTGATATCACACTATTTAACTTTATGCAAAATACTAAATCAATTCCACTTGTTAATCTTTTGCGGAAAAATTAATTGCACACACATGTGAAGCATAAACAAAAAATAATCAATCGCACATAACACAATTTTTAACCGGGAAAGTGCAATTTATAAAAACACTTTACGGGTGCAAGGCCTACCTTATATCCAACGCTTTGCTTGCTTACTTGATTTTGTTGAAGTCCTTCCCGTGCACTGAAAGAACGTCCTTCGTATATCTGCAATCACAAACAAGGAAAAAGATTAAGCAGCACCTGTAAAGACATTATCATAAATCATACTTATCATAATGATCAAGGAATTTATGAAATAAACCACAAATTGACAGTTTAATGAGAGAAATGAGTATATTTGTATTAACTTTAAAGATAGAAAACCTTTACAACCAGTGCCTTGATGTTGTGCAGGTCCTCCCGGGGTCCGAAGCAGGAATCTCCTTTACTCTGACAAGCATTGCACTCTTTGAACTAAGACAAATGAGGATGAGTGATTTAACCTCACAGAAAGTCTTAAGTTACTCAAGTCTAAATCTCAACAACATTTAACTTCAAATCTCATAAGCTTGAACTTCCTTTGAGGCTACCCAAGGCCTCTTTTTATAGTGAAAGAGAGGAGGTTTCTAGTTCCAAATATGAAGGGATAGAATCCTCCTTCAAAGGGATAAGCTCCTTACATCAAGGGGTTAGCTCCATTAAGAGAGGGATGCATGAACCAGCTTCAAAGCATATCCATTCCGAAAATTCCCGTCTAGAATCTTCTAGAATTCACCCGGAATTCACTTTTTAATCTTCATTTTCTCGCCTTTTTATGTTTTACAGAGGTCCGCACCCATTACACAAAGAACGTGCGGTATGGTTCTGCATGCAGGCTGAGCTTTAGGTGCGGGACCGCAGGGAATGCATAGAGAAAGTGCGATACCAATTCTTTAGGGGATTTTAAGGATTTTCTTCTGATTTTGAAGCTTGATATGAGGAGCTTGTATATTAGACTTGCAAAAGGAGGAAGTATGAGTAATAATGAGCTCATACGGTCAGCAGAATGTCAAGGTGACAGTTTTCAGTGTAACAAATTGCCCCCTAAAGTGCAAAGTCTGTAATAGATGAAGCTATAGTCTGTCATATATGAAGAGTGCAGTACTTTATCATTTCAAAGATCATCCCGTGGACACCCCAGTCGGTACCTGTAAAAACATTCAATGCAAAATATATACATGTATATGTCATCACTGAGGTAGGCATTCCCATACTCAGATAAAATCTAACTATAAACTAACTGAAATCGTTCTGATACAGGAATGATTTTGAATACATCATAGTACAAATATATGTAGACACAGTATGGACGCAGCCATCTGTTTATCAAAAGTCTACTGTATAGATGACAACAAAATTCCTCGTAGCCTGGATGGTGGAAACTAGATCCAGGGTCTTGATTTCCGTATCTCGAACCAGTACGATTCTATCCATGTGAATGAATGTATTGAAGTCGAACATGGTAGAAACCACTTGATTACCAGTCAATGATGTGAACTGTTAACAAGTGTGAGAGAAACCACCAGTAATGTCAATGGCTCTCAAAGTACTAAGTACAGTCCATGAAATGTGAATGAATGAGCTGAAGTCGAACATGTCACGGAGTCATTCGATCGAAGGTCATTAATGTAACCCGTCGTCGAAAGCGAGAAACCTGCCATTGAGGCATGCAGATTTCAAGGTACTGACGATTTCTGGATCAACTTCCTAGATAATGTGCTGATGTCGATAGAAAGCGATCTGTCGTAGGCAAGCCCACAACACGAAATCATAGATCAAGTTTTGAAAATATGTTGGCAAGGATTGACTCAGGGATGGTCAATGATGGATGACAGATATTTTGCAGATGAATGGTTTTGTTTGAACTGTTCTCTTGGACACATAACGACACTGCAGATGGCTTGGTGACAATTGACTCAAAGCTAATACCCAGAAACCGGCTGAAAATTTTCAATGTGGTTTGATTAACTGTTAAGCAAAGGATTTCCCAACCCAGGTGAATATAAGTGTCGTGTCCAAGAGTGGTCGACCGAGTTTTCGGACAATTTTAAAATACAACAAACATGCTCATTTTTCTCTCTTTTCCCCCACCATTTCTGGCAAGTACCTCTTTATTTTTGACAAGCTTGAGGAGGATAACATTTGCTTGGTTATAAGCTCACCCTTCGGGTGAGTCCAACTTAGTTTAAAATTCAAACCCTAAGAAGGAGTGGTTCGTTCCTGTTGAAAATTAAACAGGTCCTTTACTGTTAAGTTTTAACGAGTCCAATATAGGAGAAACTCGGTGTTTTTCAGTTTTAGGGAGTCAGAAGAAAAACTTAAGAAAACTCCATGGGTGTTCTTTTTCGTAAATTTAGTCTCTCGAGCCCGAAAAAGGATAAAATAATGCGGGAGAGAACTCTATTGACCGTATTTAGTCAACGTATACCTTTTTCGTAAATAGTCCATTTCACTCCGTAAAAGGGGTAAACTTATACTGAAGGGACGACTGTTCATTTACTTTAACGAGTTCGAATAGTCAAGTACTCGGCAATCTTTTCATATTTAGAGAGTCTGAAAAGGGCTTAAAGAGGACTCCAAGGTTTCGCTTTTTCGTAAATTTTTTTTGAAAGAGTCCGAAAAAGTGATAAAAGTATGCTCTTTGTTGAAAAATGATTATTTCACCTGAAAAATCCTGTTTCTGCACAAAAACTCAAAACATTACACATACCTGTTTAAGATAAATAAAAATGCTTTCAAAATATCCCTTTTAAAGTGAAAAATAAATAAATTTACAATTCATTCATTCGAAAAAACTTATAAAAAGGACTTTTTCTATTTCATTTTTACCGTTCAGTTGCAGAGTGAAAAGTAAAAAGATTTTGGATAAAAAGTTCCCGTGAAGATTCTGGAAAATTCAACCGTTGGAATCGAAAATCGTCAGCCCCAGGTAATCCACGACCTCCTTATCTTGCTTTTCATCCGTTTAAAATTCATTTTTAGGCTTTAGTTTGATTTTTTAGGACAAAAATAGGTCAAAAAATGCGCCCGCGGGGTCCGCAGGCGGGACACAGGTTGCCTGCGGACCCCGATTTTTTCTGAACGGGAAAAAATCGGGGGTGCCGCACCCGGCACACACCTTTCGTGCGGAGCTACGCTCTGTTTACAAAGGGCGGGTGCAGTACCCGCGCGGTTAAAATTCAAGCATAGTTTTCTCAAATTTCTGCCAAAAGTTTTCAAATGAAATCATGCTAATATGCCTTATTTTGTGTTGCAGGATTAACAAGATGCTTATTTGGCGAGAAAGGGAACATGAGGATGTGGATGAAGCTGCAATACTCCATTTTCCCACACAAAGGGCATTGAAAGCGTGCTGCTTATGCAAATTCTGGGCCATCTCTGGCATGAGGGCACAAGTGGAACTCTTAACATGGTTGGTAGACAGATGGCATGTGGAGGACCAGTGTTTCTTCATTGGTGGCCACCGGCTCGAAATTGAGCTGGAGGATATATACTTTTTGACTGGTTTGTCCAAGAGGGGTGAACATGTATCTTTGTTTGGGACTAGGCCAGGTGGCCAGACTGTCGCTAGTCTTCAACTCGAATTTTGCAATGATCAGGCAGATCCTCGGGACAAACGGATTGACATAAAACATATCATCCGTCCTGAACTGAAAGTTATAGCATTCACTGTTACCAAACTATGTGGGAGTGCCGCGCTTCATGTAGCTACTGGTTCCCAAATGCGCATTGCTGTGGACTGTTTTCGTGGCACCATCTTCAACTGGTGCGAAGCTGTGCTGGCAAATATAAAAGGCCAACTTACCAGAGCAAAAACCGGGAAACTAAAAAACTTTGGATATGGTTCCATTGTCGTTTCTTTTGCTTTGGAGAGGGTCCCTCAGTTAGCTCCACAGAGTATTTCAGTTGACGCCGGTCGACTTCGAGAACCAAGAATGGTTCGCTGGTCCGCGCTGATGGCTCGTCATGCTATCGAGGGCACTGAGATTGTACGATTCCCTGCTTCATATTTTCATTGGCTGGATCGCCAAATTTTTACGATAGAGGATTTTCCATATGCATGGATAGATTTCCGCGGAGATAGAGAGATGTCTCTCCCTGCAGGGGAACAGTGGGACGATTCAGGTAAAACATTTTTCAACGTTTGCTAAGTTCTAAATTTTTAAATTTTTTATCGTCTTAGAAAATTAATAACCAAAAGTTTTTTCAAATACAGATGTGGGTCCACAACGTCCAGCTCATCTCCAACCTTTCGAGAGGAGGCAACCAGTTGCACCCGTACCAGCCCCAGCAGGCCAATCAGTAGAAATTTTGACTGATTTGGAACATCATCTAGAGCACTTGACTCTAGATATACCAGAGACGAGTATAGATGATATTCCCTTCAGGCTTCAAAGATATGTGATTGGAGTCCCAGGACCTTTCAGGAGGTTCTTATGCAGGGTGGCTCGAGCAGTTGTTTCCTATCGAGATCATCATCAGTGATGAGATGATCATGTAGACTCATTTTTGTACTTTTGTGTTACCATTTTTGCCGATCATAAGGTGTTTCCAACCTATGATCGAAGACGATGTATATTTTTTGAACACACTCCTATGATATATATCACTATTTTTGACAGCTATCCGCGTACATAAATGAATGTTTTTTGTTTTACTGCTTTTAATTATTGCAAATGTCTATTTATCATACTAGAAGCAATTGAATCTGCTAATGTATTTAAACGTCTTGGAATATGTTGATATTCAATGTAATCAAACTCACGTTCCAAGAGACGAACTCTCAAAAATAACCGTAATAACACCGGATTTCTAATGGTATAAACCCTGTTAAGCTGTAATACAACAAGTTCAGAATCCGACCTTACAATCAAACTCCGAATTCCAAATGATATGGACTCAGATAATAACTCAATCACTGCACTATACTCGGCAATGTTATTTGTTGTTTGACCAAGGCTTACCCCATGCATGGATACTAACTCGTCAGAGGGTGAATAGATAACCCAAGCCGCGGAAGAAATGTTCCGTGTACTACGACAAGCACCATCAGCAAAACCAATGTAGGTTTGAAGAGACGTCGACATCTGCAATATCAAGAGTAAAACTCAGATAAGCAGTCATAGTGAAAAACACACTTCTAAACTAGGCACACTTTTTAATCTAAAACACAACAACAGTAAAGAAATCTAAAAAAACTAACAAAAAATCTCCACACCTTGTTTAAGCGTAATATCTCTTTAGATAAAGCCCATTTCTGGGTTTATCTAAAGGGACACCATCAAAATCTACTAACTCATAGGCCCCTTTTGCTAACTTTCGTTTCACAATGTAAGGACCATTCCACATAGGCACGAATTTTCCAGCTCCTAGCTTGTCGTTAGCTTGATCATAAAGTAAAACTAGGTCTCCTTCTGAAAAAATTCGAGGGGTCACATTTCTATCATACTGAGCTTTTATCCTTTTAACATGAGCCTCGTTTGCTATTGCAGCACTTCGCCGATTCTCATCTAATTGGGCCAAGTACAAGAAACGTTTTTCCTCTTCAGACGTAGCTGGAAGTAATTCTATGGCTAATTTTAATGACGTATTTCGCATTCAATTGGTAGCACAGCTTCTAAACCGTAAACTAGTTGAAAAGGAGTGAAACCCGTTGATGTTTTGACTGAGGTTCGATATGCCCAAAGCGCTGAAAATAACATGGAATGCCAATTCGTCTTGTGAATACCAATGATTCGTTTAATCATGGTGACTAAAACTTTATTAATAGCTTCAACCATGCCATTTGCTTGTGGATAGTACGGAGTGGAATTATCGTGGCGTAGGCCAAGTTGTTCTGTTAATTCAGTCATCATGATGTTCCGAAAATGACTTCCATGATATGTAATAATAGCTTGAGGAACACCAAACCTAGCAATTATGTGATTGAACACGAATGTTGCAGCAGTCTTGCCGTCAGCTGAATATGTAGGCATCGCCTCGGCCCATTTCGTAAAATAATCTACAACGATAATAATATAGGCATGCCCCCCGGCCGAGTGAGGGTTACATGTGATAAAATCGATACCCCATTTTGCAAATGGACCAACAGCAATTATAGGGTGAAGAGGAGCGGGTGGCGCGCGCATTTTTCTATCAAAAATTTGACAATTGTGGCATTTCCGAACCGCATAAATGCAATCTTTAAATAATGTTGGCCAGAAATAACCTGCACGCAATATCTTTTGGGCAGTGGCATACCCAGACATATGACCGCCACATGCTCCAGAATGACAGTCATTGAGTACCTTTTCAGCTTCTTCATGAGTTAAACAACGTCGGAAAACAGAATCCACTCCTCGTCGATAAAGAGTATCACCAATGATGTTATATTGTTGGGATTGGAAGCGTATTTTCCGTCGTTGAGTTCGTGAAATTTCAGGCCGAAAAGATTGGGTTTGGAGATATACAATAATATCCCCATACCATGGATCAAGCGTACTGATAAGAAACAAAGACTCATCCACAATGGACTCTTCTGCCACTGTTTCAATATCAGTAGAGGGAAAATCACACATTAGTTCCGCAAAAACCAAAGATTTCTTTGCCTTGGATTTTTCAAATTCCAAGTCAAATTCTTGTAGGATAACTATCCATTTAGAATATTTGCCCCCTAGCAATTTTCTGGTCAAAATATACATCATAGGGTTGCAATCAGAAATTACTGTGGTTTTACGTAACAATATGTAATGTCGAAAACATTGGACAGCTTGAACAGCTGCCAAGGCCAATTTCTCCACATGTGTATATTTGATTTCAGTCGGATTCAAATTTCGACTAAGATAATAAATCACATGTTCGTTGTGAGATTCATCCTCCTGAACTAGCACCATCCCAATAGTGGAATGAGAAGCAGCGAGATATAGAAAGTAATCCTGGTTGTAGTTGGGAGGATGCAATAACGGTGCATGGGTCAACGCTTGTTTAAGTGCATCAAAAGATCGATCAGCGACCTCATCCCAAAAGAACGGAATGTCTTGTTTTAACAACCGGGTGAAACCCTTTGCAAGCTCGGCATAGTTCTGAATAAATCTACGTAAAAAGTTTGCTTTCCCCTGCAAACTCTGGAGTTGGCGCAATGTCGAAGGAGGAGGCAACTTAACAATAGCTTCGACCTTCGAAGGATCAACACGAATGCCTGATTTTGAGACAAAAAATCCCAGTAAACGACCCGATTCTACGCAGAAAACACATTTATGCGGATTCAACCTTATCCGATAATGCCGACATCTCATAAAAATTGCTCGTAAATGAGTGGGATGATCGGCCCTACGTGATGAATGAGCAAGTAAATCATCAAGATATGGTTGAACAATGTGCTTAATGTCATGAAACGCATAAGACATGGCCCGTTGAAAAGTTGCTCCAGCGTTCTTAAGTCCAAAAGGTAGTTTACAATAGGCAAATGTTCCCCATGGACAAATGAAAGCTGTTTTAGGTTGATCTGCAAGGAGTATGTTTATTTGATTGTAGCCGGAAAAACCATCCATAAAGGAGAATAGTTCACTTCCAGCACAATCGTCGATTATCTGATCGATATAGGGAGTTGGATAATTGTCCTTTGGACACGCTCGATTAATATCCCTATAATCGATACATACTCTTATTGTTCCTTGCTTTTTAGTCACAGGAACAATATTCGATACCCAATCCGTTAAAGGAATTGGATAAATGAATCCTGCTCGAAGTAATTTTTCAACTTCAGCTTTTATAGCAGCAGCTTTTCTAGGATGTATTTGACGTAATCGTTGACGAACAGGTTTAGCATCCAGGTAAGTCTTAATTTCATGTACTACGATCGATGGATCAATTCCTGGCATTTCTTCGTAAGACCAGGCAAACACGTCACGGAATTCTTGAAATAGGGCTTTATAAGTCTGAATTTCTTCGTCTGAACAACAAGCACCTATATGAATGTTTTCAATAATTCCAGGTTTTACTGAAATGTCAATTGGAACCGTTCTAGATATATTTTCTAAATTTAACTCAGAATCAGGATTTTTCAATGGATTCTGAGGTTCCTTGGCATATTCAGCAGTAAAGATTGAAGCGAAATCATTTTCAAAATGATCTAATTCAAGTAAGAATGAAGACCTATGATGGAGATCTTCCCATGGTAAATCATCAACAGACAAAAACTCACGAATTTGCTCATCTGTATGAACAATTTCAGGAAATGTCGTTGCTTCTGAACTAGAAATAGAAAGTGATTCCTCTTGGATCCCATTCATTGGATCAATTTTGGTTGAAAAGGTGTTGGAAAAAGACTGTACAGTCTGGTACGCAATTTCAAATGGACTCAAAGGCATCACGCCATCAAATGAGTCAATCTCGGATTCCGAAGGTAGTATCCAAGGATCATCAGTCAAAACTGTGTCTGACGAAATCATATGAATAGTTGTTGTAGAAGACGATACGTTAGGAGGAGGAAAGGAAAAAGTTCCTAGTAAACCAGAATCTTTAATCAAACCTACTCCAACATCCTTATAAGAGATAATCGTTTTACCAACATGCTGGATTGTTTCTGTAGAGGCTGGGTCTGACGAAAAATAAGTTAACTGATCTATTGTTACGATCCTTCCTTGATATGGAAATTTTATAAGTCGAAAGACCGAAGAGACAACAGCAGTCATAGCATAAGACCAACTACGACCCAGCAGAAGGTTGTAATCTAGAGGGGCATCAACCACCTCCACATCTAGATTAACAATTTTCCCTTCAACCCCTATGGGTAAATCCTGCAAAATACCATAAGGTTGAAAACCTCGACCATCAAAAGCTTTTAGAATCGTCGGAGATTGGTTAAGTGTAGGAGAACCAAGAGATTTCCAACACCGAAGCGACATAATACACGTTGAAGCTCCCTCATCAATCACAGTCCGAAAAATAGGTCTGTTTTTGACTAACACTGGAATCTGGAAAGCCATTTGGTGAGGAAGACGTGGTGTACTAGTTTCTAAATCGAAGATTATAAGGTTAGAATCATTAACATCAACAGCTCCTATGGCAGACAATAACAATTTACGCTGTGCTGGACATGACTGCAGCACTTCCAAAGCCGACATTGCTGAAGGAGAAATAGCTAAATCTTCAACAATGTTGTAATTCTGAGCAGCTCTCGCATGTGGATTGAAAGCTGATTTACGAAGAACACCTTTAGCAGGCGGCTTGCTTATCAAGTCTGGATTTTGTTTCTCGATCTGTAGCGGACCGGAAACAAGAGGAGTTGTATTTGATGCGTTGGCATTGGAAGACTCTCCTTCTTTGCCATCAACGGGATTCTTAGAACCATAATCTTGCGATCGCGTCGCAACCCTTATATGAGACATCATCATAATAGGCTCTTCTAAAGTGGTCGAGGAAGAACCAATCATCTTACTATCTTGAACTGGAAAAGGATCCTTCAAGACAGCAGGTTGTTGCGATCCTTTAATGAGTTTCGTAACCTCTTCTCTATATGGGCATTCTTTCGTGAAGTGATCTTGTTCACAAATGAAGCAAGGATAACGAGGTTTACGTTTCTCATCATTGGATTCTTCTCTATCTGTTTTCTCTTTCGAATTTTTCTTGTTTTTATTCCTCCCTTTCTTTTTACCACCGGTTTTTTATTTTGCCGTAGATGTTTCAACGACATGAATATCGGCAGAAACTTCTTGAGAGGATTCTCCCTTCGGGGAATCAGGTAAAGTTATGATTGGAGAAGAATTCTTTGAATATTTCTTCTTACTTTTTGAACTAACCGTACCAATCATACCGTCAGCGGCATGAGACCCGGAAGGAGGAGCAGCAATTTGACCTTGTTTGGGTAAATCTGGAATTTTTTCATGTAAAGTACCTGACTGCGTATAAACGAGGTCTAGGTACTGAGCCTAAGCAATTACTTGCTCTTCAGTAACAACACCAGCCTTAGCTACATCTTCAGTGATCTTAGGCAGTAATGATTTTACAAACCACTCTGCCAAAATTTGATCCGGAATATAAACCTTCACCAATCGTCGTCTACGTCGCCACTCATGAATATGATCAGAAATATACGTGGACGTAGATTGTTTTAGTGAAGTTAATAATTCTGTGCCATTGTCGTATCGGACAAGCAACTGGAAATGAGTTAAGAAAGACGTTGCTAACTGACTGAAATTATGAAACGAGCCTCGTGGCAACTCAATGTACCATTTGGCTGCAAGACCTATGAGTGTCCTTTGGAAAAGACGTAAGCGAATCGAATCATCAATAATAGAATTAGATGCACACCAAAGGTGATAAGTCATCACATGATTTGATGGATCCTCTCCTGACTTACCTTCAAATTTTGGTATGTCACCGGGCAACTTATGAGGCATTGACGGCCAGTTCTGATAATAGAAAATAGGATCATTAGTAAGGCGCGTCAAATCTGGTAAATCCAAAGTTGCGATGAACGGTAACTGACGGTTAGGGTCACGAAAACCTTGAGAAGCCAAAGCAGATCTAGGAGGCAGATACCCAGGATAACTAGGAATTGGATTAGCATTGGGTATTGTATAACCTCCCAGATAACCAGGATGAATCGGACCATACTGAGGTTGTTGATAAGTATAACCAGGGTATGGCTGATAGCTCGGATTCTGAACATAGGGACCGTATTGCGGTTGTCCTTGGTATGGTTGATAAGTAAACTGAGGTTGACTCGTAACAACTGTACTTGTACCGGATTGTCCTGCAGGCATCTGAACTGTAGTCTGAGCTGTAGGCCCTGACTGAGGTACAGAGACTTGAGGGATTTGCCCGGATACAGGGATAGCCGAACTCGGGGCTACAAACACTCCAGAAATAGGTGTAACAGGTTGAACAGACGTTGCAGCAGTTGCAGCAGTTTGGGGCGGAGTCTGAGGTGTACTAGGCCCAGCCTGCTGAACTGAACTAGGTGCAGGAGTTTGAATAGCTGGTTGACCAGGTTGCTGAATTGAACCAGAAACCATTGGCTGACCAGATTGATAAGGTAACTGCACATTAGGCTGCAAAGGCTGTTGATATTGGGACGGATCCCACACCATCATTCCAGGGTACTGTCCCGTAGAAGGTTGAACGTAAGGACCAAAACCTGGTTGAACGTAGGGTTGATAATAAGGTAAAGTTCCGGTTCCTTGAATAGATGGTTGACCAGAAGGCTGCTGGTATCCTTGTATTGGGTACTGCCCGTGAGGTTGATAACCTTGAGGCACGTACTGAAGCTGGGGTTGTTGAGGACCCTGAGGAGCATATTGAGTTTGGGGTTGACCTTGAGGAATGTACTGTCCTTGAGGTTGGTAACCTTGAGGTATGTACTGTCCTTGGGGTTGCCCCCAAAAATAATATTGATCCACAGTTTGTCCTGGGAAAAAGCTACCTTGAGGTTGAGCCCCGGGTGGTAACTGACTACCTTGGGGTTGCCCCCCAGGCGGTAATTGTCCACCCTGAGGTTGCCCCCCAAGTGGTAACTGAATTCCCTGAGGTTGACCCCCAGAAGGAAACTGACTGCCTTGAGCTTGAGGATTAGGAATATTACCAGACATCATGTAAACTTGCTCTGCGTTCGACGTTTCAATTTTAAGTCCACCAAGACCAGATGATAACACATTTTCGATAGGTTGAGGAGTTGCTCCTGAGAAAGTACCAGACAAAGACTGATATCCCGCAGGAACAGAAGGACCACCATGTAAAAAAGATTCAGGCGTTTGCGAAAACATGGACGACTCTCCAGCCATAATAGATGACGGATAGTAACCTCTGGGTGTAGGATGGAATGGAGCTCGAGGTGGATAAAAAGTAAGACCCGGATTCTTTAAAAAATCAGTTAAAGAAAGATACCAGGGATTAGTTCGAATAGGGCTGTAGAAAATGGATTCACGCTCCCTAAGATTTAACGATTGAGGGGAGTTGGGAAGAGATATGTCTTCGTCTGGATTAGTAAGTTCTTCTATAGAAATTAGTCCAGAAGGAAGATTTTCAGTAATGATATTTCTAACCCTTGGTGAACCTAGATCGCTAGAAGTTGGTGAGATAAATCGTGAAGATGTTTCTAACACAGAAGATTCAGTTTCAGGCTCAGAGATTTCAGGTTCGTCAGATAATTCTCCTGTAGGAGAAATATTTTCAGTGACTTCAGAAACTGAAATCGGTTCTTGAATATATTCTGTTGTGGGAATTTGATGATCAGGATGTATCACAATAGCAGAGCTTTCAGCTTTTGTTGATCTAATTCTACGGCTACTGTGTGGTACCAGAGCCCGAGCCCTTCTAAATGACCTGGTGTAAATTCAGGGGGTTTCCCTTGTATTCTCCGGGATTGTCTCGGCAATTCCGCCACGATGAAAAATTATCTAATCACACGCAAACAAAGAAAAATTTCAATGAAAACACCTAAAGTCTCTAAGAAACAAACAATTGAATCATACGCTAAAAAAAAATCTAAGAGTTCAAACCACACACAAACAAGTAACTTTCCGTACTAAAATCACTAGTTGGTGATGAAATCCAACTTAGTAGAGTTTTAACACGAAAAGGGCGGTTGGAACAGTTACCCCGACAACCTGCTTAATGAAACAGACTGGCACAAGTTTCTTCACATAACCATCTCGAGTGAAGAGAACCCCCCAGAGAGTCCAAGTGAGTCTAGTCGACGTCTGTTCGAGGTACAGTGGGATCTTCCCTCCACCGTCACCTTAGGAAAGAATCCTAAAGATTATGGCCTCTAAGGTTACCAATCGAAACAAATATACCTGGGGAAACAGTCTACGATCCGACACACACGCAAGGGCAGAGTAACAAAGCTCAATCCCCTTGAAGGCTCCTTGAACAGAATCCAAGGTTTACTGACAAGTGACCCCTGGCTCCTCGACAATGGTCTATCCGAGGTTTACCGTTTTTAATACGTGTATATCTTCTATCGTTCCCAATGAGGAAGGATTGATTACCCCACTGGTTCAGATATGATCTCGTGCTTAACTCCTTTTAGAGGAGCTTCCCAGAGCATACATGCAACAACTGGAATTCTTCCTACCGCAAGATATATCTACTTGTTTGTTTTATCTACCTTGGAGAGTTAATTACTCCCTACTCCAAGATACTAGCTTAAGCTATGTTGGTGATGAGAGCCCTAAAAATAAAAAGATTACTAGATGAATTTTATTTAAGCGTTACTTTTAAGAGCTGTTTCTTAAGTCAAATGGGCGCGGAAATGAAACTTTGTATGATGTGAAGACTCGACCTCCAAAAACACTAAAATGCACCTATGATGATATTCAATTCTTTTTCTTTCAATGAATTTTCTATCTAAAGAAGAGTTAGAGAATGCAACTTTCAAATTTCTTCTTCAAACATGAAAACTAAGTGAAAGAAACTATTTTGTCTTTTCGTTCAACTATCAAAGCTCACAAGAAAAACTATTTTCTTTTCCAAACAAGAAGCTACAAAACAATTCTCTTTCGAAAGAAATCTACAAAAATTAAAACTATTCAAAACTATGAAGACTAATCTTAAAAAACTAATCTAAATTGAGTAAAAGCTTTTTAGAGTTTTTTTTTTATGAATGTTTCTCTTAGTTATTCAGCAAACTAAGAATCTATCAAACAGATCAAAAACACTCAAAATATGTTTTCCAAAACACTCAAAGAATAAATGAAATTCAAAACTTTTCAAACAAGTTCTTTTCGAAGATTTGCAAAGAAATCAAAAAGGCTTAATTTCTCAAACTAGGATGTTTTCACAATGAGGTCGGATTCAATAGAAAAAAAGAGATCTTATGTGATCTGAGATACTACAGATTGTCAAAAATTTGAATCACTACAAAGACCAAACAGGAAAAATAATCCAATCGGCAAAAACTTCTAGAAAATCATTCAAAACACTGACACTGTTGGAGTTCATAAACAATGAATTCTTGAAAGACACAATAACTAGTTTGGGCAGAAACCAAAGATCTAAAAAATTAACCAGAAAAAGAAACCTAGAGATTTTTCAAAATTTTTACAGGGTCCGCATGTAAGCAGTGTTTACAGGTGCGGTCCCGCACTGTATTCTATAAAGAACGTGCGAAACTGCCCGCACTGTAACAGTTATGCAGAGTGCGGTCCTAGCAAAAATGATAGAAAAATCCAAAATACTTCTAAATTTTCAAAAAAAGAAAAAATTTAAAGCACCCAGACAGATGTGAATCAATCAAAAACCAGAAAAAGAAACCTTTTCTCAAGTCAAAAATCAAAGAGAACCAAGAACAAACAAAAGTTCTTCCCCAGTGGAGTCGCCATTTTGTTGTGTAGATTAATCCGTCTTGCGGACAAGACCGATCTCTCTAGTACAAAAGGTAACTAGCAACAAACATCCAATTATACTAATCTCTCTCTAAGCATATGCAATTTATAAGTCATCTGACACAAAGCAAAACACTCTGAAAATCTTAAACTTTTGCTTGCTTTACTTGATTTAAGAAGTCCTCCCCAAAGGCTCCAGGTGAATTCGTATATCCGCAATTATTAAACATGTTGATTAAGCAAGACCTCCAGGACATATCATAAATCATATTTATCATGGTCGTCCTTTTTTAATCGAAGAAAATAAACCACAATCGACGCTTAATCTATTAAAAGAGTATACGATTAATCTTAAATAGAGAAAACCTTGAGCAAACTCAAGTTCTTGATAAAGTGTATTTGCTCAAAATCTCAAGCGCAAAGAAATCTCCACCGTACAAGACAGAATTTTTGAACTAAGACAATAGGAGCAAGATTTAACCTCACAGAAAGTCTTAAGTTACTCAAGTCTAAATCTCAACAACATTTAACTTCAAATCTCATAAGCTTGAACTCCCTTTGAGGCTACCCAAGGCCTCTTTTTATAGTGAAAGAGAGGAGGTTTCTAGTTCCAAATATGAAGGGATAGAATCCTCCTTCAAAGGGATAAGCTCCTTACATCAAGGGGTTAGCTCCATTAAGAGAGGGATGCATGAACTAGCTTCAAAGCGTATCCATTCCGAAAATTCCCGTTTAGAATCTTCTAGAATTCACTCGGAATTCACTTTTTAATCTTCATTTTCGCCTTTTATGTTTTACGCAGGTCCGCACCCATTACAAAGAACGTGCGGTATGGTTCCTAAGATGCAGTCGGGATTTAGGTGCGGGACCGCGTGGAATGCATGGGAGAAAGTGCGATACCAATTCTTAGATGTAAGGATTTTCTTCTCGAATTTGAAGCTTGATATGAGGAGTATCGGTATATTAGATTTGCAAAGGAGGAAGTATGAGTAATAATGAGCTCATACGGTCGGCAGAATGTCAAGGTGCCTGAAGTTGAAAACCCCAACTATATATTATGTATCATGGAATCATCTGAAAATCCTCATACAAAGCTTATAAATCTCTCAGTATAATACAATCGTCATACACTAATCAGGAACAATCTTGCAAATCCATGGACTGATCTTCGCCACCTGCTAGCCTACCTCCATTGCACAATCCTTACTGAAGAATAACTCTGAATGAATTCGAATTAATCTTTCCTTGACTGCGCAATACTCATTGGCAACTCCAATGTGTGTGTGATGGAATCAATGCATCACTATAGTCACAACAGATAGTCTATCTTGCCCTTTCACCTATCTCTCCATTGGGTCTCCACTGAAATTACCATGCATTGTAGTTAACTACTATATTGTTCAGTTGATTAATGAGTTATTATTTGTGAATTAATTAACTAATTAATTCACTCCACTCTCACTAGTGTATCATTCAGTTAGACTAGATACAACTAGCTCAACTGAGTCTAATTAAGTTAAACTAAATACAACTCCATAACTACTTCTTCCAACTATGTCATAACTCTACCACTTGAGTTCTAACCGAGTCCTCCATGCATTAGCTCCACTAAACCCTTCAAAATTGCGTAATTCCCTCAGTCCACTGATGTGCCACATCTGTGCACTGAAACAAAGTGCTCCAAGAGAATAAGTTGTTGTTTAGTGTCTGATTATTATTAAGAGCTAATAATAATCGACATGCATCTATTTTTAGATCAACGATCTATAAATAGACTTCGACCAATATTCTAAAAATATAATTTCATCTATTTTTCCAACTTGACCAACCATCCACAAATAGAGTCCTGCAAATTCTGAAATATGATCACCATGTCTAAAAATAGACATAGTCTAAAAATAGACTTGCGCCAAAAATAGCCTGTGAGCCCACTTAGTGAAGGAAACTCTTTTCACTAAGTTCATCATCTTGTTGAATCTCAACACTCCCTCTCAAAAAGATGGGGATTATCTTTCACCTCGATCATGCCTCTATGGTATTCAAATTTTCTCCTGGTGAGTGCCTTCGTCAGAATATCTGCATCCTAATCCTCCGTAGGAATGTACTGAAGCAACATGATCTTCTGCTGCACACAATCTATGATATGATGATACCAGATATCAATATGTTTAGATCTATCATGAAACATAGGATTAACCAAGAATTTAATGCAACTCTGATTATCACAATGTATCACTGTGGGATCTAAATGTGAACCGAACAAACCAACCAGAATCTTCCTTATCCAGATAGCCTCACATGCATCTTGACTTGCTACCATGTATTCTGCTTCCACCGAACTGAGTGCCATGCATCTTTGTTTCCTGATGTACCAAGAAACTGTCGTAGATCCGATACTGAAAATCCCCCATGATGTGCTCTTTCTGTCTGTTGGGCTTCCTGCCCAATCTGCATCTGTGAAGCCATGAAACTTCACCTCATTCATCTATCTGTATCATAAACCATACTCAGATGTGCCCCTGAGATATCTCAGGACATGCTTTCCTGCCTTCAAAAAGAGCTTGGTAGGCTTAACCATCGCTTGTGAAAGCTGGTTCACCACATAGCATATGTCCAGTCTTGTATTGACTAAATACATTAGAGAAACCACCAACTATCGATAAACAGTGGCATCCACTACCTCTGTCGATGTAACATCCTCTTTCTTCCAATTTCCTGTAAGAGGAGTGTTGATAGGCTTGCAGCCTTGCATGTGAAACTTCTCCAGTATCTCCCGGGCATACTTTCCTCGAGACACAAACAGTTCACCTTCCCGCTGCCATATTTCCAATCCAAGGAAATAATGAATGAGGCCCAAGTCCTTCATCTCAAACTCCTTTACAAGATCTGCCTTGCATGAGTGTATCAAATGCTCATCACATATTAGTATTAAATCATCAACATAAAGTACAATGATTAAAATCTTACCCTCAACCACAATCTGGTACAGGTTTCCATCTGCCTCACTCTTGGTGAAGCCAAGTCCAATGAAATAGATATCGATCTGAGTGTACCAAGCAAGTGGTGCTTGTTTTAGCCCATACAACGCTCTTTTGAGCCTACACACATGCGACTCACTTCTGAAGATCTCAAATCCTTCAGGCTGCTCAATGTACACCTCTTCCTCAATGATCCCATTAAGGAATGCAGTCTTCACATCCATTTGATGAATGTGACAACCCATCTGTGCTGAGAGAGCAAGGATGGTCCGTATGGAAGAATACTGTGCGACAGGTGCAAAGGTTTCTTCATAGTAAATCCCCTCAATCTGTGAGAAGCCCCGGGCAACAAATCTTTTCTTATACTTCTCGACGCTCCCATCAGAAGCTTGCTTTACCTTGTAGATCCATCTTGATCCTACAACTGATTTTCCCACCGACCTTGGAACAATCTCCCAAGCACTGTTTTTTACAATGGAGTCATACTCCTCCACCATGGCATCTACCCATATGGGCTCCTGCACTGCTTCTTCAAAATAAGATGGCTTTGTCACGATACACTTGCTCATAAGAGCCATGTATCTAGTAAATCAGTCAGGTGATTGTCTCTATCTTCACTGTGATGTAGGGACTCCTACGTTCTGTGCCGCATCAAGCTTCAGTCACTCAGCTTCTATGGTATTCTTTCTGCCTTGTCTGATGTTTGGTTCTGCATGAGTGGAATCCTCCACTCCATGAATCTCTTCTTGTGGCTGATCCACATCTAGAGGCGCATCTTTCAGAACAAGCAGTTCCTTCACTACATGCAAGTCTAGCTCCCTCTCAAGCATAGCTTGTGCAGCACCCAGGATCGTTCTGTTCTTCCTCTCTGCGACCCCATTATGCTGTGGGTTATGAGGTGCTATGAGTTCTCTTTGAATTCCTTCTTTGATACAGAAGTCTTTTAATTCACCCGAGATGTATTCACCACCATTATCACTCCGTAGAGCTTTCACTTGCTTCCCCGAATCCTTCTCCACCAATGCCTTGAAATCACAGAAATTTGAGAACGTTTCACTCTTCTTCTGCATGAAGAAGATCTAACATCTATGAGAATAGTCATCAACAAATATAACACAATACCTATGTTTTGTTGTTGAAGAAACCGAGAAAGGTCCACACACATCTGTGTGAATTATCTCCAGTTTCATCGAAGCATGGTTCTCCTTCTCATGAAAGGTGGTCTTCACAAACTTACCCATATTACAACCCTTGCATTGATTTGACTGCGCAAGAGTACCCTTGGGAAGTCTAGTAGAAATTTTCTACAAAATCTTCAAAGCACTATGGTGAAGATGGCCCAATCTCCTATGCCATAATTCGCCCTCATCTCGGCTCACCACTTCTTCTGCTTTGCCCACCATTGCAGCGCAGCCATCTACCCCCAGCTTGTAGAGATTCTTAATTCGAAACCCCTATCTTCTTGGTTTGACCCGTTGTTTTATGTCGAAGGAAGGCTTTTCCCTCACTGAAAACAACATCATAACCTTTGTCTTCTAGCATTGCGACTGAGACCAAGTTCTTCTTCAGACCTGGAACATGCATGAAATTCTTCAACAAGAATGGATTACTGGACTCCCTCTCAAAGGTAATAGTCCCAATGCCAGTCGCACTATACCAACCATCATCTCCCATCTCTATATGCATCTGGAGGTCCTTCTCCTCCAAGTCACTAAACAACTCTTTGTCTCCTGTCATATGGAAAGACGCACCACTATCAAGATACCACACCAATCCCATACAGCTTGAAACCAAGCATATGATCAAAGAGAAATCAAGCTAAAATTGCAAGGTTAAGGCCTCTCCAGCTGCAGATCCAGCATCCTTCTTGTTCTTCTTCTTCCGTGGATAGTTAGTGGCGAAATTCCCATGTTCGTGACAGTGAAAACACTTCACTTTGGACAAACCCTATTTCTTTCCTTTAGCTTCAGATTTTGAAGGATTTTTCTTCCCCTTCTCTTTCCTTGCTTTGGAAGCCAAAGAGTAATTTTCTTCATCTTCATTCTTCAATGAAGATCCATCCCTGGTACCCCGCCTTATCTCCTCCTGCACAACATCTGACCAAAGTCGCTCCCATCTCAGCAGTTTCTCCCGTCCATTGACAGAGTCTTCATGGCTATGCCAACTCTTCAGAAGCCCAAGGAGAGCCAATCTAACCAAGTCTTCTTCATCAACAGTAACCCCAACACTTCCTAGTTCATCCTTACAGTGGACAAACTTCGTGAGGTATTTTGGAATAATGTCGCCCTTCTCCATTTTTATTTTTTTGAGCTTGTATTTAAGCGCCAACTTCCTCTGGTCACTTCTTCTTTGGAACAAGTCTATCAAAGCCTTGCACATTAAGAATGGAGTGGCTTTCCTGTGAAGACTGGAAAAAATATGGTCCTTCACACCTTCCAATAGAATTCTTCTTGTCTTTTCTATCTTCTTTTTCGATGCGTCAAGTAATGCAGCATCGCTAGATCCCGACTTAGGAACATCGATATCGATGAACTCCTTTAGCCCATTATCCTCCAGCACTACCTCCATCCTGTCCTTCCAGGCTATGTTATTCGAGCTCCCGTCAAGGGCATACTCCAATCACAACCCATTGAAAGACATTTCAATGTATTCTCAACTTCTGCACCAATAATCTTCTGTAGCAAATTCGAATTGTCCACCAACACAAACTCACTTCACAATTGTAATCTTCAATCAACAATGCTTTGATACCATGTAGAAATTAAATGCACTAAGCATGCATATGTCCTTGATTCACTTGATCTCACACTATTTAAATTTATGCAAAATACTAAATCAATTCCACTTGTTAATATTTTGCGGAAAAATTAATTACACACACATGTGAAGCATAAACAAAAATAATCAATCGCACATAACACAGTTTTTAACCGAGAAAGCCTAAAGCTGAAAACCCCAACTATATATTATGTATCATGGAATCATATGAAAATCCTCATACAAAGCTTATCAAGCTCTCATTATAGTACAATCGTCATACACTAATCAGGAACAATCTTGCAAATCCATGCACTGATCTTTGCCACCTGCTAGCTTGCCTCCACTGCGCAATCCCTGCTGAAGAATAGCTCTGAATGAATTCGAATTACTCTTGCCTTGATTGCGCAATCCTCATTGGTAACTCCAATGTGTGTGTGATGCAATCAATGCATCACTATAGTCACAACATATAGTCTATCTTGCCCTTTCACCTATCTCTCCACTGGGTCTCCACTGAAACTCCCATGCACTGTAGTTAACTATTGTATTGTTCAGTTGATTAATGAGTTATTATTTGTGAATTAATTAACTAATTAATTCACTCCACTTCACTATTGTATCATTCAGTTAGACTAGATACAACTAGCTCAACTGAGTCTAACTGAGTTAAACTAAATACAACTCCATAACTACTTCTTCCAACTGTGTCATAACTCTGCCACTTGAGTTATAACTAAGTCCTCCATGCATTAGCTCTAGTAAACCCTTGGGAATTGCGTAATTCCCTCAGTCCACTGATGTGCCACATCTGTGCACTAAAACAAAGTGCTCTAAGAGAATAAGTTGTTTTTTAGTGTCTGATTATTATTAAGAGCTAATAATAATCGACATGCATCTATTTTTAGATCAGTGATCTATAAATAGACTTCACCCAATAGTCTAAAAATAGAATTTCATCTATTTTTCCAACTTGACCAACCATCCACAAATAGAATCCCGTAACTTCTGAAATATGATCACCATGTCTAAAAATAGACATAGTCTAAAAATAGACTTGCGCCAAAAATAGCCTATGGGCCCACTTAGTGAAGGCAACTCTTTTCACTAAGCTCATCATCTTATTGAATCTCAACATAAGGTGCCTCAAACGACATTTCTTAGCCTATACATTTCTGATCTACTGCAACATAGAAATATGGACATAATGATAAACAAGATAACATGAAAAAATTAGAGACACATCACCATTCACGAAGCTCAGGGATCCTGCAAGCAAGATTTCATCATCATTAATCAAGCAATCATTCACAAGATCCATAACACTAAATTTCTCTTCAACCTCAAAGAACCATGTATTGATCTCAAAACTCATCAAAAGCCAACATTTACAATGAATCCTCAATGCCTTTTTAACAAGCAAGGAGAAGAAAAACCTAATAGAGTATCTAGAATCATATTGGCTAATTAGAAATGTCACTATTGTCCTTGAGACCTTACAAGGCCCAAGGCACAAAATATATTTTCGAGCATTTTTACCAAAGAAATTGATGTTTGAGCTTTAACAAGCCTCCTAAAACTTTCCAAGCGTACATTGTTGAGTTTCCCTCTACTAAGGGCACATCACTGTGTTTAGGAGGAATTTCCATGCTAAGGGCGTAGCACAGGAGCAGGAAAAATGGGTCATCTTGCAGCAATGTTTTAAAGGCCTTCCCGATGTCAGAAAAGGCTCCATGATGGCTCGTTGGAAAGCCCTTGAAGTCTACTTTCCAGATATACCCTTGGATCTATATCTGACCTCTGTAGCCTATTCAAAAACGAAAAATTCTGAGGCTCATAAAGGTGCAGAACATGTCTTGAAAAGTAGGCAGAATGGTGAAAAATTGGGTGGTTTGACCCTTTTGGAGGACCAAAACAACTCCAATTGATCTGAAAATTTGTGAGAATTCTATATTAGTGAGAATTATATATTGTGGTTGGAGGGAGTTAAAAGGTACCATTGGGTGTCGATAGAGGCTCGGTAGGATCTAAAGATGGATACTCGGAGACAGACGGAACGAGAGGTGTGGAATACTGACGGGACCGAGTTAGAAGGTTAAGGTCAACGGTGAGGTGTGGTTCAGAGGCCATCATGAGAATCTGGTAATCAGAGGAACCAGAAGGGGAAGGTTGGGTGGTTACCGGGGCATGAGGTGGTTGAGTGGCCACGAATCCTTGTTGAGGGAAAGGATTGGTAAACACAGCGGGTTGAGAAGTAGCTGGGGTGGGAGGGACAGTAGAGGAGGAGTGTTGTCCCTGCATGGTGGCCTGAGACTCCCACATCTACCACATTTGTGGTAATAAGGGACAATCATGAGTGTAGTGACCATAAACACCGCAACACAAACAGGGCTTATTGGTGCGAAGCGGCCTATCCGGCTTGGGCTGAGAGCCCTGTGGCTGGTTGCCAGTGGTAGATTCAACATTGGAAGGATTGGATCCATGATTACCAGAAGCGAATTGATTGCCTTTTCTCTTTCTTTGAGAAGGAAGAAAATTAGTTGCCCCCTGTTGTGCAAATACTTGCCCTAGAGGGGGTAGTAAGTGCGGTTGCGGGGGTGGGGAAGGCAAAGGAGTGGGAGGTCCAAATGCTGGAGGAGCTGGGAGACCAGGTTGTGGATACGGAAAAGGGGTAGGATGGGCAGCATTGAGGTAAGCAGGAGGGTGGGAAAAAGGAGGAGGCATGTGGTATCCTAGATACATGCTACCTGGAGGGGAAAAAGTGCCGGAGGGGCTGGCCCCTCCTGGAGGGAAACCATAGCCCGGAAGAGGTTGGGCAGAGGTATGTGACAGGGTTCCAACGATACCGTCGGCAGAGTGAGATGCCCCCGAGGCATTAGAGCCACCGGGCATTGTAGGAGGTGATTTAAACATAAAAAATGTTCTTTTGGTAGTTGATTGAAAACATAACCTTTTTTTCTTGGCCACTTCTGTTTGTTGCAGGTGCCATAAAAAAGTGTTTTGTTTTCTTTGTCATTCTTTGGAATCTTGAAAACTTAAGTCACTTAATCAACAAACTCACGATTTTCTTTGTGTCCATTTTGACACTTTGACCTTATGATCTCTTTCCTTTGACCATTTTGATGAAAATTGACTGTACTGGAAAGTTTTGTCTCCCTCATACCAATACTCTTTGTGATTTCTCCCTTTGGTGTAGTGAAAAAGTTTTTCTTTGACAAACCATAAAGGTGACCTTCTGATATCATCATTCAACTTCTACCTGCTGTCATCAAGGAGGTCTCTCACCTTCATTTCTAGTTTCAATCAATCTTCAATTTATGCTCAGTGGCACTAATGTACCTCTGTCCTTGTGATCCTTTGTAAGGACTCTTTGTTGGGCAACATTTTATAGCCAATCAGTCATAAAACCCTGGTTTTCTTTGTTCATAGGCCTACTACCTCTCCTTTTCTATGGCTGCCTTAGGGATGATTTTCCCTTCTTACCTTACCTCTTTTTCCACTGATGGCCCTCTCATTGATTCCTATAGAAATTTCTAAGATGAGCAACTATCTTTTGCAGAGGTTGTGCTTTGACCAAGTCTTGAAGACTTTTTTATACCTTTTGGACAATCATGAGCTAACCCTCCTTTTCATTTGATTTCATCTTTTGAGCACATGTAAAACAATGAGTTTAGAAAACCAAAACAATGAATAAACTATGAGACCCTACATGACCTATTGGGAGGCCTTTTGGACTTGGCCTTTGGCTAAAAACTTGAATTAGGGTTTTTAGGTGTAAAACAGAGTTTTGACAAACCTTTATGCATTGCAAACCTAAAAATGGATGACTTTGGATTTCTCTAAAGAGCCTAGAAAGGTAGCTTAAAACCACCACTGCTTGAGTCACTTGGTGAATAAGGGAAAAGGTTTGGCTACTTGGCAATCCAAGGTGTAAATAGAAGGGTTAAGCAAGTCAAAACAGAGTGGTAAGGCCAGAGGTGGAAAACATAGTGAAAATGAGTCGCAAAAGCCTCATGATTGGTCTTCTGGGAGTGATAGGTTGGCCATGTCTTGATAGAGTAGTAGAAAAATGAAAAATTTATCCTAAGGATAATGAAGGCAATGAGATTTCTAGAACTCAAAAGATTCATGAATTTTGTTTCTAGAAATCTAGGATAAGAATTTAGTCATCTACAAAGGCAAAAATTACTGATGATTAACACTAATCATATTTCAAAAGAAAATTGTATAAGAACAAAGATGAAAATAAACATTTATGCTCCATAAAAATTCACCATTAGTGGCCCATCATCAATGCACTAAAATTTGAATCATTGTTATCAAATATAATTTCCTCGGAAAATCATTCAATGAAGAAATTTTTTATTAATTCATATTGATTATATGCACTCATCATGACCTTGTATACGTTGCGCCTTACATACTAGATCTTGATTGCACATAATAGATCATGAAATTGCATACATTGCACCAAATCTCACTAGATCATAATTTGCCACACATTCTCTTAATCACAAGGTTATATTGCTACAACATATTACAATCATATAACTAAACATGCCATTTAATTTAAATATCATCTGCTCACAAAATATTGGTCTCATTTATCCATAAAAATAAATGTGATTTCACCTCAATCAATCTAGATTTAATGTCAAAATAGAGATACACTTCAACATACCCACATCACACCACAACACTTCATTACTATCGTAATAGAGCAATTAAACACTAGAGAAATTGGAAACATGATCGCATTGGAGCATGGAAGAGGATGCGATCACACTAGAATAGAGCATCTCACCCAATCGCTAAAATTACACACACACTCCATCAGTCACACAACCATTTACTTGGACCATAACAACAAAAACAAATAGAAAAAATTACACTAACCAAATCATACCACAATATTCACATCATGAACACACACTCATCACCACAATGGTTCATCCTTTTGGTGTTGATTTTTTGAGTGGAATCAGATAGGTGTTATAGTCTCTAAGGTGTGAGAGAGGCTAAGGAATATTAGATCTAAAAAATGCAGAAACAATTTCCAGAGAAAACACTTAGAAACCTATATATTAAATTAATTGTTCAATAATAAAAAGTTCCTAAGTCTAACTTAGGAAAATTGATTAATTAATGAGTATAAATTGAGAAAATCAATTTTTCTCTACAGATTTCTAGAAAAGTGATTTGACAGAGTCTAAGATGATCCTAGCCATCAATCATGATTAGATTTTGGTCGTTCTTACTCAAGATTATAATAGCAGGTCTAAGGGATTGGCGAAGACACATTGAGTGAGCAAGGCCATTTGAATTACAGAGTCACAGTATTCAATAGGAAGTAGTTCGAGCCACAGAAGAGATAGTAGTAAGGCTTATAATATTTAGAATTTTGGAGAAATTTTCAAGAGGTTTTCGAGTGATCCTAGTGCGATTTTTTGGAAGGATCTCGTTTCAGTTGTTAGTTTCTGAATCTATTCATGTGAGGTAAGAAAAAAATTCCCATAGGCTGCAGTGCACATTTCTGCAAGTGGCGAGAGTGCCAAGGAGAAGTGAACATGGCCAAGGAGAGGCTAGATCCATTTGGTGCGAGGGAAAATAATTTTACTAGTATATTTCTGGTTGAGATAAATTACTAAAGCTCATCTAGGAAGGCTTGCAATTCTATTTTTTTTCTACATAATAATAAAACCCTCATCTAATGCATCAATTTTCCCTTAGGGGTTTTTAAGTGACATTTGTCGAAAAATAACCATGTCATTTTATTGTGTGTGTCCATCTGTTTCTAAATTCCATATTTTTATTTCTGCAACATATTTTATTGGTGAAGAGTTACACCGTGAATTATTTTCTATTTGTTGTTAATAATTTAACATAAGAAAAATAAAATGTGGTAAAGTTAGGAGAATAATTTCAAGTCTTTGCAGTTTAAGGAATTTTCACATTTGGTGTTAGATGTTACAATTTTTACAAATCACTTGGAAACCAAATCAAGCAGACTAATCAAAATACCATGATAATTTACCATGGAGAATTTTGATGGTAATTGGGCCAACACAAAACCAAATGAACTACCATGGATAAGGAAAACAATTGGGAGAATTAGGGCATGGTTTTTGAGGTTCCAAACGGGGTCAATTCATTTTCCAAGCCAACCAATATCCATGTAGACTATATTTGGGTAGAGTGCATAATTTACTAGATTTCTAAAAGGCTAGACTGCCTATATTACACAAATTACACATGGTGGAAGCATACAACCAACATAATTGTTGTAGCCTCAAAACATGATTTCCTTGCAATATCAAATCTCTCAACAGAACTGTCACTATCATTGGAACACTTGCCAATACATTGCATCCAAACACACTATCAAGTCCACCAAAACCAAGGTCCATGCCACTATTGACATGGAAATGCCAACACAACAAACTCGTGGATGGAGGATATAATTGTCTCCTTTGACTATGAGGAAGAACAAGGGACCATAACTACACATTTGTCCTTTACCAAATAATGGCACCATGTTATTTGATTAAGAACATCAACCCAAATAGAGCAACATTGTTGAGAAATACCAATTTAATACCAACAATGTACTAGCCATGTAACAACAACTAGACCATTGGTGTAATAACAACAATGACTAGCTACATAGATGTCCAACAATGTAATAGAAATAGTTAATAACGAATTAATAACAATGGCGACCATCTAGGTCGACATCCTGTGCATGCCAACCTAGGGTAGGACTCATTAACCCTTTTGGTGAGTGAGCATAAAAGGATAATTTCTCTCAGTGGCACTAGCATAATTCACACAAATTACATGAATTAGAGGGGAACATATATTAGAGAAAATATATCATTATAATTGAAGGTAACCTAAAAAATAGCTAAAATGATAAAAATGCAAAAAATAGGTATGAAAAACCACTGAAAATCATGTAGAAGGACCAGAAGGAAGCTGTCATCACTACATAATCTATATCTAGTGGCTATAAACAAAGATAGTTTGATGAAGAAATGGTCCCTTAAAAGAGGAAATAGACCAAAAATTCACTTATCAAAGAAGAACAATTACTAAGACATTGGAAAATTTCAAAGGGAAAATCAGCTAATAACAACTAGACCCACCATCCTTAAAATGGAGGCACAACCTTGGCAACCAATAACAAGGAGTTCATTGCTCAACTGCATAGGATAATAATTGTTTAATTTCTTTTGATAATTTCTTAGAATGTTATTGAAAGACGATGATGAAGATATTAAGAAAGTAAGTGCATTCTTTTGAAAAGATTGATAGTCAAAACCAAGATAAAAATTGATATAGATGGATAGTCAAAACCACGATAAAGAATGTAATTGTAAAACTAAATTAATAATATTATTTCATCCATTTACTCTGACAGTACCCAAACTACCTCTATTATGTCCACATCATGTCATAGTACAAACAATGAAGTGCAATAGGTCTAAATTAATAAAACCCACCATTATGGTATCAATACCTAAGCAGAGGTGTTGAGTCCACGAAACACTTATGAAGGCTTATCTGGTACACCATGGATATCTGACAATCTTTTCAAACAAGCTGGAAATAATGTTGAAATAAAGTTAAAGAAAGCCATTATTCCTTGAGACAAAAGAAAACGTGGAACAATCAGGAACAACAAAGATGGGACCTGGGACCATATATATGCTGTAGAAAAAAGGACGTATACCAACCATGAAGATCATGAAGATCTAAGTTCTTTGCATATGGAGATATCATCAAGAAAATATTCCAACCAAGTATTGCAATGGACACTGAGTGTAATGAAATCTTTTGGAAATTTCTATAAACAAAGGAGACCTTATTTTGCACTCCACAAATTGGAGAATCTGAATGGGACCTTGCTTAAAGTATCCATTCAAATTAAGCGTATAGATCCATCATGTTAAGCATGTTCTCCCAGAGTTGGAGTTCCATTATCACTGTACACAAGCCATTCAATGGACTTCCGTTATCATAAGACTCTCCTGGCCCAGCCAGAGTTTCATGACCAAAAGCATTTGGGTACGCTACGGACATCCCAACCTTGAACTTTAGTCATAGATATGTAGTTCTACAGCCTCAAATGAGAAGTGTATTTTATTTTGGATTCTGAGAATATTTTGAAATCTACCAAAGTGAGGTCAAATAAATTTCAAAAGATGAAAAGTACCAAAATAATTGAGATTATCTCATAACAAATTGCAATTGCAATTGCTACTTAACAGAATTGCAATTGCCATTTAACAGACATGAAGCAAAGTAAATTGTTAATATCAATAATTCACTTTACTTTATATTGGTTGGATGTTCAGAAACTGTGCATGGAATTGGAAAATCATGTAAATACATTGAAATTGCAATAGATATAAAAATATTAGTTTGGACTATCTTTAACTTGATAATATATTTTAGAATATTTCACAAAATCTATTGAGTGAATGAAGCCAGACCATTTAATTAGATAGTTTTCTCCAAAATATTCAAAAATCTGTAAAACTAGCAGTCCTATTAAAAACGTTTTTACACCAACTTCCTTTCCAAATTCGGGCCAATCTAATATGCACTCATCCTATGGGCAGCATCACCCTCCGTGGAATATGTAAGCAATCATGGGTCCCTATGGGGAAGCCTATGGAAATTTACTATTGAGAAATTCCCGACAAAGTGATATCTTTTGTATAGAATAAACCCGTATGATTAGTTTTAGTTTCAAAAGGCACCTCCAATAATTTTTATAGAATGCAATGTAATTGTCCCTTCTCGCTTGTATTCTCATAAAACACAATGGTTTACATTCCCCATCCTTGTTACAGTGTTAAAGTTTAAAATCTATATCATAATTAACATAAAGGTGGAAAAAGAGTGAAGCCTATCTCACCTTATTGATTGCGTGCAGATATAATATGAGAGGACAGGAATGTTGATACTGATATGAGCCATAACTGAAAAATAAGTAGACAGAGAAACAATGATAGAAGAACGTCAAACTCTTATATGACAGCACAAGAATGTTGATACTGATAGAAACCATCTGAAGAATAATTAAAGGTAGGTAGAAATAATGATAGATCATATTTGATGAGATGGATCCTAGCGGTAGTAAATAGAAATCCTTAGCCACCGTGAGTATCGTATAACAGGCAATCAAGTTGTTCTATATTAGGCTAAGGCGATCAAGTTGTTCTATATTAGGCTAAGACAATTTTTTGAAGGAGGTAAAGTTTGGAATTAGAATTTTAGTTTTTTGGGGCAAAATTTAAAGTATTTTGGGATTTAGAAAAGGTTAAGTTAAAGTATATGGTGAGTTTTTTTTAAAGGAATATCTTCTATATCAAGAATTTTGAAAATTTAAAATTAAGTATTTTTAGGTTTAAGAATATTGGTTGAGTAAAGGTATATGGTGAAGAATAGTGAGTATCCTATAATAAGCCATTAAGTTGTTTTAGTATTTGGCAAAAAGACAATTTTTTCAAGGAGGTAAAGTTTTATTTTTTATATTGTTTAAAAAAAAATGATCAATAGACAAAACTTGCAAAAAACATAAAATGGAATTAGAATTTTAGCCTCTTAGGAAAATTTAAAGTTAAGTATCGTTGGGGTTTAGGAAAGGTTAAGTAAAGATATATGGTGAGGTCTTTTTTCAAAAGGAATATGTTTTATATCAATGGTTTTGAAAATTTAAAATTGAGTATTTTTGGGTTTAGTAATGGTTAAGTAAAGGTATATGGTGAGGCACAGTGAGAATGATACAATAGGGAATCAAGTTGTTCAGTATGGTATAAGAGGCAATCAAGTTGTTCTAAAATGGAATTAGAATTTTAGCTTCCTAGGAAAATTTAAAGTTAAGTATTTTTGGGGTTTAGGAAAGGTTAAGTAAAGGTATAAGGTGAGGTCTTTTTTCAAATGGAATATGTTCTATATCCAGGATTTTGAAAATTTAAAATTAAGTATTTTTGGGTTTAAGAATAGTTAAGTAAAGGTATGTGGTGAGTTCTTTCTTCAAAAGAAATATGTTCTATATGAAAGGTTTTTTTCAAAAAGACTTCATCAAATCTTAGTCAAATTATTGTTGTAGGCTACTAGGCTACTCTTGCATTCTAGTTTATCAGTTTGGCTACAGCCCTTTAGAGACACGACTTCATTTTTTCAAAAATTCTAATTTTATTATTTAATTTTGAAAAATATTTAGTTATACCTATTTTAACATAATTTTGAAGTTGAATGTTACTGCTTATGGAATTGCAAAGTCAAAAATTATGCGAACGAAGGCTCCAAGAAAGCGGTGAATACAGTAGCTTTCCTTAGGGTTTGAGTGCAAGCCGCCATAGCCGGCTGGTTTCCCCATGGCTGCATCCTCGGGAGGAGGGCCTCCACCCTCCTACCGCAACATCACAAGCGGTGACCATTCAGTACGACCACCCTATTCTGCATCTGCTCAACAAAATACTGCCCCTGTCTTGGGAGCAGAATGGCAAGCTAAGATGAAAGGGCAATGCTTGCCAAGGGCAGTCAAAAAACCAAGATTTGTTATCCCAGCATCGAAATTGGACGAGTACCGAGGATATAAGAAGAATCATGCTCTAATCTGTAAGTTTATAGGTATTTGGCCTTCAGAAAAGGAATTACTAAAATGGATTCAAACAAAATGGCAGCCCAAAGGTCATATTGGTCTGAAATTAGGGGCGAAAGGTTTTTTTACAGCTATTTTTTCTAATTTACAAGATAAAGAACGCATTTTTGAAGGAGGGCCCTATTTTTACAGCAATGCAGGGCTTTTTCTCAGACAATGGGAGGAATGTTACAACCCTAAACAAGAGCAATTTCTGGCTGCTCCTGTTTGGGTTTGGCTATTTGGGCTCCCTATGGATTTTTGGGACCCTGAAATTTTGGAAGGAATAGGAAATTCATTAGGTAGCTTTGTTAAAATTGCAAACTCCACTGCTCGGGGTCGATATACATCCTTTGCAAGAATCTGTGTTTATATGAATATCTCTAAACCCTTACCAGAGATGATAGAATTGGAATACGAAGGTAAAGTCTGGCTTCAGCTTCTCGACTACGAACATATCCCCTTTTGCTGCCGCTGTTGTCATGAGTATGGTCATTTGTACAAATCTTGCCCCTTAAATGACCTGGAACAACAACCTTCTTGCGGTTATGGCCCCGAGATGCCACCCCGGCAGGATGAAGAAGGGTTTGCTCCGGTTTCCACTAAAAAACGGCCACCTCGTTCAGTGAACACCGGCTCTGGATCGGCTACAAAACAAAACCCTCCTGGTTCGAAAACAACAAAAAATAGGTATGAGGTTTTACAAGAAGAAGGCGAACCGTCAGTTTCAGAGGTTGCAGCAGAGGGCCCAGTAGACGGACATGCGGAGGTTGCACAGAAAAATCAATCCTTAAAGCGGAAAGTAGGGCAGGAAATGGATGCGCCTGAAGATAGTACGTTGCAAGAACTTATTCCAATGGAGGTAGAAAATCCAAAGACGATTTGAGTGCAGAAGAGAAACTTTTGAAACGCCTCTTGCTTGAATGGCGAAATCTTGATGATCAATTCATCCCGGCTGATCAGAAGAAATTGTATAAGGAAACTTTTGAGAATTATCTAACAGTGCAAGCCTAGCGAGAATCCCAAGAACAAGAACAATCAGCTAGAAAGAAGGCACCCCCTCCTTCAAAACCAGCAAAAAAGAGAGGACGGCGAACCCTACAGGAATCAATACAGTTAGTTGGTGAAATGTTGATTAACACTGGAAAGATAATACCGTTAACAACAGTATTTCAACAACTACCCAAAAATTCTTAATGAAGGTGCTCTCCTGAAACATAAGAGGTTTGAATAGCAAGGGTAAGCAGCGACATTTGAAAGACAAATTACAGGTTGAGAAACCTCAGGTTATGTTATTACAAGAAACAAAAGTTTATGGGAAAAAGCTTCAGTCTATAATGCATTCTTTTAAAATGCAATATGAGGTTATGGCTATTGACTCCGTGGGCATGTCAGGGGGAATAGCCATCCTCTGGAATGGTGCAAAGATCAGAGCAGAGGGATGGATAGGCTTTCCCAGAATTTTAACAGCTACTTTCTGCCAGATTGGATCTGAGGATAGGATTCTCATCTTGGCTGTGTATGAACCTCCAATTCCAGGAGAGCGAGCAGAGTTTCTACAGAGTATACGCATGTTGAGTACAATGCATAATGAAAATTATTGGATTTTAGGTGGGGATTTTAATATGATTCTAAATCTCTCTGAAAAAAGGGAAGGCTAAGAAGGGAGGAACCAGAAATGGCTCTTTTTCGAGAATTACTAAATGATCTACGCTTAGTAGATATCCCAAATGTTAATGGAAATTACACTTGGAATAATCGCAGGGGAGAGCGGCATCAGATTGCCTCTAGGTTGGATCATTTTTTAGCGACTGAAGCTTTGGTGAGCTTGGATATTTATTATGAAGCTTCTATTCTTCCTACCCTGGGCTCAGACCATTGGCCGATCAGAATGGAGATAGATGTGAAGGCAAGTCGACAGAACTTCCCTTTCAGGTTTGAACTTTTTTGGCTACGGGATCCTGGGTTTATGGAAAAGGTTAAAAACTTTTGGTGTTCAAATCCAGTCAGGGGTAACAATAAGATGCATTCGTTCCAACTTCGCCTGAAACAATTAAAAGCTGAAATTAAACGCTGGAATCGTTTAGAATTTGGTAACATACATCATGACCAAATTCGATTGAGTGAAAAAATGAAAGAGATTCAGTAGCAAATTATCCTCCATGGTTGAACAGAGGAGTTAGCTTTGGAGGAAGGCCGTACTCTCAGTCAACAAGAAGAGCGACGCAAACAAGAGGAGATACTATGGAAATAGAAATCCCGAGTCAACTGGCTCAAAGAAGGAGACGACAATACAATTTTTTTTCACAAAGCCATGTTACAGAGACGCTAGCATAACCGAATATTTTCTCTAAAAGCAGCAAATGGAGAGCGATTAATCAAACATGAAGATATGGAAAGAGAGTTGGTTACTCATTTTAAAGATCTACTTACGGAACCTCTCCCTAACTGCCAGGCAGCTATCCAGAAGATCACCACACACATTCCACGAGTGATCACTAGAGAACAAAACCTTGCTCTGCTTTGAGTAGTAACTTTACAAGAGGTAGAAGAGGTGGTCTTGAATTTACCCAAGAATAAAGCCCCGGGACCTGATGGGTTTACAAGTGATTTTTTCAAAGCAGCTTGGCCATTCATAGGTCCTGGTATCCTAGAGGTTGTGGAAGAATCCCGAAGAAACAGGATGGTATATCCAGCTTTGAATGCTACCTTCCTTACCCTTATCCCTAAGCAACAAAATGTAGATACTCTAGTTGGATTTAGATCGATAGATCTCTGTAATGTCATCTATAAAATTCTCTCCACTATTATGGTAAATCGTTTAAAACCTTTGCTGCCCACTTTAATTTCCCTGGAACAAACTAGTTTTGTGAAAGGAAGACAAATCTTGGATGGAATAGTGGTTGCTCAGGAAGCTATTCATTCTCTCAAGAAAGACAAAAGGAAAGGTTTGTTAATAAAATTGGATTTGTCCAAAGCATATGACCATATAAGCTGGCAGTACCTGATAGAGGTGATGCGAGCCTTTGGGTTTGATGAAAGATGGCTTCAATGGTTGTGCTCATTCATTTCCTCCCCGCATTTCTCAATACTCTTGAATGGTAGCCCTTCTGTTCCATTTAATAGCTCGCGAGGCCTCAGGCAAGGAGATCCCCTGTCCCCATTCCTATTCATCATCGCTACAGAAGGACTTGGTAGACTCATTAAAGCTCATGTAGCAGAAAGGAAGCTACAAGGTCTGAAATTGTGGGGACCTCATCTTCCGCTGACTCATCAACAATTCGTTGATGATATCTTATTATTCGATATGGCATCACTAAAATAATGTCAAACCATCCTCAAAATTCTAGAGGTCTTCATGGACGCTTCTGGTACTCAAATCAATAATGACAAGTCCAATGTTTATTTCTTCAACTACACAATAGCGATGCAAAATTTTCTTGCCAGGACCTTAGGGTTTCAATGGGGCTCCTTCCCCCTGAAATGCCTAGGTATGTTTTTAAATTCAGGACCCACTCGGATAGCAGATTGGCAAGATATTCTCATAAGAGTGGAGAAAAGGATACAAAACTAGGCTTTCAGAGTCCTGAATGCACCTGGACGCCTCATAATGTTAAAATCTGTGCTTCAAGCTTTACCAATTTACCAGCTTTCGGGGAGGGCTTGCCCAAAAGGGATTTGTTCTCAATTGGTAGGCATGTTCAAAAAGTCCTTATGGCAGGGAGCTCAAGCTAACAGGAAATGGGCACTTCTCTCCTGGGACAAATTACTCAGACCGAACGCTGCAGGTGGATTGGGCCTCCGTGATCCTTTTGTCTTAAATAATGTGTTGGGAGAAAAACTCTGGTGGCACTGGCTCCTGGGAGGGCCGGATCTCTGGAAGAATATATGGCAAACAAAATATGACATGCCACTTACAGTCTCGGGTCGATTTGTTGAGAATGCAGCAAGATGATGGAGCTTAGTGAAATGAAGTCGCCTTCACTAAGTGGGCCCACAGGCAAATTCTGGCGCAAAATCTATTTTTAGACTATGTCTATTTTTAGACATACGGAGCATGGTTCGGGGATTCCAGTTTGAGATTCTTGGAGTATGCGACATGTTGGTAAAAATAGACGAGACTCTATTTTTAGGTCAAAAGAGGTCAAAGGCTATTTTTAGACTGCCTCTCCTAAAAATATGGAAGTCAAATATTATTTACCCTTAATAATATTTAGACTATAAACAGCAGTTTACTCTCTTGGAGCACTTCAGTTCGAGTCATGGAGGTGGCTCATGCAACTGACAGAGGAATCACATGGTTCCTAGGGTTTGATGGCATCTTGCATGGTTGACTTCAGTTGGACTTCAGTGGCAGAAGTTTTGGAGGAGTTAACGGGACAGATAGTGGAGTTGTGTTTTGTTTATTTTAGTTGAACTAGTTGAGATTAGTTTAACTAGCTAATCAATTAGTTATGAGTGGAGTGAATTAAATATTATTTAATTCATTAATTAATAACTCATTATTCAACTCAAGAACACATCAGTTCACTACAGTGCATGATCAGTTCAGTGGAGACCAGTGAAAGAGGTAGATGAAAGGGTGAGTACAGCTATCAGTTGGAGGATCAGTTGTGCATGAGATTTGCACCACACTTGGAGGAATTGTCCATGACAATTGCGCAGTGAAGCCAAGGAGATTCGAACCTTGGATCTCTACATAACCAGGCCATGATTGCGCAATAGAGGCAAGGCAATTGGCGGGGAGTTTTGAACCAGTAACCTGTTCAAAACTAAGCTAGATTGTGTGTGACTTTATGAGAAAGTACTGAGTACTTGTGAGGAGTATTGTACTTGTTTTGTTACATGATTTCTCCATTATAATATACACAATAGCTGCGGGGTTTTCAGCTATAGGCTTTCCCCATACATACTGAGTTAATGTGTGATTGATTTGATGTGCGATCGCTTCTATTTTTTCCGCATGTGACAATTAATTGTAGATGAGATTATGTGTTATGCATGCAATTCGAAATTGATGTGTAATCAGGTTAATCTCCATTGAATAAGTGATTTATTCAGCTAATTTCTACATGGTATCAGAGCAAGATTAATTGTCGAGATCTATTACGGTGATTGCAAACTTATTTCCTCGAACAGAGTCTGCATACGGGCCAGGAAGCCTCCGGATTCATCTTTCTTCGGAAAGTGAAAGGTCTGGTAAAAGCCCCTTGCAGTCAATCTCTGATTTGGAAATAATTTGTTTTCAAGTGTAGATCGGAAGCGATAGAGCTTGGAGTTTGGAATTCAAATTTTGCAGAAGGTTGGTTTTCTTGGTGCCGGTGTTGAAAGATGTCTTCTTTCAATGGTTTGCGACTCGAATATGCTCTTGAAGGCAGTTCGAATTATGTTGCATGGAAGGATCGCATGGAAGCAGTGTTAGAAGATAATGGTCCGAAGGAGTTCGTGGATGCGGATGTCCCAAAGCCCACTGATGCAGCTTTGGTCGATGCATGGCAAAAGAAGATCGCGAAATGTCGAAGGATCCTGTTGGAGGGCGTCAAGGATCATATTGTATCCAGCCTGCATGGAAAGGTTACTCCATATTTAATGTGGAAAGCTTTGACGGATCTATTCCAGAGTAAGAGTGACCAAAGGAAGCTGGCGCTCAAAGATAAGCTCAGGAACATCAAGATGGAGAAGGGCGGCAGTATCGCCAAATACCTCACGAAGTTCACTCAATGCAGAGATGAGCTGGGAAGTGTGGGGGTGACTGTCGAAGACGAGGACATGGTCGACCTGGCTCTCCTTGGTCTTCTGAAGGCTTGGCACTCATACCAAGATAGTGTCAATGGTCGGGAGAAGCTGCCGGGATGGGAGCGCCTTTGGGCGGATCTCATGCAGGAGGAGATAAGGAGGACTACTCGAGATGGATCTTCATCAAAGGGAGCTGATGAAGAAAACTGCACTTTGGTGTCCAAAGCAAAGAAGGGGAAGGGAAAGAAAACTTCTCAGTCTGGTGCAAAGGGCAAGAAGCAGGATATGGCGAAAGTGAAGTGTTTTCACAGCCATGATCACGGACATTATGCTACCAATTGTCCAAAGAAGAAGAAGAACAAGCAAGCGGGAAGATCTGCAGATGGAGAAGCTTTGGCTTCACAGTTCGAGCTTGACTTTTCACTGATCGCATGCTTGGTTTCAAGTGTGATGGGATCGGTGTGGTTCTTGGACAGCGGTGCGTCATTTCATATGATGGGAGATCGGGAGTTGTTCTCAGATCTGGAGGACAAGGATTTGGGTGTGCACATCGAGATGGGTGATGATGGTAGATACAGTGCGACTGGTATCGGTACCGTATCCTTTCAGAGGGAGTCTGGTAAACCCTTTGTACTAAAGGATGTCATGCATGTACCCGGATTGAAGAAGAATCTGATTTCAGTAGCGATGTTGGAGGATAAGGGGTATGATGTGGTCTTCAACGAAGGAAAAGCCTTCCTGCGCAGTAAGACTACTGGAGAGACCCGGAAGATAGGGGTTCGAACTCAGAACCTTTATCAGTTGCAGGTAGATGACTGCGCAGCTATGGCATGCAAAACGGGAGAAGTGGTAAGCCGGGATGATGAGGGCGAACTATGGCACAGGAGATTGGGCCATCTTCACCATGGAGCTTTGAAGATTCTGTAGCAGATTTCTACTGGACTTCCTAAGGGCACTCTTGCGCAATTAGATCAGTGCAAGGGGTGTACTTTGGGGAAGTATGTGAAAGCCACTTTTCACGAGAAGGATAGTTGCGCCACGACGATCCTTGAGAGAGTTCACACAGACGTGTGTGGTCCTTTCTCAGTTGCTTCGACAGCAAAGCAAAGGTATTATGTGATCTTTGTTGATGATTTCTCTCGAAAGTGCTGGATCTTCTTCATGCAGAAGAAGAGCGATACATTCGCGAAGTTCTGTGAGTTTAAAGCACTGGTCGAGAAGGAGTCGGGGAAGAAGGTGATTGCTCTAAGGAGTGATAACGGGGGTGAATTCATCTCGGCTGAATTCAAGGAGTTCTGCAGCGCAGAAGGGATTCGGAGAGAGCTCATCGCACCCCATAACCCACAGCAGAACGGGGTGGCTGAGCGGAAGAACAGAACGATCGTGGGTGCTGCACGGCGATGTTGCATGATCAGGGCCTACCCCTTCACTTGTGGGCTGAGGCATGCAATACAGCAGTGTATGTGCAGAACCGTTGTCCTCACAAGGTTCTTGGCATGAGTACACCGGAGGAGGCTTATTCTGGCAAGAGGCCTGATATTTCCCATTTGCAGATTTTTGGTTCTCCTGTCTACATGCATGTGACGAAGGATGCGAGAAGGAAGCCGGATCCAACTGCTGAGGTTGGAATATTTGTGGGGTACACTGATACACCTCATAACTATCGGGTGTATTTGTCAGACAGTCGCAAGACTGTTGTGCGATGGGATATAAAATTTCAGGAGGAGAAAGCCATGCAGTGTTCTCTTGAGAGGGAGCTACACTTGCATGCAGATGAGGAGCTGTTAGTTCCTAAGGAGGAGCTTCCGGATGTGGATCAGCCACAAGAGGAGGTTCAGGAGGTGGAAGAAACTACCCAGGCAGCGCCAACCATCAGAGGGCGCATGCGCACTACAGAAGCTGAGCGACTGGCTCGGGATGCAGAGAAGGTTGTAGGACCACCTACAGCACAGCGCAGACAGAGACAGTCACCGGATCGGTACACCGGATACATGGCTCTTGTGAGTCAATGTGTTGTGACGGAGCCATCCTCTTTTGAGGAAGCTGTGGAGGAACCCGCATGGGTTGATGCCATGATCGAAGAATATGATTCGATCATCAGGAACAGTGCATGGGAGATTGTCCCAAGACCGGTTGGGAAATCAGTTATAGGTTCGCGATGGATCTACAAAGTGAAGCAGGCGGCTAACGGGAGTGTGGAGAAGTACAAGGCGAGATTTGTCGCCCGTGGCTTCTCACAGATCGAGGGGATTGACTATGAGGAGACTTTTGCACCTGTCGCAAGGTACTCTTCCATACGGACGATCCTTGCTCTCTCAGCGCAGATGGGGTGGCACATTCATCAGATGGATGTGAAGACCGCGTTCCTCAATGGAGTTATTGAGGAAGAGGTGTACATAGAGCAGCCTGAAGGTTTTGAGATCTTCAGCAGTGAGTCGCATGTGTGCCGACTCAAGAGAGCACTGTACGGGCTGGAGCAAGCACCTCGTGCTTGGTACACTCGGATAGACAGCTACTTCACCGGGCTTGGATTCTCCAAGAGTGAGGCGGATCCAAACCTGTACCAGATTGTGGTGGAGGGGAAGCTGTTGATCATCGTATTGTATGTAGATGATCTGATTTTGACTGGCGATGAGAAGTTGATACTTTCATGCAAGGAGGATCTTGCACGAGAGTTTGAGATGAAGGACTTGGGCATCCTTCATTATTTCCTGGGATTGGAGATTTGGCAGCGCAGCGGAGGACTGTTTGTTTCTCAGGGCAAGTATGCCCGGGAGATTCTGGAGAGGTTCAACATGCAAGGCTGCAAGCCTGTTGACACTCCTCTTCCTGGTGGTTGGAGGAAGGAGGATGATACTTCAGCTGAGGTAGTGGATGCCACTGTCTATCGACAGTTGGTGGGGTCGCTTATGTATCTGGTTAATACACAACCCGATATATACTATGCAGTTAACCAGCTTTCGCAAGCTATGGTTAAGCCTACCAAGCTCTTTTGGAAGGCGGGCAAGCATGTATTGCGCTATATCAGAGGCACATCGGGATATGGTCTATGGTACAGACAGGAGGATGGAGCGAAGCTTTTTGGCTTCACTGATGCAGATTGGGCAGGGAGTCCAACGGACCAGAAGAGCACTTCTGGAGGAGTTTTTAGCATTGGGTCGACAGCAGTTTCCTGGTACAGCAGGAAGCAGAGATCCGTGGCACTTAGTTCAGCAGAGGCCGAGTACATGGCAGCAAGTTTGGCTGCATGCGAGGCTATTTGGATGAGGAAGATCCTCGCAGGTTTGTTCAGGTTGCATTTGGAGCCTACAATGATCTACTGTGATAACCAGAGTTGCATTAAACTCTCGGCCAATCCAGTATTTCATGATAGGTCCAAACACATCGACATCAGGTACCATCATATCAGAGATTGTGTTCAGTGGAGAATCATGATGCTTTCATATGTTCCCACGGAGGATCAGGATGCCGACATCCCGACGAAGGCGCTCACCAGGAGCAAGTTCGAATTCCACAGAGGCAGGATAGGGGTTGCAGATAATCCATATCTTGCTGAGAGGGAGTGTTGAAAATGCAGCTAGATGATGGAGCTTAGTGAAATGAAGTCGCCTTCACTAAGTGGGCCCGCAGGCAAATTCTGGCGCAAAATCTATTTTTAGACTATGTCTATTTTTAGACATATGGAGCATGGTTCGGGGATTCCAGTTTGAGATTCTTGGAGTATGTGTCATGTTGGTAAAAATAGATGAGACTCTATTTTTGAGGTCAAAGAGGTCGAAGTCTATTTTTAGACTGCCTCTCCTTAAAACAAGGAAGTCAAATATTATTTACCCTTAATAATATTTAGACTATAAACTTCAGTTTACTCTCTTGGAGCACTTCAGTTCGAGCTACAGAAGTGGCTCATGCATCTGACAGAGGAATCACGTGGTTCCCAAGGGTTTGATGGCATCATGCATGGTTGAATTCAGTTGGACTTCAGTGGCAGAAGTTTGGAGGAGTTAATGAGACAGCTAGTAGAGTTGTGTTCTGTTTATTTTAGTTGAACTAGTTGAGATTAGTTTAACTAGATAATCAATTAGTTATGAGTGGAGTGAATTAAATATTATTTAATTCATTAATTAATAACTCATTATTCAACTCAAGAACACATCAGTTCACTACAGTGCATGATCAGTTCAGTGGAGACCAGTGAAAGAGGTAGATGAAAGGGTGAGTACAGCTATCAGTTGGAGGATCAGTTGTGCATGAGATTTGCACCACACTTGGAGGATTTGTCCATGACAATTGCGCAGTGAAGCCAAGGAGATTAGAACCTTGGATCTCTATATAGACAGGGCTGGATTGCGCAATAGAGGCAAGGCAATTGGCGGGGAGTTTTGAACCAGTAACCTGTTCAAAACTGAGCTAGATTGTGTGTGACTTTATGAGAAAGTACTGAGTACTTGTGAGGAGTATTGTACTGGTTTTGTTACATGATTTCTCCATTATAATATACACAATAGCTGAGGGGTTTTCAGCTATAGGCTTTCCCCATACATACTGAGTTAATGTGTGATTAGATGATGTGCGATCGCTTCTATTTTTTCCGCATGTGACAATTAATTGTAGATGAGATTATGTGTTATGCATGCAATGCGAAATTGATGTGTAATCGGGTTAATCTCCATTGAATAAGTGATTTATTCAGCTAATTTCTACACGATTGAAGGTAGATAGGATACCAAAAGGCTCCTCAATATGGAATTTAGCAGCAATGAACAAAAATTTAATCCGCTCTAACAGTTTTTGGGAAATTAGAGAAGGAAGTACAACTCTTTTTTGGGAAGACTCTTGGCAACAGCGGGAAAAACTGTTTAGTCAATTGGACTTGGGGGAAATTTTCCTCTACACGAATACCCCTAACAACAAGCTTGTGCAGCATTATTGGTGTCATAACCAAAATGGCATGTGGCGGAAATGGAAAGATAAAACTTGTTGGCCGTTCGCTCTAGCAACGCAACAATGGGATAATTTTGCTAGAGAGCTCAAAACTCGAAAACTGAGACAAATTTCAGGTCTAGATATCCTCAGATGGGGACATCTGACTAGAGGGTTGTTCACAATTAAGGAAGGTTACTATATCCACTCTTAGCAAGCTCAGTATAATGTTCGACCATTATGGAAAAGAATCTGGGAATTGAGACATTGGCCTAAAGTGGAATACTTCTTATGGCTAGTAAGTCATCGCAGGATTCTGACATGGGAGAACCTTCAGAAGAAAGGAATGATAGGCCCTTCGCGTTGCCCCTTCTGTCTTAGTGAGACCGAAATGACAGAACACCTTCTTAACTCCTGCCCAATGGTGCAGCCACTCTGGGAGAACTTGGCACATTTGTTTCGACAGACAGATAAAAACAATGACAGCATAACGGAAACCATTGGCAACTGGCGAAAAGGGAGGTTTCATTATCAGGTGATTAATAGAGCATGGACCCTCTCATTTGGTTTCCTTCTTTGGAACACATGGAAAGAAAGGAATCAGAGAGTCTTCTAAGAAGCAGCACAACCAATGTCTCAGATTTGGCAGCGCTCTATAGAAAACATTCGAGAAACCATTCTAATAGAAAGTTGGTCAGATGAAGATTGGCAGACAATGGGTATCGAATCTCAGATATTAGAGTACCTAAACCTCAAACCGCAGATGCTTTGTAAAGGTCTCTGGAAATACAGACCACCAAGTCAATCAGTTGCGGAACACTGGCTACCTCCTCAACCAGGTTTTCTTAAACTTAATTATGATGGGGCCTCGAAAGGTAATCTAGGGCAAGCTGGGTCAGGAGGGATTTTCCGCAACTCTCAGGGGGTAGTATGGAGATTCTATGCACTCGACTTGGGCCATGCCACCAATAATGAAGCAGAACTTATGGCGGTCAAACAAGGTATTCTTATAGAAATCAGGGAAAATTACCAGAGAATCATTGTTGAGGGAGATTCGGCAATGGTAACAGGTGTGCTCCAAAAGCTGCAACAAGGCACACCCTGGGAGAAAATCTCCCAAAGCTGGCGAACAACAGCCCTTATAGAAGAAGTGAGTCAACTGGTGAAACGCATTCAGTATTTGATCCCAAGCCACATTAGAAGAAAAGGTAATGCAGTGGCGGATTACTTGGCTAATTGGGGATGCCAAAACGTAGAATGCTCCATAGATGCTCGCCCCACTTATGCCATCTGGGATGTGGAACTTCATTCCCTCTAATTGATTGTGAATAAGGATATTCAACCCCCCGATTGGGGCGTACAAATGTCAGAAAGGCACTCCTCGTCGTGGTAACCTGGCGTGCGTTCATTCTCCATGCAATTAAAGACAATAATGAGGTATTTTCAGCCCAGTTCAGCGAAGTGTGTGATCACTCGGATTCGAATGATGTCGCAGTGTGGCCAGGTTGTTTCGTCAGAATGCCAAAGGCAAGTTTCCGTTAAGGTAGGTGTGCTCCCTCCCTCCCTTCATTCGTTCATGCACCGCTGTCTGCATGCAAGCGTCTGGAGGAGACAGAGGAGGAGACAGAGCGATTCGCAATCTGTCAATCTTTCAATCTTGTCAGGGTATGTATCTGCCATTCTCCTTGCTCTCATGGTGCCAATGGCTGTGGTTTCATTTAGATTGTTGTACATAAAAGCTGGTTTGGGCTGGTTATTGAATTTTAGCTGTGTTATCCCCATATTGAAACTTGTCCAACCGTGCTTTTGCGACCCCTGTATTTTTCTTGTCCATTATATATCTCTTGCTGTCATCCAGGGTAGTATAGGACCTAGTACTCTATTAGTTGTTTTAGGCAAACACTTGAATATTGGGAAAAAGTTTCGAACTTGTTTACTTATGATTTTGCTTTGTCGGGCTGTTAAATGGGTCAAGTTTCAAAGTTGCAAACTATGTCATGCTCATTTTCTTCTCTGTTCTGTCTCAGAGAGCAGGGCTAGCATCCTCAGCTCGCAGCCACATCTGGCCCAAGTGCTCAATCCCAGAGTGTTTCGGGATGGTTCTTGCAGGAGGATGGTGGCGATGGGGGTTCTCTGTTCCTCCACCATTCAAATAGTCCCTCCTCTTAGCTCACTAAATTCGACCATAAGCCCTCAAACTCAACATGCTCTGTTTGTCTTGTGCACAGGACTCACAATTCCAGGTTGTGCGGTCACTTGTTCCTATATGAGGTCTATTAAGCTTAAGGTTATCTGGACCATCATTTTCTGGGATTGATTTTTGTATACAGTTAAGGGATTTGTGGTCCACAGTTCTCCTGGCAGTGGTTCTGGCTCTCCGCATTGGCTGCAGAATTGGCTCTTGTGGTTTAGTTTTCGTGTTTGTATGCTACACCCGTTATCTCTGCTCAAAGGTGGTGCACGAGTTGTATAGATATGGTTCCTCACTTCTTTGCTGTTCCATTTTGCCTGTCTGTGTTATTACATAGGATCTTTCCAGCCATAGGAAAAAGACGTTCAAGGTCTGATGCTGCCAAGGGAAAACAAAAAGTTCAGTTTGAGCCTGTCCCCAAGAAACGTGGTCGTAAAACCAACCAGGAGCATCTGGAGACTTTAGCAGCAAATTATGTGATGGGTAATTCCTCAATAGTTCATCAAGAGATTCGTGGGTGGGAAAGGGATATACAGACAGACCCTGAACACAATGAAGCAGAAGCTGAGATTTTAGATTTCATAACAGGCCCAGGCAATACCCGTGGCCACCTTACTTTATTCAATCAGACTATTCACACATACTGGATAGTCAAGTGTCTCATAGCGAAAGCAATTCAGAGTCTTCAGCCTGTTCATGCTAAGGCAGACCCGGCAAAGATAGAACCTAGCCTTCAGGATCTGCTTCAGGATATACAGAACCAGTTGCAGCATATCAAGATAACACAATATCAGGCAATTGATCGTATAAGTAGATTGGATGATCGAGTCGGCCGTATGGAGAAGTTGCTCCAACAGCTACAACAAGCTAAAATGCCTGGGTCTAATGTGAAAGACCCAGCTCCAGTTTCCTCATCAGATGGATAAGTGTTTTTAGTATTATGAATTTTGATGCACTTTTTAGTTATATATGAACTCTTCTTATGTTATATGAATGTACAAACTGCAGTGGTAGGACAAATAGCGCATGAGACTTATAGATGGATGAAACAATTTCAGTTTTGGTATGCTTTTCACACTTTCAGGTGGCCAACAGACTTGGTTTCCTATGAGCAGGTTGAGGTCACAGCCTGAATTTTATATTTTGTAGCCTGTCCTTCACTTATAAATAGAAAATAGTCTGGTCCTACCAAATTTACAAAAAAAAAAAAAAAAAAATGTTGAAGTTGAAACTAAGTTGAAGCAAAGGAACTTATAATTAATAATAATCTTACTTCTTTCCATTCTTATACAAATATCATATTAATTTATTATTAACCAACAATCTTACTTCTTTCCATTCTTATACAAATGTCATATTAATTTATGATTAATCAATCATCTTACTTCTTCCCATTCTTGATGCAAGTGTCAACTATTTTGGTGGGCACCATCTAGTCCATGTGAAGAACCCAATATTTAATGAGTAAATTTTGTTTATATTTGGGTTTTTTTTAAACTGTAGTTTAAAAGTTAGTTTAATTATTTTAATTTATAGATAATTTTTTGTTAATTAATAAACTCAACCTGAACTTGAAAAAATCCCTTATAAATCAAAATTTGTCATTATAATACATGTCTCATCATGATTTTTAATACAGATTTCTCAGTTATTTTGTAAGTATAATACATATCTCAGGGTAATTTTTAATACAAATGTCTGGGTTTTGGTTAATAAAAAAACTGAATAGCTATGAAGACCCCAGGCTCGCTATGTGGGTTTACAAAACTTGCAAATAAGAAGAGATCCGGAATGCAACCAGAAAAAATGCAACGATCAATTGCCAAGAATAATGTCTACGTTGAGTACTTTTATTGATTTTATACAATGGGCTGTCATGTCAAAAGCATCTGCTGAACATCTAGTCCTGCTGCTCTGTTTATTCTGAAAACTTGTGAACTTCTTAATACACAAAATACATTTTATTTTACCTTTCAATTCTGCACAGACATTCCTAATAATTTCAGCTCTTCACTCCCAGTTTTTGATACTTTCAGCCACCTGAGTAAGGTTTCCTGCTGCAATATTCATGAATTCTACAATATTTAATGGTAGAGTATTCAACAGGTATGCAAATGTGATATTCTGTTGAGTGAGTCTCATGACTAACGAATGGGCACCGTTTGCTCCTCCAGGATGCTGGAAACTCTTTACCATTCCCTTGTCATCCAAGCTCACAAAAACATCCAACCCTTGTGGATGGCCCACGAGAGGATTTCTTCCTAGGGTTCTGTTAGAGGGCATGGGGGCATTAAGCATTGCATATATCATTTTTTCATTCAGAATTGCAGGCTGGAGAACCCCATCTATGTGATCCATAAACCTAACAGCATCAGCAGCATTTCCTGTCCATCCTCCCAAAGAGTCTGCATTTCTGTAATCCCCAGACCCATAGCTGGAGTTTACAAATCCCTCCCCAGAGAATATAGAGAGGGAAAGAGTATCCTCTCCATTGACACCATAGTAACGAACTTCGTTGGCTGCAAGATGTTCCAGCTTGGATTGCCCCAACTTGATCTTTTTCAAGCCCAATGGATTCAATATATGTTGATGCACATACTGACCATAATTCATTCCTGTGACATTCTCTATCACTCTTCCAAGAACCATGTAACCAAAATTGCTGTAGTGCATTGCCGACCCCGGATTGAAATCCAGCGGTACACTTTTCATGTAACGAATGGCCTCATGGGCCGTTGGAGGAGAACGGTGGCCTAGTGATTGCGAAGCATAAAGAGCTGCAGGGATTGTGAGTACCTCAATTTGGGATTTTGTGGAGTTCCAGCCTCCAGTGTGTTGCAGTAAGTTCTGTATGGTTATGTTGAATAACCTTTTGTCCACAATGCCACCGCGTGGAGGTTCCAGGTTCTCCAGCAAACGAAATGGTTGATCTTCAAGACTCAGACTCCCTTCCTATGGCAAGAATTTTGAAAAGAAAGATAAGTCAGAAAATGTAAGAGCAAATTAAATCCTTGAATTGAGCTGAACTATGTAAATAGGTTGAAAAGGAGGAGTAGAGGGCTTGGGAGAGACACTATGCTGGGGAACCAAAAAAACTACTTCTGTTTTTTAGGATGGGTAAAGTGTCTATTGAAAACTTACCTTTCAGTCTACTTACACAATTCAACTCCAGAAATCTATTTACTAAATAAATAAATTTGATAGATTAGAGTGTCTATTCAAAATTTACATTTCAACTTACACAATCTAACTCCAAAAATCTATATACTAAATATGATAGATTAGACAATTATTTAGAATTTTCTGATAATTACATGTGAAAGAATATTGCTACGAGTTTAGAATCAATCAGTGTGGTTTATTATCAGGACTAGGTGAGAGATCAGATCAAGACATCGAGTTTAGCCATCTCTACATCTATTCAAACTCAATACCTTGATCTGATGTCTCACCTAATCTTGATGATGAATCACAGTGGTTGGTTCAAAAACATGCAATATTTTTTCACATGAAATTTTTTCTAAAAAAGCTTAAATTCTGAAAAGATTAGAGAATTGCAATAATGTTTTTATCTTTTTATGGCCTGACCTGAACAAGTTTGAGAATGGCAGTTCCTGTGATGACTTTGGAAAAACTATTATATCTCATAATATTTTTTGTAGTGACTGCTTCACCATTGTCACGATTGGCAATTCCGAAAGCTCTGAAGTATTTCAGGTGGCCTCCCTTGGCCACGGCGAGCTGAGCTCCCGGAGCATTAGCCCGTTGCATTAACTGTTTCATCACTTCATCAAATGTTTCGATCTCCAATGAGTGATTGCCAGTATTAGCTTCTGAAATGAAAAGGACCACATGAAAGAGAATAAGAATGAAAAAAACGTTAACAAACAATGTCGCTGCCATCACGTTTCCCAGCAATATTAGTACTGACTGAATTCAATGCCTGATGCATTCAGTGTACAATAGAAATTGAAATAACCCTCTTTCTAAGAGTTTTTCTGTTATGTTTTTTTCTTTGAATCCAGAAGCTGCAATGCCAACGGGAGAAAGTTACAGTCTTGTTAACATCAAATGTTGTGATCTCTGGATCTATTCGAAATGTTAAAACTAGAATCAGAGCAAGCATTCAATAAGGTTCATAACAAATTGCAAGAAGGTCATAACAAAACCAAACATGGCTCTTTGACTGCACCCATGCTTCTTCCTTCACAGAAGGAAATTCTCTGAGTGGCTCCATTGAGTAGCTTATAATGTCTAATGTTTTTATCATTCCCTCCCCATGTTCAAAAAGGCAATTTTTTTTTTTTGCAGCCAGTACATCCACATAGATAACAAATGAATGCTTCTGTGAAATTTTGCTAGAAATCATTTTAAAAGTGAAAGTGGAAGCTGGTTTTCCATCAAACTCCATTTCCCTGTGGTCACGCGAAGTAACCGAAAGCAATTTAAAGTGGCCTTGTGCTTGCGTAAACCATATATATTTTTAAATTTTTAGTCAAAAAGCCAAAACCAAGCTTTAAAAAAAATATCTTCTAAAATGTTAATTTAATTTAAAATCTTTTAATTTATTATATGTATGTTCCATAGAGCATAAGTTTAAATATTTTCGGTTTTAATAAAATTATTAATCAAATGGAAATTTTATATGGTTTAAATTACTTTTCGAAATACATAAATTGATTCAATATTTTTAAAAGCATTTAACATATTCAAATTAAAAATATTTAAGATATTCAAATTATTATGGTTCAATAATTTAAATAATTTCACAATTTTAAATTGTTGTTAAACAAATTTATACCTAAAAAGGGTTAAAATTCAAAAAATTCAAAATATTTAATCTAATTTTGAGGTTGTGGAGTACAAGGTTTTAATTCTTTCATCAGCTTTCTTATTTTATCTCTCTGGGCCTAATTCTTCTCTCTTATGGTTTATTTTTGGTTTTAGTGTGGTGGGAGGTCTACTTCATGGTCTAGTTAATTAGGTAAGGAGTTTAGTTTGTTTTATGTGTGCAAAGCAACGATTTCGTATTTGTTTAGTTCTTCCTCTTTTTCACATTCTTCTTCTTGTTTGGTGTGGTGTTTGAATTAAATCGATATTTGTCTTTGTCTTTCTCTTGAAAAGCGTTTGGGAGGGTAGAATGGCTCACAATGCTAGTAGGGTACCTAAAACTGGGCCTTGTAGTGCTTGTACATTTGGACAACCAAATCAATCCTCCAAGGTGGTGGGAGAAGTTTGGGAGGTAAAGAAATATTATCGTGAAAATGCTTTGTAACTGCAAAAAAAAGAAGGAATGGCGGAGTTGGAGCGAGATATTAAAGCCAACATATAGAGTATGAGTGATGCCTATATCTTGGAGGAAATAAAGGGTTGGGTAATATGCTAGTCTACTCTCATAAATGTGAAAAAATGTTCCTCAAGATCATTAAAACCTACTAGATGGTCAAAACCTTAATTTCTTAAGCCTTGGGAAAGGATAAAGAAGAATAGGAAGACATCCCATATATAATTAGAATATTCAAGAGTAAATTTAAAGCTATGTGCAAGGGAGTTTTTGGAAGAGAACTATTCGTACCCTTAATTTCTCAAGCCTTGGAAAAGAATAAAGAAGAATAGGAAGACATCCCATACACAATTAAGATATTCAAAAGTAAATCTAAATCTATGTGCATGGAGGTTTTTGGAATTGAACTATTAGTTTTAGAGTGTGTAGATAATCTAAATCAAGAGCATGGCTTAGATGGAACTCAATTGATTCAATTATCCTAGAAGAAAACCCACAACCATCAGTATCACCTTCTGAAAAAGAAAGGAGGACCAGGAAGTCTATGGATGTGTATGTCGAGAAAAGGGTTCATATTCCATATGAATGACCTTTGGTTTGGTTTCTGATAGTTTCTTCTTTTCTATCATGTATACCAGCGAATATAAATGAGATGGATTCCTAACTTTTCTGAGACATATTGTTGTTCATATATCATGTTTCATTTCTCAACATTGCTATCAAAGCCTATAGTTCTTAAGGGGATGGTAATTCCATACATATTTTTCATTCAAAAGCTAGAACTAAGATTTTAATATATATATATATATAATTTTAAATCTTTTAATGTATCACAAGTATGTTCTATGTAGAAATTTTAATACAATTATGTATTGCCTGGATTCTCTTGATCTAACAATTATATGCCACTATAAAATTCATAATCGCTTCTACACAAATCTTGCGGAAATTTAATCGCCAATTGCAAACACATGAAGAAAGATCAATCACACATAACACAGATGTTTTTACCCAGAAAGCATAAAGATAAAAACCACACTATCATATATTATGTATATATAATGGATCATGAAACAATCTCATACAAAAATCTAATCCAAGATCTCTCAGTACAATGTATAATCATCTCACACTGTCATACAAAAATTGGCAAATACATGCGCCAATTTACTGCCTCCTGACAACCTGCCTCCACTACGCAATCCCTACTGATCATAATCCCTGAATGAATGAGATGCTTCCTTGCCTTGACTACGCAATCCTCATTGGCATCTCCAATGTGTGTGTGGTTGTATGAGTGCACCCACTAATGTCACAACTGATAGTCAAACTGTCCCTTTCACCTATCTCTCAACTGGGTCTCCACTGGATCTCACATGCATGTAGTTAACAGTAGTAAATATTCAGTTGCATGTGAGATCACTCCATGTGAATTAATTTAATATTTAATTCAATGATCTCTCACTAGTGTATCTTTAGTTACAACTAGTTACAACTAGCAGAACTGAGTTTAACTCACTTAACTGAGTTAAACTACTTTACAACTCACTTAACTACACATCCAACTCTATTACAAGTTCGAATAACTCAGTTACAACTAAGTCCACTTGCATGTCCCACCAACCAACCTTAGAACTCGAAATTCCTTCAGCTAACTGGTTTTCCACTTTAGTTAACTGAAATCAAGTGCTTCAAGAAAATAGATTAATATTTATTGTCCAATTATTATTAAGAGATAATAATAATCGACATGCATTCTATATTTAGACATGCGATATATAAATAGACTTCGCACATGCATCTAAAAATAGAACTTCATCTATAAATAGAATTTGCTCACCATTCTAAAAATAGACATGCACCTAAAAATAGCCTGCGGGCCTCACCTAGTGTAGGTGCTTAATTTTCACTAGGATAATCATCTTGTTCAATCTCAACACTCCCTCTCAACAAGAAAGGGATTATCCTTCACCCTGATCCTGTCTCTATGGTATTCTAATTTTCTCCTCGTGAGCACCTTCGTCAGAATATCTGCATCATGATATTCTGTAGGAATGTACTGAAGGAACATGATCTTTCGTTGCACACAATCTCTGATATAATGATACCAGATATCTATATGCTTAGATCTATCATGAAACACAAGATTAATCGAGAGTTTAATGCAACTCTGATTATCACAATGAATCACTGTAGGATCTAAATGAGAACCAAACAAACCAGCCAGGATCTTTCTCATCCAGATAGCCTCACATGTAGCTTGACTTGCCGCCATGTATTCCGCTTCTGCTAAACTAAGAGCCACGGATCTCTGTTTCCTGCTCTACCAAGAAACAATTGTAGATCCGATACTGAAGACCTGTAATATCCCCAAAAGGGACTACTTAGCAAGACCTGCTTGAATAACGCATTTTTTAGGAATGTGTACTTCAGTAACCAAGATAAGCCATTGGATTCCTTAGATATGATAATCTAAGACCCAAATTGAAGAGGAGATCAGAAACCAATCAAACTAGGTGAGGCAAACAGGCCTCCCACACCTAGTATGGCTTGATAGATGCCCAATGAGGGGCTGCAACAATATATAAACACAATTTTGGAGTAGCAGCACTTATTCACTCATGAAATGTGTCAATAAACACATTATCATTAGTTTATGTCACAGCAGCAACTTGCACTTCATTCTAGGATCCAAAAGTTGGGGAAAAGCAGCAATTTATGCCCTAAAAAGGTTAACTTCATATATTTGCGAAAAATAAGGGCAAATGATGGTGGGATCCCCTAGATTAGGTCATGTGGGGCTCACATACCAAATTTTAGCTAAAAAAAATGACTCTAGCTATGTTAAACAGATCTCCCACTCCCGATATGGCTTAAAAATGCCTAAACCCCATGACTTGACTTATGCTGAACTTACTGAAGCTTGGACAACATAAATTTCTGAAGGTTTATGATACAATATGATGGAAAATACATACATACATTGTATTACATCAGATCATGGAGAAAAATAGAGTATTAGCCCCCTTTACACATTTTATAGATGACCCGGCAAGGGTTTTCATGAAGGTACAAGTGTAAGAATGAAAATTATGCAGAATCTAGACCTGGAAAACGTAGTACACTACAGTAGTAGATTACAACTTAGATCTAGAACAATATAGTGCCTTAATAGTTAGATTTACATCAGATCCATATACTAAAATGTCTTTATATTACATACCCCTTGGGGTTTTCAGCATTACATGAAAGAAGAGGAGTAGATCTGAGATTTACTGCAGAAGATCTGCAGAATGATTCAGAAAATCTGAAATAAGAAGAATAATAAATAGATCAGATCTGAAATAGACATGGATTAGATGGCTGATCCATGGATCACCATGGTGAAGGAAGAATCCATACACTAGAGATATCTCCTCTAAACAATTGCCAAAACACCCTACAATTCTACAACTGAGAATAATGCAGTTTCAGGGATTAAATTATGCAATAAACTTGAGGAACAATTTGGCCTAATGCCAAGATCACAATCATGAAGCCCAATAGCTAATACACTCTTCCAGGAGGATAAAATACTCACTCACTGAGAAGAGGCACTAGTATGATCTAGATCTGGATAGATCTAGTCTCCACTTGTTGCAGGTCACTGAAACAAGTAAACCCAAGCAGGATTTATGCCGTCTAAGGGAGATGGAGCTTGGCCATATGCCTGATAGTGGAAAAGAGATACAACTCCCTCCAAGAGCTACTCAATGGAAGGAGAGAGATTCCCTAAACAGGAGATCCTCACAAGTCTCTACTAAACAGCCAAGAGAACTCGAATTGTATAAACAGACATCAAAATCAAATATTATGAGCAACCTTCTCTTGAGCCTTCCCCTTCCTTTTATAAGATGAGAGCTTCAGAAACCCTAAACCACCTTCAAAACTCTAGCCCCTTTCACATGAAGATCCTCCATCTAAAACTGCGCTGATCAACAAGGAGGTTCAATGTATCTGGACAGTGTTGTGATTTGGTCCTGTTGACCCAGTCAAACTCCTCAATCCTTTTTCACATTCAAGGGTATTTTATTGAGACAAGCCTGATTTGCCTCTGTTCACATTGGGCATTGATTTATTTTGATGTTTATATTAAACATGGGCCTCCTTACCCATTTATCCAACTACTAAGTGCAAAAATAAAAATTTTAATATTCCCCTTAGCTGCTTGCTAAAGTAGGAATATTACAGTCCTCCCCTCCCAATTGTTGCTTGTCCTCAAGCAACTGCTAGGATAGAATTGAAAAACTCCCTCCCAAGGCATGGAGTCTTCAATGTGTTTGGGAACTAACATCCCCATGTAAAACCTCCACCCCCAAGCTATCATCCATACAAGATGAGTCACCCTCCAACATGGCAACTCATAAAAGATCTCCTCCACCCTAGGCTCCTGCAAAGAAGGTGGGTTGAATGGCTGAGTATGATAGGCAAGATGGCCTACCCCATGCTGTCTTCCTCTCCACTCATGGCAAGTGTAGAGTACATATTGATCTTGGGCTGCAAATAAGTTGTCCTCAAGTGGCAAGAAGAAGAATAGATCTCCGAAGATCCTATCTCCCATGTCATGAATCATGTTGGCCCAAACCATCCCATCCAAAATGAATGGCACCTCATCACCATTTGGCATCCAAATTAGAAAAATTCTGATGGTTCCAAGATACCAATGGTCCATCCAAGGGATACAGCGCAATTTTCCCAACTGCTACTTGAGAATGTCATGTGGCAAGTTGTCCTCCAACAAGGTAGTAGCTATGCATGAGTGCTCATCTACTATGTGGTAGTAAACAACAATATATATCAGCTGTACATGATCAAAACAACAAGACAATGTGCCATCCATTCCTTCTAAAATATTATGATGAGTATGGAAAAATTTCAGCCCATACTCTCTCAATAATAACCATAGCAACAAGGACTCTTGCTGCCTCCTTGCATTATCAAAATGCAGATCATGGAGCAATAATACATTGATGGACATGTAAGTTGTCTCATCAACCAAGTACAACCCAGCTCCCTCATACATCATGGGAAAGTTATCCTTCCTCCAAAAACAATATACATACTTGAAATACATCTCAAACATAAATACATGTGAGCACATGAGACATATCTCAGATAAAGGTAAATACATGGACATAAGATTTGACATATGATGTCCAAACTCTCTTCTTAACGGCCACAACATCCATGCCTTCTTCTTATGCATCCTATCATTGGGACTCAGGGCATGAGATAAGGAAATAGAATTTTTTGGGTAGTGACCAAACTCACCCAAAAACAACCAGTGTAGCCATGCCTCTTGCTCCATAGATGTGCAAGGGGTTTGGGACCCTCTTGCTCCATACTGCCATCCACTCATCCCAATGTGGGTGATGGATCTCATTCTGAAAATGTTTGGTATCCTCCCAAGGTAGTACACCATGCACCTTCAACCTTTGAAGAACCTTTCACTCCATGAAATGTTGGAGTGCACCTCCAATGGGATCTCCTGATGAGACCTCCTCCTCATGTATGGCCTTCCAAAACCAAAGAGGCCTTGGATCTGCTGCAAGTAGAAGTCTCTCTTTGAGCTATGGTATGCTCATTGAGAGAGTGTCATCTAGAGAGGAGAAAGAGTTTCTCATCTCAAGATGTCTACCCTTTGACATCTCTTCCTCCATGGCTTCCTGAATGAAGCTAGCATCTGAATGTTCCCATGAGGAATGGGTCCTTATCTCTTCACTACTACTCTTGGATAGTGCAGTGCCACCTTGCTGCTCTAGATTAGCAGTAAGTGATGATCCTAGGTCATACAACAACATTTTTCCATAATCTTCTGAAAGATTGACTGCAATAATAGAAAGTGGAAATGCAATCATACCTTGCTGGACTTTGGGAACATCTTGCATGGCTACAAGAGTTCTTTCTTTCATTGTATTGGCTCCCTCAACCGCTGATGTTGAAGGCTGCTCCTCCATGGTTGTGACAACACTGATATAAGTCTCCTCAAGATATGGTGAGGGCTCCTCCCTCTCTGATTGTTCTTCATCAAATCTCTTGATTACCTTCCGGGTGAAATCTATAAGAGTAGATACTCTTGAATGACTTATGTGGCTGAACCACCAAGTGCTCGCTTTTCCCTTCATGTGCAGCACTGCAATCTATACTGCTTCTCTTTCTACCACTGGATGTAGTAGGAAGAATGTTGCAAGTCTTCTTGTCCAAGTCCTTGCTGAAGATGATCCATCAAAAGTAGACAATAGAAACCTATTTCCTTTCATTCTTCTTGTGCTGCAAGGTCTCCTTTCTTCCTCCAGTTGAAAGAACTGTGGGAAGGATAGAGTCTCCTTGAAGGCTCTAGGTTGAGTCTTATACTCAACAAGGTATTCACTTAGAATATGATATTCCAAGTATCTTCCATGCCCTTTGTCTTCTTCTTCATGAGAATAGGAAGTGCATGCTTCTTCCTCTTCTCCTTCTTCTGTCTACTTAACCTCCTTGGAGAGGTTCTTTCTAGATCTGAAAAGTGATGAGAGTAATATCATTCTCTCCATCATTTTTTCCTCTGCTTCTTCTGATGGCTGGATCTCATAGGCTGAGCCAAAAGATCATGCTTTGATACCACTGTAGTATCCCCAAAAGGGACTGCTTAGCAAGACATGCTTGAAAAACACATTTTTCAAGAATGTGTGCTTCAGCAACCAAGATCAGCCCTTTGATTCCTTAGATCTGATAATATAAAACCCAAATCCAAGAGGAGATCAAAAACCAATCAGACTAGGTGAGGCAAACAGGCCTCCCACACCTAGTATGGCTTGATAGATGCCCAATGAGGGGTTGCAGCAATATATGAACACAATGTTGGAGAAGCAGCACTCATTCACTCATGAAATGTGTCAAGAAAAAAATTATCATTAGTTGATGTCACAGCAGCAACTTTCACTTCATTCTAGGATCCAAAAGTTGGGGAAAAGCAGTAATTTATGCCCTAAAAAGGTTAACTTCAGATATTTGCGTAAAAATAAGGGAAAATGATAGTGGGATCCCCTAGTTTAGGTCATGTGGGGCTAACATACCAAATTTTATCTAAAAAAATGACTCTAGCTATGTTAAACAGATCTCCCACTCTTGATATGGCTTAAAAATGCCCAAACCCTATGACTTGACTTATGTTGAATTTACTGAAGCTTAGACAGCGTAAATTTCTGAAGGTTTATGATGCAATATGATGGAAAATACATACATACATTGTATTACATCAGATCATGGAGAAAAATAGAGTATTAGCCCCCTTTACACATTTTATAGATGACTCGACAAGGGTTTTCATGAAGGTAAAAGTGTAAGAATGACAATTCTGCAGAATCTAGATCTAGAAAATGCAGTACACTACAGCAATAGATTACAACTTAGATCTGGAAAAATATAGTTCCTTAATATTTAGATTGACATAATATCCATATACTAAAATGTCTTTATATTACATACCGCTTGGGGTTTTCAGCATTACATGAAAGAACAGGAGTAGATATAAGATTTACTGCAGCAGATCTGCAGAATGATTTAGAAAATCTAAAGTAAGAAGAATAATAAATAGATCAAAACTGAAATAGACATGGATTAGATGGCTAATCCATGGATCACCACGGTGAAGGAAGAATCCATACACCAGAGATCTCTCCTCTAAACAATTGCCAAAACACCCTGCAATTATACAATTGAGAATAACGTAGTTTCAGGGATTAAACTGTGCAGTAATCTTGAGGAACATTTTGGCCTAATGCCAAGATCACAATCATGAAGCCCAATAGCTAATACACTCTTCCAGGAGGATAAAAGACTCACTCACTGAGAAGAGGCACTAGTATGATCTAGATCTGGATAGATGTAGTCTCCACTTGCTGTAGCTCACTGAAACAAGTAAACCTAAGAAAGATTTACGCTGTCTAAGGAATATGGAGCTTGGCCATATGCCTGATAGTGGAAAAGAAGTACAATTCCCTCCAAGAGCTACTCAATGGAAGGAGAGAGAATCCCTAAACAAGAGATCCTCACAAGTCTCTACTAAACAGCTAAGAGAACTCGAATTGTCTAAACAGACATCAAAATAAAATATTATGAACAACCTTCTCTTGAGCCTTCCCCTTCATTTTTTAATATGAGAGCTTGAGAAACCCTAAACCACCTTCAAAACTCTAGCCCCTTTCACATGAAGATCCTCCATCTAAAAATGCGCTGATCAACAAGGAGGTTCAATGTATCTGGACAGTGTTGTGATTTGGTCCTGTTGACCCAGTCAAACTCCTCAATCCTTTTCACATTCAGGGGTATTTTATTGAGACAGCCCTGATTTGCCTCAGTTCACATTGGGCATTGATTTATTTTGATGTTTTTACTAAGCATGGGCCTCCTTACCCATTTATCCAACTACTAAGTGCAAAAATCAAAATTTTAATATTCCCCTTAGCTGCTTGCTAAAGTAGGAATATTACAAGACCCCTCCTAATGTGCTCTTTCTGTCCGTTGGGCTGCCCGCCCAGTCTACATCCATGAAGCCATGCAACTTCACCTCATTCGTCTGTTTGTACCATAATCCATACTTAGATGTTCCCCTAAGATATCTTAGGACATGCTTTCCTGCCTTCCAAAAGAGCTTGGTAGGCTTAACCATCGCTTGAATAAGTTGGTTCACTGCATAGCATATGTCTGGTCTTGTATTTACTAAATACATTAGCGAGCCAACTAAGTGTCGATAGAAAATAACATCCACTACCTCTCCAGATGTAGTGTCCTCTTTTCTCTAGTTTCCTAGAAGATGAGTATCCATGGGTTTGTAGCCCTCCATGTGAAACTTACCCAGTATCTCCCTTGCATACATGCGTTTAGACACAAAGAGTTTACCTCCCCACTGCCATATTTCCAATCCAAGGAAATAATGAAGGAGGCCCATATCCTTCATCTCAAAATCCTTTGCAAGGTCCTCCTTGCATGAGTATATCAGCTGCTCCTGACTGGTCAGTATTAAATCATCAATATAAAGAAAAATGATTAAAAGCTTACCCTCCACCACAATTTGGTATAGGTTTACATCCGCCTCACTCTTGGTGAAGCCAAGTTCAGTGAAATAGTTGTCGATCCGAGTGTACCATGCACGGGGTGCTTGCTTCAACCCATACAATGCTCTTTTAAGTCTGCACACATGCGGCTTGTTGCTAAAGATCTCAAATCCTTTAGGCTGCTCAATGTATGCTTCTTCCTCAATGATCCCATTAAGGAACACAGTCTTCACATCCATCTGATGAATGTGTTAACCCATTTGTGCTAAGAAAGAGAGGATGGTCCTTATGGAAGAATACCGTGCAACAGGTGCAAAGGTTTCTTCATAATCAATCCCCTTGATCTGTGAGAAGCCCTGGGCCATAAATCTGGCCTTGTATTTCTTAACACTCCAATCAACAACTTGCTTTACCTTTTAGATCCATCTTGAACCTACCACTGATTTATCAACCAGCCTTGGAACAATTACCCAAGAACGGTTTCTAACAATGGATTCATACTCCTCCACCATTGCATCTACCCATGTGGGCTCCTGCACTGCTTCCTAAAAGGAAGATGGCTCAGTCACAATACATTTTCTCATGAGTGCCATGTATCCAGTGAATTGGTCAGGAGAATTTCTTTGTCTGCATTGTGAAGTAGGGACTCCTACATTCTGTGCAGCATCAAGTTTCAGCTTCTGTGGTACACCTTTTGCTAGTTCTGATGTTTGGCTCTACGTGAGTGGAATCCTCCACTTCATGAACCTCCTCTTGTTTCTGATCCACATCTAGAGACTCATCTTTGGGAACCAAAAGTTCCTCCTCTGCATGTAAGTCTAGCTCCCTCTCAAGCGACAACTTCATGGCTTTCTCCTCATTGAATTTTATATCCCGTCGCATCACAGTCATTTGACTGTTTGGGAAATACACACGATAATTATGGGGTGTTTTTGTGTACCCCACAAATATCCCAACTTTAGCAGTTAGCTCTGGCTTCTTCCTGGCGTTCTTGGTCACATGCACATAAACAGATGAGCCAAAAATCTTAAAGTGAGAAACATTTGGTTTCTTACCAGTAAAAGCTTCTTTAGGTGTACTCATGCCAGGTACTCTATGAGGACAATGTTTTTGCACATAAACTGCAGTGTTTAATGCTTCCGCCCAAAAATGCATTAGCAAGCCCTGATCATGCAACATAGCTCGTGTAGCACCCACAATCGTTCTGTTCTTCCTCTCCGCGACCCCATTTTTCTATGGGTTATGAGGCTCTATTATTTCTCTTCAAATTCCTTCTTTGCTACAGAAGTCTTTGAATTCGTTTGAGATGTATTCTCCACCGTTATCACTCCACATAACCTTCACTTGCTTCCCCGACTCTTTCTCAAGCAATGCCTTAAACTCACAGAACTTTGAGAATGTTTGATCCTTCTTCTGCATGAAGAAGATCCAACATTTACGAGAAAATTCATCAACAAAAATAACATAATACCTGTGTTCTGTTGTTGAATCAACCGAGAATGGTCCACATACGTCTATGGGAACTCTCTCCAGGATCACCGAAGCACAGTTCTCCTTTTCATGAAAGGTGGACTTTACATACTTCCCCATGGTGCAACCCTTGCACTGATCTAACTGAGCAAGTGTTCCCATTGGAAGTCCAATAGATATTTGCTGCATGACTTTCAAGACTCCATGATGAATATGGCCCAATCACTTGTGCCATAATTCGCCCTCATCCCGACTCACCACTTTTTCTGCCTTGCCCATCATTGCAGCGTAGCCTTCTACCTCCAATTTTTAGAGATTCTTAACTTGAATCCTTATCCTCTTGGCTTGACCTGTTGTTTTATGTCGTAAGAAATCTTTTCCATCACTGAAAACAATGTCATAACATCTGTCCTCCAACATCGTGACTGAGACCAATTTTTTCTTCAGACCTGGAACATGCATAAAATATTTCAATTGAAATGGTTTACCTAACTCCCTCTCAAAGGTAATGGTACCAATTTTGGTCACACTGCATCGTCCATCGTCACCCTTCTCTATATGCATTTGGATATCTTTCTCCTCCAATTCACTGAAAATCTCCTTATCTCCCGTCATGTGGAAGGAAGCACCACTATAAAGATACCACACTGATCCCATTGTGATTGAAACCAAGCATGTGATCAAAGAGAAATCAAGTTCAAATTATGAGGCAAGGGCCTCACCAGCTGTAGCTTCGCAGCCTTCTTGTTCTTCTTTTTCTATGGGCAGTTAGTGGTGAGATGCCCATGTTTGTGACAGTGAAAACACTTCACCTTGAAAAAATCCAACTTCTTGCCTTTAGACTTAGATTTTGAATGGAATTTCTTCCCCTTCCCTTTCCTTTCCTTGGTAGCCACAACACAATCCTCTTCATCATCATGCTTTGATGAAGAGCCATCTCTGGTGTTCTTCCTGAACTCCTCCTGCACTAGATCCGACCACAATCGCTCCCAATCTGATAGTTTTTCCCGTCCATTGACAGAGTCTTGATAACTATGCCAACTCTTAGGAAGTCCCAAAAGAGCCAAGCTCACCAAATCATTATCAAAAATCATGATTCCCACACTCCCCAGTTCATCTCGACATTGGACAAACTTTGTGAGATACTTAGGAATATTTTCGCCCTTCTCCATCTTGATCTTTGTAATATTCCAAATTAGGAAAGACAGTAATATTGAAAACCAAACTGAAATGTACAATAAATAATGATGAAAAACATATGAGAAAAGCATAGATCCATTATATTATGTATTATAGCAGCAAAATATACAATGTGTTGAGGAACAAATCACTCAAACTAGGCAAACAAGCCTCCAAAACCCTGAAATACTAGAATCCCAAGGGATGCTGCAACACATAAATGCCAGAATACATGACAGCGCAGTCCCAGTGAGGGTTACTGCTACAGAAATATAAATATGAATGGATCTGCTGATATATTATTCAAAAGGAGCTGAAAATGGAGAACTAGTCTCTCAAACACAATCCCAAGATAACCCAACAAGGGTTTCTTGAAATACACAAGATGCAAAATGTGCAGACTGCAACACTATGGATGAATCACGCTGTATCACTGAAGCTCTGTTGCAAAATGGCTGAAATGATAAAGAAATGACTGTAACTCCTCCTCTCTAGATTTCCGGGTGAAAGGTTGCTCCTTTCACTAGGAAACTAGTTCACAAACAGGTTTTTTCACCCCTCCACTGCAACACCATGAAAAATAACGCAATTCCTCAAGGAGACTGTATTGTGGCTATAGGTGAATGCTTGGCCCAATGCTGGATGGTGGAAATGAAGCTCAAAATACTCCTCTTAGATTTCCTTCTCAAGTCCTCCAAGAAATAATGGGGAATTCCCACATGGAAATACCCTTGTACTAAACAGTATAGCAAACCCAACTAAACAGCTGAAGCATGTGATAATTCATGAGAATCAAACATAAAAAATATTCTAAATGACTCTAATGGATGCCATCCCTTCCCTTATATTCTTGGTGAGCTTCCTCGCCCTTTGCCCCACTCATTTATGAGGTTACTTCCATTCAAAGAATCCTCCAAAATGTGTTGTCCCCACTAGCTCCACTTTCTTCTTTGGCAACATTGTTGATTTGGTCAACCTTGATCTATTCTACATGCATTGCTCCCTTTCACACCCAAGGTGGCTTTTATTTGACTATCTAAACTGATCCACATCCATACTGGAAGTGATTTATTCCTACTAAAGAGATTTAAGGGTCTCCCTACCCCACTTATTCCTCTAGACTGAAAATAGAAGCAACATATAATATTCCAACTAGCCGAAAGCTAATTGGGAATATTAAAATCTTTCTAATTTTATCCTTAGCGCCAATTTCCTATGGTCGTTGTTGCTTTGGAAAAGATCCGTCAAAGCCTTCCACATAGCAAATGGAGTGGCTTTCCCATGAAGACTTGAGACAATGTGGTCCCGTACACCTTCCAAAAAAATCCTTCTCGTCTTCGCTACTTTCTTTTGCCATGCGTCAAGTAATGAAACATCCGTCAAAGTGGGATTAGGAATGTCACTGTCAATGAATTCAATCAAGCCATTATCTTCAAGAACCGATGACATACTTTCCTTCCAGGAAATGTATTTTGATCTGCCCTCGAGTGCATACTCTAGCTGCAAGCCATTGAAAGCCATTTCGATGTTTACTCAATTGTCGCACTAAGAAATTCTTGCGACAAATTTGATTTTTTTCCACCAACGAACTCAGTTGTTGCCTCAAAATTGCAATCTTCTTTGCTTTAATACCATGTAGAAATTTTAATACAATTATGTATTTCCTGGATTCTCCTGATCTAACAATTATATTCCACTGTTAAATACAGAATTGCTTCTACAAAAATCTTACAAAAATTTAATCGCCAATTGAAAACACATGAAGAAAGATCAATCACACATAACACAGATGTTTTTACCAGGAAATCATAAAGCTAAAAACCCCACTATCATATATTATGTATATATCATGGATCATGAAACAATCTCATACAACACTCTAATCCAAGAGCTCTTAGTACAATGTACAATCGTCTCACATTGTCATACAAAAATTGGCAAACACATGCACCAATTTACTGCCTCCCGATAGCCTGCCTCCACTGCGCAATCCCTGCTGATCAAAATCTCTGAATGAATGAGATCCTGCCTTTCCTTTACTGCGCAATCCTCATTGGCATCTCCAATGTGTGTGTGGCTGCATGAGTGCACCCACTAATGTCACAAATGATAGTCAAACTATCCCTTTCACCTATCTCTCAATTGGGTCTCCACTGGATCTGACATGCATGTAGTTAACATTAGTAAATCTTCAATTGCATGTGAGATCACTCCATGTGAATTAATTTAATATTTAATTCATTGATCTCTTACTAGTGTATCTTTAGGTACAACCAGTTACAACTAGCATAGCTGAGTTTAACTCACTTAACTAAGTTAAACTACTTTACAACTCACATAACTACACATCCAACTCTGTTACAACTTCGAATCACTTAGTTACAACTAAGTCCACTTGCATGTCCCACCAACCAACCTTAGAACTCAAAATTCCTTCAACTAACTGTTTTACCACTTCAGTTAACTGAAATCAAGTTCTTCAAGAGAATAGATTAATATTTATTGTCCAATTTTTATTAAGAGATAATAATAATCGACATTCATTCTATATTTAGACATGTGATCTATAAATAGACTTCGCACATGCATCTAAAAATAGAACCTCATCTATAAATAGAATTTGCTCACCATTCTAAAAATAGACTCCCGCTATAAATAGAATTCGCTCACCATTCTAAAAATAGACATACACCTAAAAATAGCCCGCGGGCCCCACCTAGTGTAGGTGCTTAATTTTCACTAGCATCATCATCTTGTTGAATCTCAACATTCTATAAAGTATAAGTATAAATATTTTCTCTTTTAATAAATTATTAATGAAATGGAAATATTGTATTGTTTAAATTACTATGTGGGATACATAAATGTTTAAATTACTTGTGGGATACATAAATGTTTAAATTTCTTTGTGGGATACATAAATGGATTCAATATTTTAAAGAAAAATTAAGATATTCAAATTATATGTTAAATAATTTAGACATATAATTTCATAATTTTAAATCTTAGTTTAAATAATTTTATGACAAAAACTTAAAAGTTTTAGATTTTCAAAAATATAAAATTTCATTAAATATTATTTAAAATATAATTGAGTGAAAGATAACATTTGCTAGAGAGGTTATACATTTATTAGTTTTAGATTGCTATAAGGGCTTTAATGTGTAGGTATAGGATTCAATGCATCGTCACATGTATGTTAACTATGAGGCTGCAGAGTACAACGATTCAATTGTATTATCATTTTTTATTATGTTGACACCAAAAATGTTGAGAGAAATGTGTTTAATAATTTGAATGGTAACCCTTTCATTCATTTACTTATTAGAAGTTTGTGGAGAACAAAGTTTGTAACTAGTTGAAGGGAATCAAAGGGTAAGCTTTGAGAATTTGTTAGTGATAGAAATCTTCCCTATTTTATCTCTCAGTATCTTTCTCTTCTCTCTTATGGTTTATTTCTGGTTGTTTCTATTTGTTGGACATGGGACCCCTAGATGAAATAAGTTAGAGAAGACTTCGCAGATCAAGGAGGGGGGTGTGCAGCGCGGAGTCTGTTTTGAATCTGAGGGGATTTTGGGCGATTCAAAGCCCCTTATTATGTAATGGGATGGGATTATTTTGTGAACATTGAACTCCGCCCATGGTTTTCGGACCATGGTATAGTAAATGAAAAATCTATATAAGGAGTCTAGATAGAAGTCATAGAAGGAACGTATGATAGAACCTATGAGATGCATTTGGATGTAAGACTGTTTTGATTCAATATGTGGTTTTGAGTTAGAGTAAAGGCTCCTCTAGCTATGTGTGTGGAGACCTTAGGAAGTCTACAGCTGAGTGTGCAGGGTGGAAGTGAATGTATCAGAAATATCTGAGCATTTATGAAAGACCTTTTGAGATAGATATGTATTTCTATTGATGTTTTTACTTTACTTATTGTTTATGAAGATCCATGCTAAGTAAGTGTTTTGATCTGTAATTGCATAGCATAGTTCTATTTATGTTTGTTTACCTTGTTTTATGCATGATTAAGTAAGGTCACGCAGTCTGCTAGTAAGTTCAACATATGTGTTGAAAAAAAATTGTATAATTAATAGATCTATTATGTGAAGCTCTGTCAAGGAAGAAAATCCCTAAAGCCATAGTCCATTGTCCCTATCGACGCAAAAACCTAGTTCTAGCATCCCCTATATTTCCTCGGGTGAGACTTCGGTTTGTGCAAGATATCGTTGCCGAAAGGGCTAGTAATAGTGGGTTTTGTTGGTTCGCGCAACCACATTTGAACCTGGGTCTAGGCCCCATCAAGCCAACAAATGGTTCCATTTTCGGGAGTGGCGTCTGACTGAGGGATAGATGGATGTGGCATCCATCTAAGAAAGATATTGAATATTGGGTAGATCTAATAGAACAAGATTTTTTTGTGCAAGAAAGCATAAATCTATGCATCTCTACTGAACATTGGTTACAAAAGTATATTTATATAGATCAGTATGAAATATTTTTCTTTTCACTTGCTAGAAAGTTGTACAAGTGGATATCAATAATAGTTGCGCAGACAAACCATTTCAATAATAAGCCTACTACGTGGACTCCAGATCTAGTTAAGTAGCTGAAGAAGACTGATAATGAGATCGTGAGAGATGTTGATTATTGGATTGATAATATCCTTGGAGGGTTTATTACGGATTTTGCGATCGATACCTCGGTATCCTATAGCAAAGAAGAGCACAACGTTTTCATAGGTATGCGAGGTAAGTACCTAAATTCACTGAAGTTATAGATTAAAATGATATTCTGTGAAAAGGGTGTACTACGGATTCACTCAGATTGATGTTTGAAGAAAGAGAAATTGGTGCTACGCGAAGCGGTAAAATATTCAGAAAAAATTGGGGTACTTATGTTGAAACTAGACATAGTCCACTTTTTGGATCTGAAGGGGAGGAAAGCAACCCTGCTACCCCAAGAAGTGTATCGTTGAGATTTGAAAATAAGCAGAGCACTATGGAGATTCCCCAACCTTCCACCCTTGTCATCGCCCATCGCCTTACTGTTCCTCCACTTCCACCTCCCCCATTCACCATATGCCAACCACCAAAGAGGACCGTGTTCAAGGGATTGGATGATCCTGAACATTTCTGGTTTGTTGTAGAGGCAATATGGAGTTCGCAGAACATTACAGATGAAATGATGAAGAAAGCACAGTTGGTTACAGCACTGCAGGATAGAGTGTTGTCCTGGTACATGAAGTATACTAAGACGAATGAAAATGCTACATTGGCTGAGACAAATACTAAACTGAATGCTAAATTCAAGAAACCAAAGTCACAGTTTGAGTGTATCATAGAGATCAAAGAGATTAAGTAGCAGGTTACTAAGACTGTGTGGGAGGTAGACGAGAGATTTAAGACATTGCTAAGCCAGGTTAGCTTCAGGATCCCAGGTGAACAACATAAATAATGGTTCATTGCTACGTTGTTGCCTCACCTTAGATTATCATTCACAAAATAAGATTGCAACCTAGGCTGAAGCATTGGAGATAGCGATGAAGCTTGAAGCTTCACCGATAGCCGATACAAGCATAGGGGTCAAAAAATTCAAACTCAGTTGGAAAGTTTGCATATGGAGCTCCAAGATATAAATAAGGAAAATAAGGTAGGATATGAGATGCGGTCGTAAGTCTAGTGTATCAAGTGAAAAGTGGAGGGTTGCTATAAGGAGCAGTCCCCTATTTATAGAGACTATTTGGGCGTTGGGATGTCAAGTCCATTGAAGCCTGGATCGAGTTTTGGGCCAAGTGTAGGGCCTAATGTCTAGTGTAGCATATGCGAAGTGGTAGGCCAACATTCCACAGAACATTGTCATCTGCTACAACGATATATCAGATCTTCGAAGAAGTTATTCTGTAACTATTGTAGTTCAGTAGGACATGATGAACAAAATTCTCGAAGATACGATCCAATGATGCAACACAGTCTTGGTGCATATAGAATGCAAGTAGAAGGGCACGAAGCCCTGGGCTTGTCGACAACATGATAAGGTTTCCAAGGAGGAGGCACTAGTCGTGGATAAGGGCATATCATATGTTATAACTACGAACAAATTGGAAATTTTGCGAGCGATTTTTAGAATCCTACTGTGGCTTCCTATAATTATTGTCAAGAATTTGGTCATGAAATTGAATATTGTCCCATTTTATTAGCGAAAATGAAGGAGAAGCGCAACCAGGAGACGGCTCGGAACATACAAAAGATGAGGTCTAAACCACATTAGGAAGATCCAAGCGTTAACATAGTAACGTGAAGCAGTCTGCATACTAGAGAAGACCGTGGAGAGGGAAAGAAGCCTGTGACTCAGACATGGGTCCGGAAGGTTCAGGATAAGAATGTTGGGTTTAATTTACAACACAAGAAGGAGACATTCATGGAATCGAAGAAGACATTTATGACCCCTAAAGCGTCGACATCAAATGCACAAAGAAAACTATTTTCGGTAAGGAATAAGCCTGAGGAGAACACTGAAGTAAAGGAAACTGATCTATCTATATTAGCATCCTTTTTACAGACATGCGTGAAATTTTTAAGGGATCATAAGGTCGTAGAAGGGTTATAGGAGCTGATAGATAACTGTGATGGCAAGGCATATCCATGAGTGGAGAAGTGTGCAGTAAATAAACTGTACCAAAATAAGAAGAGAACTGTCCGCGAGATGCAGTTGACTATGCAAATCAAATATTATGAGATGGATCAAGTCATTCTAGATTTGGGATTAGATGCCAAAGTTCTGCCAAAATAGACATGGGAGCGGATGGGAATTCATAAGGATGGAAAATCAGCAGAAGGTCATTCCTATGGGGCAATTGTAGGGAATCAACGTAGATATTGATGGAGAAAGCATGTTAGTCGACTTCGAAGTTATTGAGATCATTGATGATAGAAATCCTTATCATGCATTTCTAGGTTTGATTGGGATTACGACATGGATTTTATAATCATCCTGAAGAATAGGCAGATGATATTTGAAAAGAATGGTACCCAAGTTGTTGTGCCATTAGAACCTTCCGAAGGTGCGCGCTATATAGAGCTTATCAAGGATGAGTATGGGTATGCTAAGATTGGCTAGATATATAAGTTTATTGCACAGGATGAAGACTGGTTTAATCCCATCACAGATGGAAGAATATGTTTGGAGCGTGATAGTTCATGTGTTTTAGATTCTGATGAAGATTTGGAGCATTGGAAAAATCTCTTGCATGAAGTAACTACTAAGTGATGTAAGAAAGTTACAAAATATCTGCGCTGCGTCAAGTTGGAAGTGCGTGACTTGCCTTTTTATGATGGAATGGGAAATGTTGTATTGTTTCTGGAAGAATTTGAGCAAAAGGTTACCGAGGGTCAGAGATACGAAGCTTTGGAATTCATATGGAGGTCCACTCCATCCCGATGGTGGGGCATGCACAAAGAAATTTTATGAGGATGGAAGGAGTTTTGAAAATTGACAAGGCTGAGATTTGGTCATGTAGACACGAAGATCGGGGAAAAGTATGATGGTCAAAACGATCCTCACGAGAATTTATCTCATTCGATTGCAGCTTGGGGTCCAAAACCTCAACCAAAGTGGGTTCACATGTTCTTTCATTCCTTGGATATGATACCTCAACAATGGTATCTTGAAACAGAGATGTGCCTGGCACTACAAATTGGGATGAGATGATGGAAGGATTCTTGATAACTTATAACTTTGATGATGGATGGGAGTGTATTAATGAGGTTCTTCAAGAAGTCAAAGCAGGAATATTGTGAATTACCAAGGAGCCAAGGACTTTGGTACAACATCATTGGGCTATGTAGTTGGAACAAGCCCATGGATGTTACAATTTGACCACAGAGGAAGGCGAGGAGGATCCACAAGACGTTAATATTCCCGAGTCAAAACGAAAACACAAGATTGCAGGACATGATGTAGTGATACTGGATGTAGCAAAACCTATTAGGACTGAACAAGTCAACATAGGCTCAGAGGCAGAGCCCAAATTTGCGAATATTGTGGACTATTGGGATGATGAAACCATAATCAAGGTCACTGAACTGCTGCATGAATACCAGGACCTATTCCCAATGAAGTTCTTGGAATTGAAAGGCATTCTGGGTGATATAGGAGTTATGCACATCACTTTGAAGCCTAATGCGAATCTGGTAGAGTAGCGTCCGTATCGGCTGAACCCAAAGTATAAAGAGAAAATGAGGGAAGAACTCAAAAAAATTTATAGTGTTGGCATCATTGAACCAGTCGAGGAGTCTGAGAGGATTAGCCCTATGGTGGTCCAAGAAAATAATACTAAGGGAAAATAAGGATTTGTGTTGATCTCAGCAAGTTGAATGATGCATTCATCCATATTGATCCCTTTCCAACACCATTCACAGATGAAGTATTGAAGAATGTTGGCCGGTAGGAAGCCTACTCATTTACTGATGGATTATCAGGGTACCATCAGATCAGGATTGCCACCAAAAGACAATAGAAATAACACCTTCGCTACTGAGTGGGGGCCATTTCAGTACACTATCATGCCATTTGGATTAAAGAATGCTCCAACCATATTTTCTAGAGTAGTTGTCGCAACTTTTAGAGAATATATCCATAAATTCCCGGAGGTGTGATTTGATGACTGGATAGTCTTTGGCCTAGTAAATAAGCATGTATCTAGTCTGCGATTGATGCTGGATACCTGCAAGAAGTATCAAATCTCCTTAAACCTGAAGACATGCATCTTCTGTGTATCATATGGGATTTTTTTGGGACATATTTTGTGCAAACAAGGATTGATGGTAGACCCTATGAAGTTTTTTGTGATTATAAATTTGGAACCCCAACAAGTGTAAAACAACTACGCATGATGCTTGGACATATAGGCTATTACAGGAAGTTCATTATGGCGTACACACATATCACTGTGCCAATGGAGACATTATTATAGAAAGATGTCATTTTTTGTTGGATGACGATTATCAAAAGAGTCTTGACGTATTAAAAGAAAACATGGTGACTATGTCTACTCTCATCTTCACAGATGGGAAGAAGGAATTTCATGTACGCATCGATGCGTCTTGCATATCTTTTGGAGTTTTGTTAGCACAATTTGGGGAAAGAGATATTGATCACCCTGTAGCATTTGCAAGAAGGAAGTTTTCTAAGGGAGAGAAGAACTACTCCACCACAGAGAATGAAGGGTTGGAAATAGTATACGCGCTGCAAAAAATAAGACACTATATACTAGGGGTGCACTTAAAAATGTTCATGGCTCATTCTGCTTTGAAGTACCTGGTCAACAATCCTATGTTGGGGGGGAATATTTTTCGATGGTTATTGTTGTTCCAAGGGTAAGATTTAGAAGTAATTTTCAAGCCAGGACATTTAAATGTCAGACCAGATCATTTTTCCAGGATTGAGACCAGAGAGAAACCAACGAATCTTGAGGAAGGATTACCTGATGCGCAATTTTTCACTATGAAGGTTTCATATGAGAATTTCCTCAATATCATTCAATTTCTCTCAATAGGAATCACACCTGGGGAGTACACTATGATGCAGATGAAAGAGTTGGTCATAAGGGAAAATTTTTTTACTCTGATTGTGGGACATATATATATATAAAATGGGGGTAGATGAGATTCTACAAAGATATGTTCTTGGGCATGAATGACACAACATACTGGTTGAAGCACATGGCGAAGTGGATGGAGGTCACTATGTATGAAAAGCTACTGTGAAGAAGATTTTGCGAGCTGGATTATGGTGGTATATGGTACATAAATATTCGAAGGAGTATTGTAGCACATGTGATGTTTGTCAGAGGACTGGAAGACCATCACGAAGAGATGAAATGGCATTGCATCCCCAATTTACATTGAAATATTTCGATAAATGGATGAATGAATTTATGGGACTAATTGATCTGCCAGGAAAGAAAACAAGTGCACGATACATTATTACTGCGACCAATTACCTTACTCGATGGGATGAGGCACAACCAGTAAAGAACTGTACTGAAAACTCGACGACAACGTTAATTTTTGAACATATTGTGTCATGGTTTGGATGCTCGAAAATAATGATGAGCGAGCAGGGTACGCATTTTCTAAATAACACTATTGAAGCCCTGACTAATATCCAGACATTCTGAGTTCTCAGGAAAAGGGAACGACGATGTTGAAAAACACTGGTATTTGTTGGAGGCAATATGGAGGGCTCACCAAACACCTGATGATGTTAAGTTAATTGAATTTTAGACTACGCTCCGAGAGAAAACTCTACGATGGTTCATTAAGTGGTCAAAAGTGCATCTAAATTCAACCGTAGACGATGTAAAAAGAGAGTTTTTACAAGAATTTAAACTCCCATAGACAAACCAACAAGGGTTATCTGAACTTTGGGAAATGAAGCAGTGAGAAGGAGAGACTGCTTGGAAGTTGATGAGGAGATTAAAAAATTCCATTGGAAAATTGAGTTATCCCATAGACCCAAATCATCAGCATGATTGGTTTATCAAGGCTCTTCTGCCTCTTACCAAAAAACTGTTGACGCAACAAACTATTGACACACTCCAAGACACATTGGAACAAGCAATGCGAATTGAAGCAATGGAAGGATATCCGCAAGAATTCAGAGTGGTAATAACCACCCAAGATCTTTCTCTATTGGGGTTACAACACCAAATTGAAATATTTACGGAGAAAATCAAGGACATACAACTGACATGCCACAATACAATCGAATGTGTGGTGCACACATTGTTTACTAGAGGGACAATTAGTCTCATAATATCCCAGGTTGTGGGGGACAACAATTGGGTCATCATCAGCAGGACCCAAAGTATCACCACCGGCTGGAGGAGTTTCCAAGTCAATATACAAGGTTTGTACCTTGGTCAAACACACTTCCATGGATTCCCAAATTGGCAGAATAAAAATACAAATGAATATTGTGAAATTTGTAAGGGAGTTCGCCATCCACCCCATCTATGCCCCATTCTATAGAAGTACTCTAATGTCCCAAACAATATTTACTGTGAGTTTTGTGCCTCAAAAACACACCACACAGACTAGTGTAGAGCATTGGATGCACTGGAATATAGATTGGACAGAAAATCTTCTAGAGTAAATGAGGCTCGTCAAGGACGAGGAGGGCTGGGAATAAGTGGGTGGCACGATGAGAGGAAGAGGACCATTAAGATGTTATAACTATGACCAGGAAGGACATGTCGTAAGGTAATTCCCTCTACCCAGAACACCATAGTGCTCTTAGTGTAGGGTAAACAAATACGCTATAGAGGAACGTCATGAATTAATAAAAATATGGGAAGAGACTAGTAGACAGAGGGGTGCTAACTTGTTTAACGCGAGACCAAGAATTTAATGTGCAATAGTGACCTTGAGAAGTATTTCCTCCTTCTTCTCTTCCTTTATCGTATCTTCATGGCTTTACATATTAATTTTTCCTATAGTTCGCTCATGATGAGATGACATCAATCCAAAAAGCCCTAGCCTAAAATGATGCATTTTGGTTCATGAATTGAGCCTGGGAAAGGTGACAGGCTGGGCAAGGAGGCTTAGTGACTATGCACCTGCGCAGTTTAGGAATGAAAGGGGAAACCTTGAGCCTTGAGATTGTGTAGTGTATAGTTCAAGCTGGGCTAAGGGACATGACTATGCAGTTTCTTGAGTTAGCGGGGACAAGGAGCATGGATGAGAGCTAGGAAAGCTAACTGTGGAGTTTAGGAGGTCAAGGAGGCCTAGGTATTATGCAGTGTGCATTTATAAGGCTCATAGGATGAACTTGTTTCATGAAGTTTTGAATTTCTTAGTTAAATCCAGGATGGAGGCCTCAACTGCGCAATTCTAGAGGTCAAAGTCAGGTGTTGGTCACAAGAAATGTGCAATGGGGTAGTCTTGGGAAGCTAGTACTATGCACTGCGCAGTGCCAAGTAGTAAGTTCATAGCCAGAGGAATGAGACTGCCAAGTTTGCATCTTAGGGGAGGCCTAGAGAGGATAATTTTGATCCTTTATTTGCTAAGGCATCTGCTGAAGAATTTAAATTCCTTAACACATGCATAAATTCAACCTTTTGAAATTGTTGAATTTGGAAGAGGATCCTTGCATCTATTGAAGAGGAAGGATCTTTAGAGTGAATTAATTCCTCCCAAACTCGTCAGATGATGATCATTGAGTTGCCAAATATAATGATTTATTAAACTTTCTAATCAATTGCTATATTTAAACCTTTCCATAGAGCGAGGAGCTCAACTTGATTATTAATTTCCACTCCCAATCCTCATGCGAATTGTATCTCTATTTGTCCATCAGGGCTAAGAATCACCCATCCCATTCTTTCCATCCATGATGATGATGGTAGATTATTAAACATGATATCCTCCCATATTTTTAGGATGGAATTTGTAATTTAATTTTACTAACATTAAATGTTCACCCTCTAATCATCTTTATTTTATATTGAAGTTCCTAGCTAGTTTAACGTGTGTATCGATTTCAACTAAGAAAACAAAATGAACTCACTAGAACACAGATTTATCGAGTTTCAATCCAGCTCGAATAAAAACTTAGGGGTTTTATGTTGAAATAATTAACATTAAGAGTGACAATAACTTTGTTTCATAAATAAAACTGATAGTCAACCTTTAAAAAAATCATGGCTTCTTAGTTTGAATTCATAATAACCATAGATTCTTTGTTGGTGTTGTTGAGCCTCCAATTTTTCATAATTTTGTTGATGAAACCATCCATTTTCGCATCATTCCATTCACCCATTGTCATTATTTTTTACCATATTCCTTCATAAATGCACCAAATTCCTGCACATATGTTTATATGGTTTATTATTATTATTATTTCTATTATTTTTAATGAATTAAAGAGAATTATGCATGGTTTTACTAATGTTAGTTTGACAACTCAATTTTCTATAGTTTCTGCAGCTGTCTCCATGGTTGAGGTAGTATCACCACTCTAGAATGAAATCCAACAGATGGAAAATGTTTCTAGAACCTCCATTATGGATTGTTGTTGTTCAAATTCCACCCAGGTCATTGTGGACCTCCAGGAAAAGATCAAGGGAAAATCGCAATAGTTTTGACCAGTCAACTTCAAACACGTTTTCGGAGAAAAATAAAGTGAATCGTGCAAAAAAAAACATGGGTTTTGTTCAGCACGAGCCCAATAAGTTCTCATCAAGCAGTTTTTCTAAATTCGTTACTATTTGGGAGATATTTCATGTTATTTGGAGCCCTATTTTGTAGTTACGTGAGCAAACATTGCGCCTATGTGTCAATAAATGCCCAGTCAAGAAAACAGAGGTTGGAATTGATTGTGCTTCATCAAATTTATGGCAAATAAGTGTCCATTCAGCTATGATATTTAGCCATATGAATCTCCATGAAGTTACATTGCAACCCCTATATAAACACTCCATTGAAACAAAGAGAAGATGTTAATTTTCCGAAGCATATTGTGAAGTTTTAAAACTCTATTTTTCATTTATTTTTAATGAAGGAGTACCTTGAAGACTTGATGTGCAACTAACTCTTGGAGTTAATATTTGAATGTCTGTTTGTGGAGGGCCTCTGCAAACAGTGAAGGTTCTGCATTTTATGTTTTTAATGTAGTTGTTTTCATGTTTTCATTTTATCATTTGATGTAGTTATTTTCAGAATTCCAATTGGTCATTTGTCGTAGTTGTTTTCAGAATTCTAGATTGTCATTTTTTGTAGTTACTTCTATAATTTAATTTTGTTTTTTGATGTAGATGCTTTAATAAGTCTTATTTTTTCATTTGATGTAGATTCATTAATCTTTTCTTTCAAGTTGTCAAATTGCAGAGGATTCATAGTTTTCATTAGAGAACTTTTTAGGTCTAAAATGGGCCTCATAAGAAAAATGTACAACCAAAATAAACTTTATAAGGACCAATAGGATTCAAGATGATGATGTCAACAATGGGGGATGATTCACCATATTTGGGTTAAAAAGTAAAAAGATTAAAAAATAATAAAATAATAAAAATACTTTTTCAACTTGTATTTTCAACTTATCTCCCCAAGGTTTTACTCAAAATTTTGAGCGAGAGTACTTGTTGGATGCAAAATTTATTTCTTCATCCAAGGAGTACCCATGTTGCATACTTTCAATGGACCCTGCTACACAAAAAATAAGAAATACATGAAAATATGTGATTGCAATCACGTTTTTCATGTATTTCTCATTTTCCGTTTACTGGGGTCCATAGAAAGTATGCAACATGGGTATTCCTTGGATGAGGAATCAAATTATGCATCCAAGGAGTGTTCTCACTCGAAATTTGAGTAAACCCATAGGGAGATAAGTTGAAAATACGAGTTGAAAAAGTAGTTTTTTTCTTTTTTTCCTCTAAACTTTGATGATGTAATATAATTTTATTTTATTATTTCCACTATTATTTTATAATTTCCTTAGGAGGCCCATTTTAGACCTCAAAATTCCCCTAATGACTTCTGGAGCAGCAATGATTTATTTTAGTGTAGTTTTACAAGTTCATGAGTGGTTTATTTCAAGGGCATCGAGTGATTTATTTTCCAGTTTTTGAATGAGTTTATTTCAAGAGCATGAGTAATTTCTTTTCAAAACAGTGGTGATTGAGTGATTTCCTTTCAACATATAAGTGCGTTTTTTTTCATTCATGAGTGATTTAGTTTCAAGAGCTATAGCGATTTCTTTAAAAGTTGCATTGCCATAACATTTCATTTCAAAAATATAAAAATGTATAAATTCCATTTTCTAGAATTCGATTTTATCTTCATGCACAGGATTGTTAGAGAATAAGAATTTTTAGAGACTAACAAATAAATGAGTTAAGATTTCTTCATAAGATAGATAAAGTTTGTTTCGGTTTTTATAGAGTACAATGGATGCTGATTTTTAGAACTTATTTGTAATTTAAATTTACCAATTTCATTAGGAACATAAGAATAAAAACATCCTTATAAGTAATCTATACAAATCCAATCATCACACCAATAAACTAAATGAATAAAATAGGCTTCTAGCATATATTGTGCACTTGCACTTCCCAAGTTTACCAACTCCGATCGATAATTTATGTAATAAATTTAAGACAATTAAATTGACCAAACATTTTGGCGTCATTGCCCGGGAAGTCTAAATATGAGCCTTTTTATTTTCATTACGAAAAAATAAAGAAAGAAAGAAAGAAAAAAAAACTTCAATCACCTACCACACCCACTATATCATGTGGTGTAGTAAGAGCCACACATCCACAACATGAATTCTTATTTTTGCAGGTAGAAGAATATGTGACAAAAGAAGTTGAAGAAATGGATGAAGATGATGAAAATGAGGAAGATCCTTTTGGATTTCCCATTCAAGAAACTAATGTCAATGGTCATATGAAGAGAATCCCTCCATCTGTACTTCCAAATTTCAAAGGTATGGGATCAGAAGACTCGAAAACCTTTCTTTTTGAATTTGAAATAATTTGTAGATCATATGGCTACTCATTACACATTCAAAAATTGAATTTGTTTCTGACAACATTGAAGCATAAAGCTCTTAGATGATTCATGAATTTAGGAACAAATTCTATAAGGAAATGGGATGATATGAAAAGAGTATTTTTGGAAAAATATAAAGATTATTGCATACACCATAACCTTAGAAATGAATTCTTTAAGATGAACCAAATAGAGGATGAAAGCCTAGAATATTCAATGGAGAGATTTACTTATAATATCAAAATGTCTAAATTGCATAACTTAGGATCGGAAACATTAAAAACTCTCCTACTAAATGCTATAAAGGATGAATGGATTGATCTTCTTAATCTGTTGGGAAAAGGAGATGTCTATCAATTGTCATTTCAAGAGATTTGTGAATTGTGAAAGAACATATCAAGAGGAAAAGAACAGTATGTAAGATCCCCTCACGATCCATTTATGGCAAGAGTAAGTAAGTCAACATCAGGATTGGTAAGTCAATCTGGACTTAACAATTTTCTAAACATTCTTGGTAATTTAAATGAACAAATTGGCATTCTAAGAATGCAAAACAAGCAAAGAGTTGAAAATGTTGCTTTATTTTTCCCTAAATGTACAAAGAAGCATTTTTTTCATGACTGTCCACTTGATAACATTAAAATTTGTAAAATTTGTGTAGGATCAATACTACTAAAGATTTCCCATCATTACCAGGGTTGAAGGTTGTTTACCAGCAGGATAATGGAGTGAATCATGCAAAAGAGAAACTCTATTATGTAGCTCCAAGAGGACTATGGAAGCCTCATCCACCCAATATGATGCAATATCCTTATGCACAGTTTCAAGATTATGCGCAACAATCTCAAAGTAATTGGAAAACACCCTTGCCTTGGAAAACTTAGACATCTCAATCCCAACCTCAAAACCAACCTTGGAAACCTTGGCCATCTGAATCCCAACCTCAAAACCAATCTTGGCAACAAAGTTAGCAAAGGCCCTACAAAGGAAATCCACCATATCCTCAATTTTTCCCTCTCTATCCTCAATACCAATATCAATGCTATCAATACCATTCATCTCCACCACAAAATCAATTTCACCATCAATTTACCTCAATTCAACCTTTCCTATTACCAACCACACAAGCACCCAAAAGATCCATTCCCACTCCACTACCTGCACAACCATTTCGAATCCCTAAAAATAAAACACCTCAATCCAATTACAATTTTGAGTTATTGAAAAATGATTCACCAGCTACCATTGAAGAACAACAACTAGAAGAAGAAGATTCAGATAAGGTCCAAGAATCATGGATTCCTGTTGATAAAGAGAAATTGTTGGAACCTGAGATTGAAAAGTTTCTTGCATACCTATCACCACATTCTATGAATGAATATCACATCTCTGAAGACTTGCATGACATTAAAATAGGAAGACAAGGAATACAAGATTACATTGAATCTTGGTTCAGGACAATCATCGGATCCCAATGCTCAATTCTTCAGTATCTTCTAACATCATCTCAATTAAGGCAAATGGTCTCTCATATACTGGTACATATCAAAGAGTATATTTCAAAGCTGCATATGAGTTTATCTATCATCTTGTTACAAACATGGTTCCATTGGATGTATTCATATACTTGAACAAGATTTATTTTTCAAGTAGAGTAGGACATATAAAAAAATTAAAATTAAAATTAAAGAGAAAAATAATTTCTATTGTGAAAAGCATCTTGTTGGCGCAATTGGACATGAACTTTGCTTTAAAACCAGGCAACTGGCGAGAAAAGTTTTAATAATTTATTATGGTTCTTCAAATAATTTTTGGTTCTATGCTCGAGTTGGATGATGTGGAATTCCTTAAGGTCTGCCTTCCAATAAATATTGTCCCATTGACTTCAACACCTTATCTGGAATCAAGATCAGAGATTATTTGGAGTGCCTTGGAATTTTCATACATCAATGGCAAGCTTCCTCATTGACAACAATGTCTCTTGATTGTCAGATCTTGCAGGCGACTTGACTTCAACACATTCATTTGTCCCTATCAAGATGCACTGAGGTACCTTGACACTCATTACATTATCAGTGAGTTGTCTCGTATTGGTTAATGATTTTCATCATTGATCGGTAATCCAATGATTTCTTCTCATGCTCAAGTTCGACACATTCATCTGCATGGTAAGAATTGTACCATGAATTTTGGCTTTGATGAAGACTAGTGGTTTATGGAATCAACAACAACTTGCAACAGTACATTTTATTGGTTTCTTTTAGCAGCATGCTCATCTTTTTTTCATTCAACAACAACATGATGGCACCATTACAACACTTTTTCATTCGTTTTCATTTTTAAGAAAAACAATAAATTTGGGCCTATTTCAATCAATATGCAGTATGTTTCATGGTTTCTACTTCAGCATGCAGTACACAATTCAAATCAGCAGTTCAAAATTGGAGAAAATATTTTTCTGCAAAAATTGACATTTTTTTGCAACAGCTACAGAAAGTTGTAGTTTCTACAGTTATTGCTGTAGCAAACTATTTTTATTGTAGCAGCATGTTCCAGGGGCATTTTTGGCACAAATATTGCAATATATTGGAGTAGAAATAAAAAAATTTGGGCTTCTGGGTTTTCTCATAATATAGTAAATTAAGTAAGATGTGGGAATTTTTTTTTTAAAGTGTAATTTTCTAGGGCTTTCTAGTGGGTTTTAAAGGCGTATTTTCATTTTTCACCATTTTGGACAGATTAGGACAAATTTCAGTAGTTTTTCATAGCAACACTTTTTCTTCATCAAAATGGGATTCTGAAGGTATGTGGTAGTAGAAAAGGTAAAAATACATGGTTTCCCTTTTGAATCACTCAATTTAGCCTTAAATGAGTCTGTGGCATATGTTTTTGTTGCAACATTGGGCAACGTGAAGGGTGAAATAGGGCAGAAGTTGATTTGATCATAACTTGAAAACCGTGCATTCGTTGGGCCTGAAATTTGTAGGTAAATGCATCGAGGTAGGGAAAATGAATACACAAAATTTCATAAAATTCCAGTTTTTATTTTTCAAGAAATCAACCACTGTCACCTACTGTAATTTCTCATTTTTTCTCGAGATCCGTGCACCGATTGGATGAGGGTTTTTGTGGGAGGATGCATAATATTAATACTAACAACCTCAGAAAATTTTAGGAGAACATTATTTACCATTTGATAGAAATTGTAAAAACAAATCTGCTACATGAATAATACACATTTTGTGGAGCAAGGTCAAAGTGGAGGTCAACGCATCATGGAGCAGAGTACCTAAGCCAAATCAACACCAAATCAGCCATCAGATCGTGTTCTCTTCTTCAATTCCAAAAGGTAAACTTGAGGTAAAACTAGCCTAAAACTTTTTAATTTGTTAAAATTCTAGAAATTTTGATGAAAAACTATTGTAAACATGTAGTTCCATTTTTTCTCCCATTATGTTTTGTCATACCTTTTAACAACCAATCCCACAAGTTATGAATAAATCTTTATCAACAAATTCCTACCACCCATGCAATCATCTCATTGTTTTCCATGGTCATAATTATGTTCTTCTATGCTTTCACCACTCTCTTGTCTAAACTTTATCTTCTTGTTAATCCATGCTTTCCTTAATGGTCCATCAACATGATGTTCTTGAGAAAAAGATTATTTTACAAATAGAAAAACTTGACTTCATGGTACATGTTTTTAACACGTGATCAAAAAGTACATGGAGCACTTAAATTATTGTCATATTGCTCATCTTCATATTTTTAATAAAAGCCAAGAAATGATGAGTACAAAGCCACAAGAAGAAGATTGCAACAAGGCTTTGTTCACACACCCTTGAAATCACTTGGAAGCATATTTTAGGCTTTGATGGGTTATATAACCCTCAACATCAACTCTTATCTTGTGTTATGTGCAACACATCTTGTCAAAAGATTCACATTGGGAAGTCTTTTTCATTCATTAGTTTGTGGGTTCTTAAAGAAACTATTTGATAACATTGTTGAAATATGATTGGTTACTATGCATGGATGATAAGAAGACAATCATTATGAGCTGAAAACTATGATCATTTCCAACCATACTAATGGGATGAACTTCACAAGGATGGAAAGCACATTCTATATATGGAGTAAAAGTCTTGATGTGTTCTTCACAATATGGTATTCTCCCAAGGCTTGAACAATTCGAGCACAATTAAAATAGTGACAAGTACTTGGATATGCTATTATGTGGGCATCATTTATTTTCACACAAGTTGCATATAATAAATAATGAAGGGTTGGAGAAAAGTGCATCTTATTGAGATAAAGGGTCAAGATTACTCTCTTGGAGCTTTGGTCAAGGATTTAGTTGAAATGATAGAATAAAAAATCACAAGGAATTGATTGTATTATGGAACTTTTCACTGCTTTGTTTGCATGAGGACATGAAAAATCTCCGGTGTGGGGGAATGTTGAGCCTCCAATTTGTCATAATTTTGTTGATGAAACCATCCATTTTCGCATCATTCAATTCAATCATTGTCATAATTTTAAACCATTTTTCTTCATAGATGCACCAAATTCCTGCATATATGTTTACATGGTTTATTATTATTATTTCTATTATTTTTAATGAATTAAAGAGAATTAAGCATGTTTTTACTAATGATAGTTTGACAATTCAAGTTTCTACAGTTTCCGCAGTTGTCTCCATGGTTGAGGTGGTAGTACCACTCTAGAATGAAATCCAACACATGGAAATTGTTTCTAGAAGCTTTAATATGGATTTTTGTTGGTCAAATTCCACCGAGCTCACACATGTGGACCTCCAAGCAAAGATCAAGGGAAAATCGGAGCAGTTTTGACCAGTCAACTTCAAACATGTTTTCTGAGCAAACTAAAGCTAATCTTGCAAAAAACAAACATGGGTTTTGTTCAACATCGGCCCCATTAAGTTCCATTAGAGCCGTTTTCCAGAATTCGTTACCATTTGGGGGCTACTTCAGGTTTTTTGGAGCCCTATTTTGTCATTGAGTGAGCAAACATTGCGCCCATGTGTCAATAAACACCTAATCAAGCAAATAGAGGTTGGAATGGACTATGCTTCATCAAATTCGTGGAAAATAGGTGTCCATTCAGTTCTAATCTTTAGCCATATGAATCTCCATGAAGTTACATTGAAACTCCTATATAAAAGCTCCATTGAAACAAAGAGGAGAGGCTAATTTTCTGAAGCATATTGTGAAATTTTATGTTTTTCATTTCTTTTTAATGAAGAAGTACCTTGAAGACTTGATGCGCAACTAACTGTTGGAGTAAATATTTGACCACTTGTTTGTGGAGGGCCCCTGCAAATAGTGAAGTTTCTTCATTTTATGTTTTTAATGTAGTTGTTTTCATGTTTTCATGTTATCATTTGATGTAGTTATTTTCAGAATTCCAATTTTTCATTTGCCGTAGTTGTTTTCAGAATTCCAATTTATGATTTGTTGCAGTTACTTCCATAATTTCATTTTGTTACTTGAAAGCATATGATTTCATAAGTCTTATTTTATCACTTTATGTAGATTCATTAATCTTTTCTTTCGAATTGTCAAATTGTCGAGGATTCATAGTTTTACTTCTAGAGTAGCAGTGATTTATTTTAGAGTAGTTTTACAAGTTCATGAGTGATTTATTTCAAGAGCATCGAGTGATTTCTTTTCCATTTTTTGAATGAGTTTATTTCAAGAGCATGAGTGATTTTTTTTTGAAAGAATAGTGATTGAGTGACTTCTTTTCAGCATATGAGTGTGTTCTTTTCCATTCATGAGTGATTTCTTTTCAAGATCTATAGTGATTTTTCTACAAGTTGCATTACCATAACATTTCATTTCAAAAACATAAAAATGTATAAATTCCCTTTTCTATAATTCTATTTTATCTTCATGCACAAGATTGTTAGTGAATAAGAATTTTTAGAGACTAACAAATAAATTAGTTAAGATTTCTTCATAAGATAGAGAAAGTTTGTTTCAGTTTTTACAGAGTAGAAAGCATGTTGATTTTTAGAACTTAGTTGTAATTTAAATTTATCAATTTCATTAAGAACATAAGAATAAAAAAATTCTTAGAAGTAATCTGTACAAATCCAATCATCACACCAAAAAACTAAATGAATAAAAGAGGCTTCTAACATATATTGTGCACTTGCACTTCACAAGTTTACCAACTCCGGTCAATAAAAGTTATGTAATCAATTTAGGACAATTAAATTTACCAAACATGTGCATGTGGTGAAGGAATTTTTATTCACAGCTACAAGTTCTATTTATTCTCAATATGAAAATGGAAATAAGGCACTACATGTAGGAATGTATAATGGGAACTGGGATGTTATAAAGGATATTTTAGGTATTTTTCCACCTCTGTTTCTTACAATCAATAATGATGGGAACACTGTCCTGCACTTCGTGGTTGGTGAATTCATAATTACTGGTTTCATGAGTCCTGATAGACATATGAAAGTCACTAGGAACTTGGTTTTATATAAAACCACAAATTTGCAAACCATTGTTAATAGCAATAACGAGGATGGAAGGACTGCACTACATATCGTAGTAATTTCAAGAAAGAGAACTGATGAAAATCTTGTGAAGCTATTAGTGTATACACTACGGATGAATATCAATATTTCTGACAGAAATGGCATGATCACCTACGACACAGTCAAGGAAAATGTCACCTCTAGTCTAACTCTGAATTCCTAGCTTGAAGCCTTAGCTGAAGCAGGTGGAAGACCAATGATCCCACATTCCCTTGTTACTTTTAAATTATTCAGAAAAGTTGTAGAACAAGAAAATATCATAATATTACGAGTTCACTCAAAGGATGATGAAATTTTCACTAAATATTGTGAAATCATATAAGAATTTTCAAGTAAAAAATCCGAATTTTTGACCTAGAAAAACATCCTAGAAAACCATACAAATAATTATTCAGCAAATCATCGTCATGGAACACTCTTAGAACTATTTTATGGGATGAATATCAAGGCTCGTAGATCACACAATGAAGATGTAGTAGTGAGGAATAGTAAATAAAATAGAGTAAAAGAATATATGTAATAAGTTGCGATATTTAGCCAGACAAGTGGGCATACTAAGCCTTCATCTCCATTAATGGAGAAATATTTCTCGGCTATTTTAGTTATAGGAAATGACTACTACTCTATGCTTTCTCTATCACCATCAAATTCAGTTGTTTTCCAAATCCATCACTGATTCCTAGGCCCTCAATTCTAAGCATCTCAAGAGTAAAAGTGAAAGGATGGCTTTATGTAAAGGGAAATTGCAATAGTGCAAAAGATGTGGATGAATCCAAACCAGTGATGTAACTAAGAAATAAATATTTATGTTATGGCAGTGTAGCTAGTTTTAAATGCCAAAAGGAAACTTCAAGGCCTCCATTTACTTCACGTCGAGTTGGGTATCTATGATTACCACATAAATATATTACTATTTGGTAGTTTTCAATGATACTTTGTTTTATTTCTGGACACAAGCATCTCATTCAGGATTTCCCTGACAGGTTTGTCCAAGTTTATACCAATTGAATTTAAAAAATATACTCTTATGCACCAAAGGGGATATATTTTGAACATTCATCTCTTTTAATAAACAAGTAAAGATATTTCCCCATAAGGATAACTTACATTTATATTTTAAAATAAACATGGAGTTCTCTTTATGAGGAAATCTTTAGCCTATTGTGATAAGGCTTAAGGAGTAGCCCCTTCCATCCTAATGTTGTCACTCTTACTAACACATAAATTCTTGGTATATTTGGCTTACGAGCTATTGGATATACTCTTGGTGTTATAATGGTAGCCACTATTCTTGTTCTTGGGTTTGGCTAGATTACTCTAATGACATTAGACAACTTTTGAGGTCTAAAATGGGCCTCCTAACAAAAACATGCAACCAAAATAACTTGATAAGAACCAATGGGATTCAAGATGATGATATCAACCATGGGGGATGATTCACCATTTTTGGGGTAAAAGGTAAAATAATTAAAAAATAATAAAATAATAAAACTATATTTTCAACTTATCTCCCCAAAATTTTACTCAAATTTTGAGTGGGACTACTCATTGGATGCAAAATTTAATTCCTCATCCAAGGAGTACCCATGTTGCATACTTTTTATGGACACTGCTAAATGAAAAAAGAGAAATACATAAAAAATGTGATTGCAATCACATTTTTCATGTATTTCTCATATTTCGTGTAGAAGGGTCCATCAAAAGTATGAAACATGCGTACTCCTTGGATGAGGAATCAAATTATGCATCCAACAAGTGTTCCCGCTTGAAATTTGAGTAAACCAATAGGAAGATCAGTTGAAAATACGAGTTGAAAAATGGTGTTTTCCTTTTTCCCTCTAAACATTGATGATGTAATATAATATTATTTTATTATTTCCACTATTATTTTATAATTACCTTAGGAGACCCATTTTAGACCTAAAATTTTACCTAATAGTTATGATTCACCATGGTAAAAAAAATAATAAATAAAAAATAAAAATGAATATTTTGAACTTTACAGAATCTTTTTATAAGTGCACATGTGGCTAGCCCCACATGTATGAGTAACTAGTTTTAACATGGCATCATGAATTGTATTAAGGTGATTTTCACACCCTTGGAAAGGTCTCATAATGTAATAAAGTATCCATGGGTTTGGAAAATATGCTCACAATATTTTGATCCATAGAAATTCTATTCGCTTCATCAAAATGGTTCCATAAGGTTCCAGAGTCCAATTTTCTAAATTGTCACCTACCACTAAAATGATCACTCTTTCCTCTCATTTTTCCACCCAAAAAATACCAAAATAATCAGGACATATTATATGTTGGTTCTATATGGACCAATGTACCACATATCACTTATATATTGGCATGGGATGAATTACACATATCATTCAAAGAAAAACACCGTTTACATGTTTTAATTACAAGAAATCTCTCTCTCTCTCTCTCTCTCTCTCTCTCTCTCTCTCACTCTTTATATATATATATATATATATATATATATATATATATATATATATATATATATATATTATGGTGAATAGGTTGATATAAACATGTTTTTTGTAACTAGTTTTTCTAGTATAATAAATCATGCATCATTTTAACAACTCAGCTACCTTTTCTTACATCTTGGACCAATACACATACCTTTGTAAGTTAGCCATTGTCTTCCCTACATAAAACTTCCCTACAACATGGAGGTGTGAGCCTTTTTAGCTGTAGTCACTCAATGTTAGTGTTATAGGCCAATTTGGGCATCATTCGTAATGACATGGTCAAACTGAACATCATCCCTAGGACCAATGAAATAACGTCTATCATCCCCTATCATTTCAGTTGCTACATGCCCTAAGACAAGAAAAAATCATTCATGACTTCTATTGCAAGTTTTCCAAGGTTTTAAGTATATGTTATATCACTTATGAGCTCACCAATGTTGCCTCTCAAGGGGCTACTTGCGTTGCCACTATGAAGCTCCCTCCATTCAAGGGTGCTCTGAAAAGCACTTCTCGACATTCAAGAGTGTGTTGGTCAAATGGGAGCGAAATTCTCATTGTTCCAGAATCTCCACATGGTCAGTGCCTTCTAGAAGAGTCCATATGTGTCAAAATTCAAATCCAAGTGTCCATCTAACACCTTTGAGCTTGGTAACATGTATTTACTATTTTTAGAAAGCCATTGATTGAGAAACTACCATCAATTGCCCTATAAATTGAGCATAGATCCTAGTGCTAGGGAAGGAAGAAATTTGGTAAAGAAATGTTGTTGGATTCTCAATTGAGCGAGTGATAGGAGTGATATCATGTTGATGAGATGTTGATTGTGATGAGGTTGGGATGATGCTAGAGCTGGTGACATCAAATCGATCATTGGTTGTAACCTCCCCCTTCTACTCATTAATAAAGATTGTTGTTCATTTTACCATATGCATATCTATTTATGTTTCTATTTCTCATATGATGGCTTATTAATTGATATATATGTTTCATGTTCAACCAATTAACTGATTAAGATAAATAGGAATATGTATATTGCAATCACTTTGTTGTTTAGTGTTTATACTTGCAGGAACTAGTCTAGCGATCTAAGTTGGATTGCAAGCTACAACAAAAGTGACAGAAGGAGAATAGGAAGCACTTGGATCACAAGTAGGTTCCTCTATCTTTTTATGTGTCTATTTACTCTTAGAGAAAGTGTCTACAAAGTCTTTGATCTGTTGTTATAAATGCATAGCACCACATTTAGGGAATTTGATTTATCCGTAATTCATAATTCCTCATAACAAATTGGTGACTCCACTGGGAGTTTCCTTATCATTCCTGGTGTTTTTTCCTCTGCTTATCCACCTAGTAGCATCTACTATAAATTTTTAGACTTTTGAATCAAAGAATTGCAATAGAACTGTGTTTTGTAGCTTGAATTTTTAATCTCTGCTATGCCCAACACACTGTTGGTCAAGACACAATGCTCTGCAGAGCACTGTCTCCCACTCAGGGGTGCTTTGCAACACATTGTCTCCCTTTAGAGATTGCGTTGCACTCTTAGCCAACCAAATTCCCTTTAAATTTGTCATTTCCATCATACTCATCTTTTTTTTTGCTATGTTTTCAATTGTCTGATACCTCATGGAGACCAGTGAATTTTCCTAATTCTTCCTCCTTTGAAAAATAAGTGTGTTCAATGTCTCTTTAAGTTTTTTTCGTTATCATTGACAAATAAAATTCAAAGTATTTTATTTCTTCATTAGATCCATTTGTTTTCATAAATGAAATTGTCATTAAATTATTTGTTTCCTATAGGAAAAAATGTAGTCTCGTTCTTCGTTTTTCCTAAAAGAGAAATTGTTTTTAAATTCATCATTTATCAAATAAGAAAGCATTTGTTTTTTGTTGATTTGATGCATATAGTTTCCTTTTTGCATTGACATTAATGGGAATTAAAAGAAAAACCTGCATTTTCATATAGTGAATTGTGTGTTTTTCATAGGAACAAGTTAGGAAAGTTGCATATTAGTTTGTGCTTTTGTTGTTTTCTCTCAAAACTAATTGCTCTTTCCCCGGTAGCTAGGATTTTCATTGAAAAAGCTAAAATTGAAAAGTTTTCTTATCATTTTAGTTTTCATTTTAGAAATTTCCATCACATCATCGTGGTGAACCTTGAAAGGAAAATTGAAAACAAGATCAACTTAAAATTTACATCAATTTACCTAAAAAATCATTCGAACCATAACGATAACATTTAGAAAGTCTAGGCTAGAGACGTCTTCCGACGTCGTTAAACATAGAAGCTCTCATTAATTGTCTGTGATACATTCCAAATGTGATACCCCACTCCACGTACGTAAGTATTGTTGAATATTGTAATAATAAATAGTGAAAGAGGAATTTGAAAACATCATCCTTGATCCTAGTGAAAAATAAGCACCTAAACTAGGTGGGGCCCACACAGGCTATTTTTAGGTGTATGTATATTTTTAGAATGGTGAGCATATTCTAAAATTAGCAGGATGTTGATTCTAGATGGCTGAGAAAATTCTATCTTTGGATGAATTTATATTTTTAGAAGATGGGCGAAGTCTATTTATAGATCGGTAATCTAAAAATAGAATGCATGTCGATTATTATTAGCCCTTAATAATAATCAGACAATAAATAATAACTTATTCTCTTGGAGCACTTTATTTCAGTGAACAGATGTGGCACATCAGTGGCCTGAAGGAATTACGCAATTCATAGGGCAGTTGGTGACTTATGCATGGAGGACTTTGTTATAACTGATTGTGGCAAGTTGTAACAGAGTTGGAAGAGTATTTATGTGAGTTGTTATTTACTTTAACTCAGTTCAGTGAGTTAAACTCAGTTGTGCTAGTTGTAACTGAACATACACTAGTGAAATATGTGTGAATTAATTATTTAATTAATTCGCAAGTATTGTCTTACTTGCAACTAAAGAAATAAATAAGTTAACTACTTGCATGTCACATCCAGTGGAGACCCAATGGAGAGATAGGTGAAAGGGTGAGATGGACTATCTGTTGTGACTATAGTGGAGCATTCAATGCATACACACACATTGGAGATGCCTATGAGAATTGTGCAGTAAAGGCAAGGTAAGGTCGAATTCATTCAGGGTTCTTCTTTAGCAGGGATTGCGCAGTGGAGGCAGGCTGTCAGGAGGCAATAAATTGGTGCATAGATATGCAAATTTCTACATGACAGTGTGAGAAGATTGTATATTGTACTGAGAGATCTATGAGCTAAGATTTGTATGAGATACATGATATTGTTTCATGATCCATTGATATACATAATATATGATAGTTGGGGCTTTTAGCTTTAAGCTTTCTCGGTAAAACAATTTTTTATGTGTGATTGATTTTTCTTCATGTGTTTGCAATTGGCGATTTAATTTCAACAAAGAATTAAGTGGAAGGATTCTGTATTTAACATAATATTAATTTGTTAGATTAGGAGAGTCTGGTAATATACATGAATATTGTATAATTTATATATGGTATCGTAGCTGTGTTATAAATTTTATACATGGTATTAGATCTAAAGAGATTGCAGTAGTGAAGCAGTGATGAGTTTTTGTTGGTGGAAACAATTCAAAATTGCTGCAAGAATTTCTTGGTGCGATAGTTGAGTATACATTGAAATGGATTTCAATGGTTTGCGGTTGGAGTTTGCACTCGAGGGCATCTCTAACTACATAGCTTGGAGGGACAGGATGGAGGCAGTGCTTGAAGAAAATGGCTTGATGGAATTCATCAAGAAATATGTTCCTAGGCCCACTTCGACGGATGCTGTAGTACTTGATGCATGGCAAAAGAAAGTAGCAAGGGCGAGGAGGATTTTGTTGGAAGGTGTGAGAGACCATATTTTCTCAAGCCTTCATGGGAAATCCACTCCATATGCTATGTGGAAGGCTTTGACAGATATTTTCCAAAGTAACAATGACCATAGGAAATTGGCATTGAAGGATAAACTCAAAAAAATCAAGATGGAGAAGAACGACACTACTCCGGTATACTTGACAAAGTTTTTCCAATGTAGGGATGAGCTTGGGAGTGTAGGAGTCAGTTTTGTGGATGATGATTTGGTGAGCTTGGCTCTCGTTGGACTTCCAAAGAGTTGGCACAATTATGAAGACTCTGTCAATGGACGGGAAAAACTATCGGATTGGGAGCGACTTTGGTCGGATCTAGTGCAGGAGGAGATAAGGTAGAACACCAGAGATGGCTCTTCATCAAAGCATGATGATGAAGAGGATTTTTCTTTGGCTACCAAGGAGAAGAAGAAAAAGGGGAATAAATTCCATTCTAGATCTAAGGCTGGTGAAGATGGCAAGAAGCACAACATGTCCAAAGTGAAGTGTTCTCACTGTCACAAGTTTGGACATATTGCCACAAATTGTCCACATGAGAAGAAGAAAAAGATTGTTTTTGGAGCTGCAGTTGGTGAGGCTCTTGCCTCGCAATTTGAGCTTGACTTCTCATTGATCGCATGCATGGTGTCTAGTGCATTGAGATCAGGGTGGTACTTTGATAGTGGTGCTTCCTTTCACATGACGGGAGATGAGAAATTGTTCAGTGACTTGGTGGAGAAAGATCTCCAGATGCATGTTGAGTTGGGCGACGATGGATGATACAGTGCGACCATCATTGGTACCATTACCTTTTAGAGGGCATCAAGTAAACTCATTCATCTAAAAGATGTTGTGTATGTTCCAGGTTTAAAGAAGAATTTAATCTCAGTCGCAATGTTAGAGGATAGAGGCTATGATGTTGTCTTTAGTGAAGGAAAAGTTTTCCTACGACACATAGCAATGGGGAAAGACAAGAAGGTTGGGATTCGAGTTAAGAATCTCTACATACTTGAAGTAGATGGGATTTCTATGAAGCTTCCTACTATTGGTAAGTGCGAGAAATCCATGCAATTGAAGCTTGAGAGGGAGCAAGATTTGCATGTAGGTAAGAGTGAACCTCGAGATGTGGAGCAGTCACAAGATGAGGATCATGGAGTGGGAGAAACCACTTATGCAGAGAAATTTCGAGCCAGATGGCCAAAGGGAGTGCATGCAGCTATACCACCAAGTGAGAGGTGGGGCGACATGCATGAGTAATTCCAAGAAGATATTTCTGGGTAGGATTCATAGAGATGGTGTGGATCTCATGATTTGAACCTGGCTACGCAGTGCCCACAAAGCAGCAGTAGCATAATCAGTTGGATTGATGCAGTTAGATCAAAGTGACAGTGTCAGATACTAGAGCACAGATCAGAGTTGACAGAAAGTGCAGAGTGCATGGGTGCAGAGTTCAACAACACAGTGGTTCCTGAAGACATGTGCAGTAGCTAGCAGAAGTCAGAAGACTTTGATGATAGATGCATTAGACTGATTGAGTTATTTGGAGGCTATTCAGTTTCAAAAGTGTTGTATGCAAAGGTTGCAGGGTGGATGCATGGAGTTGCAGGGCACATGAAAAGACAGTCCTTTCTTGTTGAGAGGGAGTGTTGAATATTGCAACAAGAAAAAGTGAAAGGGGCAACTGGAAACATCATCCTTGATCCTAGTGAAAAATAATCACCTAAATTAGGTGGGGCCCACACAGGATATTTTTAGGTGTATGTCTATTTTTAGAATGGTGAGCATATTCTAAAATTAGTAGGATGTTGATTTTATATGCTTGAGAAAATTCTATATTTGGATGAATTTATATTTTTAGAAGATGGTTGAAGTATATTTATATATCGCTAATCTAAAAATAGAATGCATGTCGATTATTATTAGCCCTTAATAATAATCAGACAATAAATAGTAACTTATTCTCTTGTAGCACTTTATTTTAGTGAACAGATGTGGCACATCAGTGGCCTAAAGGAATTATGCAATTCCTAGGGTGGTTGGTGGCTCATGCATGGAGGACTTCGTTATAACTTATTGTGGCAAGTTGTAACAGAGTTGGAAGAGTAGTTATGTGAGTTGTTATTTTGTTTAACTCAGTGCAATGAGTTAAACTCACGTGTGCTAGTTGTAACTGAGCATACAATAGTGAAGGTTGAGTGAATTAATAAGTTAATTAATTCACAAGTAGTGTCTGACTTGCAACTGAAGAAATACAGCAATTAACTACTTGCATGTCAGACCCATTGGAGACCTAGTGGAGCGATAGGTGAAAGGGTGAGATGGACTATCTACTGTCACTATAGTGGAGCATTCAATGCATCCACACACACATTGGAGATGCCTATGAGTATTGTGCAGTAAAGGCAAGGTAATTTCGAATCCATTCAGGGTTATTCTTCAGCAGGGATTGCATAGTGGAGGCAGGCTATCAGGAGACAAGAAATTAGTGCATAGATATGCAAATTTATGCATGACAGTGTGAGACGATTGTATATTGTACTGAGAGCTCTATGAGCTGAGATTTGTATGAGATATATGAGATTGTTTGATGATCCATTGATATACATAATATATGATAGTTGGGGTTTTTAGCTTTAAGCTTTCCTGGTAAATCATCTTGTTATGTGTGATTGATTTTTCTTCATGTGTTTGCAATTGGCAATTTAATTTCCACAAAGAATTAAGTGGAAGGATTCTGTATTTAACATAAGATTAATTTGTTATATTAGGAGAGTCCGGTAATGTACATGCATATTGTATAATTTCTACAAGTATATCGTAGCTCATCCACGTACCTTCGGGTATATCGGACGATGTTATAGTACGAAAAGTATAATGGGGTGCTCTCACTGTGCGGTTTTGTGTTAGACAACACTAATATGGACTTCGGCCTCCACATACCTTCGGGTATATTTGGGAGGACAAATTTAGGTTGCTATCCATCCATAGTGAACCAAGTCGGCCACCTTGTAAATTGTGATACACCGAACACATGATTAGGGAAGATTTCCTGCCCGTACTTCTTGGTTTGCCAGGAGCTATTCTGCAATTCACAGTTTCTTGGTAATCCTTTGTTTTTAGTCATAAAATCAATCATTCATCGTGGAAGAAGAACATCCGTTTCCCCATGGTTCGCGTAGACTTGCATTGAAACCACCTTTATCACCGGAAGCCACTTCTGGTCAGCGAAGGTGACATCGCTCTACAGAAACTAGTACTATCAGTACCTCTAGTGTGGCATCATCATCACATATGCAATAATTAGCTCAAGTTTTTTCTACAAATCCTGGTTCATCTATTGTTGTCGAGACAGAGTCATCACAACTAACCGTGGTCATCATCCATCCAATCAGTGAGACCATACCTCTTGAACCTAAAATTGTTCAAATGGAAGTTGATCTAGATCCTGTCTCTTTTTCGCTAGAACATCTAAATTCTAAAGTTGAATGACCGGAATTTTTTCTTGTATCGGTCTCCCCATAATCTATTGTAGCAATTGAGCCTCCCATATCGCGCAGTCGACCTCCTAAAATATACTTTGGGCCTAACAGCGAAATCCTTTCACCTGGTTTAATTTTGATTAAAGAAATACGACAAGACGAAACACCTTTAACTCCAACTCATTTTGGGGCAGAGATTTACATGTACGATTCTTTTCCTCAATCACCTGCCTCTTCTTTTGTTGATCCTGTGTCTATTCAAGTTCCCGTCGATCCAGTAGGGTATGCATTTGGTCAAGTAACCAAGACCGAGCCAACATCTTCGGCTAGACCATCTGTTCCAATTGCAACAACACCTTCTCTCACTACCCCATTGATTTTCAGAACTTTATCAGAGTCATATTTACATGGTGGCCCTATGGTCCCATCTAGTTATAAATCTTTATCAGGAATTTTCTTTGGTGCATCTTCAAACCCATGGACTTCACCAATGTCATCATCTGGTATTCTAACTGGTAAAACTATAGTGATTGAAGAGAGAATCCATACAGGTGAAGTAGATTAAAGAGGAGAGGAATAACCTGTTTTTGAGTTTTTGTTAATAACCCAACGTTTCAGACTGTCTATGTGAGTCCATCATCAGGGGTAGACGTCAAAAGTTCTTTGAAAATTTGAGAGAATGGGGCAAAAGAATGTATAAATAAATAGTGGATAATGAGGATTTTCATGAGAATTCCATGAAGGTCGGCTTATGCTGGGAGAGAATTTCGGAAAATATCTAATTAGATTTTTTTTTTTTTTTAATAGATTTATGGATAATTAAAAATTAAGTGTAATAAGGAATATTATTATAAATAGATATTTTTGGAATGAAATATTATGGTTAATAATATATATATAATTAAAGAAAATATTAAGTTATTATGATTGATTAATGTAAAGTTATTTCTTTGATTTTAGGAAATTAAAATTTTTAATTTATTTTATTTATTTTTATTTTTATTTTAATTTATTTTAATTAATTAATTTATTATTATTAGTAGTATTTTTATTTATTTATTTATTTTTTAATTAATTAATTTATTATTATTATTATTATTATTTTTTAATTAATTAATTAATTTATTTATTTATTTTTTTCTCAAGGTTGATATACTATCTACTTTACTTATTTTTTATTTTTTATTTTTATTTTATTTATTTATTTATTTAATTTTATTTTATTTTATTTTTATTTTTATTTTTATTTATTTATTTATTTTTTATAAGGGTTATGATGTATTTATACTAGAACCTTAATAGTTTTTTAATTTCTAGATAGGTTTTGATGTATTAAGGGTTTCCATGTGTTACTGATAATGAGACCATCATCCCGATTTAAGTTGTTCCCTCTTTTCTCAATTTCTATAGCTTCTTTGATTTTCCTTTTTAGGTAATGGTCTTCTTTAGAGACAAGTTTGGGTTCTTCTATTTGTATGTAATGTGAGGATGAGACTGCATGTTCTGCTAAGGCGGATTTATCTGTTCGGTTATGAGCTAAGTCAGCAGCATGTTCTTTTAATCTAATGTTAAGGGATCTACCTGTTTCACCAATGTAGTCTTTGCCACAAGAGCAAGGTATGACATAAACTCCTTTATGAAGCCTAGGGTTTATAGGGTCTTTAACAAAGTCTACCATATTTAAAATAGTATTAGGGGGAGTGAAGGAAATTTTAATGTTGTGTTTGTTGAGCATTCTGGAGATTTTTTCAGTGGTTCCTCTTATGTAAGGTAACGAGATTTTAGGGATGTTAAAGGCTCTTTTTAAGTTTTTCTTATTAAGGGTTTGGTGAATGGTTTTTTTGATGACATGTTTATTATATCCATTCTATTGAAAGACACAGTGGAGATGGTCTATCTCATGCTCTAGGTGGTGGGGGTCTGAGATTCTAGAAGACCTTGTGGTTAGGGTCTTGATGATGCCAATTTTCTGGTTCGGGTGGTGATGAGAGTCAGCGTGAAGGTATCTATCTGTGTGAGTCTTTTTCCTATAGACCTTGGTGCTTAGTTTTCCATTGATCTTGGTTAAGAGGATGTCTAGGAAGGGTAATTGGTTGTCCTTTTCAATTTCAATGGTAAATTTGATGTAATTAGAGAGACTGTTAATGTGGGCTAAGAATTCATGTAACTTTAGTATCCCATGGGTCCATTTTGCAAAGATATCATCTACATATCTTTTCCATTCTTCAGGGGTGAATGGAAAGGATTTGAGGGCCATTTGTTCAAAATGTTCCATGTATATGTTGGCAATGATAGGAGATAGAGGCAAGCCCATAGCGACTCCATGCGTTTGTTCATAAATTATTCCATTGAAACTGAAGAAAGATGATTTTATACATAACCTTAAGAGGTCTATAGTCTCATTATCAGTTATAGTTTTTAAAATGTCGATGGCCTCGTCTATAGGTATCATGGTGTAAAGGGAGACAATGTCAAAACTCACCATGAGATCATCGTTATGCATGTCTAGGTTTTTGGTCCATTGAACAAAGGATGCAGAGTCTTTAATATGAGATGAGGTGTTACCTGCAAGGGGGTGAAGTTTTTTGGCCAGATATTGAGCTAGGAGGTAAGTAGGTGAGCCAATGGTGTTGACTATGGGTCTTAGGGGAATTCCAGCTTTATGAATTTTAGGAGCATCGTATATTCTAGGGGTGATGGAGCTGGAAGGGGTGATTCTCTTTTTTATGATGTTATCAAGGGAAGAGTTTTTTATCTTTTTGGTTAATTCTTTGAGAATTTTGGTACTAGGAAATTTATCTAAAATATTGTAGCATGCACTGTTGTTTAGGTGATCTTCCATTTTCTTAATATATTCAACCCTATCCATTATTACGGTTGCATTGCCTTTATCTGATTTTAAGATTATTATGTCTTTATTATTTTTTAGGTTTTTTAGAGCATGTTTTTCTTCTTTGGTTCAGTTGCAAGGAGGAGGTTTGGCATTTTTAAGAATTTTAACCGTTTCTTGTCTTATCTCTTCAGCTTTAATGAGGTCAAGATCTCTTATAGCAATCTCTATATTACTAATTATACTGTCAATGGGAATTATATTGGGGGTGATAGCAAAATTTAGGCCTTTATGGAGAAGAGAAAGAGGCATGGTCTAGGTTAATGTTTGAAAAATTTATTACGGTGGGATTATTAAGTTCTTTTTGGGAGTTATCGAAGTGTGAGTTACGTGGGGGAGGGGTAGGAAAGTTTGAGGAATTGGGAGCGTGATCTCACTGTTGATAGGAGAGGACTGTGGGTTGAGAGTTAAGGTCTGTGTTCTGGGTTGGATTGGGGGTAAGAGGGCAGGAGTGTACCGAGAGGTCAACGCTACCTGTGGTATTATCGAGAATGTTTGATGTCGTATCTGACAATGGTGTGTTGATTACTGGGATTGAGGTTCATATGCCACTCTCTTCTGGAGATTTAATTTGTGAGGGAGGGACCGATCTGTACAAGTCAACAGAACTTGAATTATTTAGTACAGACTCATCAATGGAATTATAAAATCCATCTGCTGTTGAGTTAACTGCGTGTATGTTCTCCACTACAATGTCTGTGATTTCTGTAGATTTATTTTGTGAAGGAGGGACCGATCTGCGTAGGTCAACAACACTTGATTTATTTGGAATATTCTCGTCGATTGAATTATAAACCCTGTCTGCTGTTGAGTTAACAGCGTGTATAAAGTTTTCAACTGTACTGTCTGTGGTTTCTACATTATTGTTATCAGATGGACTTGTCTGCTCAACCAAGTGTACGCCTTCGAGGCTTAAATCGTTGACACCATGGATTTCATTCATAATCCCTTCTTCAAACCAATCTGTCTGCGTTGTAATGTGTACATCATCTGAACTTAACGAGTTGATACCAACCTATTCATCGCAGAGATTAGAAACCTGGTTGTTGATTTCATTGTTTTGAACTGGGTGAGGGAAGGAGGGGACGTCGAGAGGTGAAAACGTGGAGGAGGGATATAACGGTTGATTTCCAAATGAGACTGAGGTGAAACTTGTGGTCGGATTGGATCCACAGGTATATGAGTTATCTGAAGGATCCGAAGGACCAGTAGAGACGTTGGGAGCGAGGATATACGTTCTAACATTTCCAGAATCTGTGTTTGAGGGAGGGACAGTCCCGAGTGGATTTATAGTATGAGAGAGGTATTTATTAAGAGGAGAGTTTTGGTTGCACTGGTTGGATGGGGACGGAATTGAGTAAGGCGAGGATTGTGATAAGCGGGCAATTTTCTTGTTCATCTTTGCCATGTTCATGGAAAGCCATCAATCTACTTTAATAAAAGTGAGGGAATCTAAGGAACGCCATAAGTCACAGTGTATTGATGAGGACAGTAAGAGATGTAAGCTCAGTAGTTGTTGAGAGATTTTGATAAGGCATATTCTGGAGATTTTTATTTGAGATCTAACTAAGTATTCACTAAGTTTCTTGAAAACAGGTAGGTTGCGTCCATGATTAAGAGGATGTTTACACTGAGCGAAATTAGGAGTAAGATTAAGATCCCTGCAATTCTTTAAAAAGGTTAGGTTTGAGAGGAGTTTAGCCCTAGAAAATCTCAGTTTTTCAAAGAGCGTGGCGCTGTCCATTAAATCCCTTCCATGGTAGGATTTAATGTTTTTGAAGAGAGAATCCATACAGGTGAAGTAGATTAAAGAGGAGAGGAATAACCTGTTTTTGAGTTTTTGTTAATAACCCAACGTTTCGGACTGTCTATGTGAGTCCATAAGCACTTGCCAATGCTATTAACTCAAAAAAAGACAGGGTTTATAATTCAATCGACGAGACTGTTCCAAAGAAATCAAGTGTTGTTGACCTACGCAGATCGATCCCTCCTTCACAAAATAAATCTGCAGAAATTGCAGACATTGCAGTGGAAAACATACACACAGTTAACTCAATAGCAGACAGATTTTATAATTCCATAGATGAGTCTGTACTAAAGAATTCGAGTTCTCTTGACCTGTACAGATTGGTCCCTCCCTCACAAATTAAATCTCCAGAAGAGAGTGGCATACGAACCTCAATCCCAGTAATCAACGCACCATTGTCAGATACGACATCAAACATTCTCGATAATACCATAGGTAGCGTTGAATTCTCTATACACTCCTTCTCTCTTACCCCCAATCCAACCCAGAACACAGACCTTAACTCTCAACCCACAGTCCTCTCCTATCACAGTCAGATCACACTCCCAATTCCTTAAACTTTCCTACCCCTCCCCCACGTAACTCACACTTCGATAACGCCCAAAAATAATTTAATAATCCCACCGTAATAAATTTGTCAAACATTAACCTAGACCATGCCTCTTTATCTCTTCTCCATAAAGGCCTAAATTTTGCTATCACCCCCAATAGAATTCCCGTTGACAGTATAATTAGCAATATAGAGATTGCTATAAGAGATCTTGACCTCATTAAAGCTAAAGAGATAAGACAAGAAACGGTTAAAATTCTAAAAAATGCCAAACCTCCTCCTTGCAACTTAACCAAAGAAGAAAAACATGCTCTAAAAAACCTAAAAAATAATAAAGACATAATAATATTAAAAGAAGATAAAGGCAATGCAACTGTAATAATGGACAGGGTTGAATATATTAAGAAAATGGAAGATCACCTAAACAACAGTGGATGCTACAGAATTTTAGATAAAGATCCTAGTACCAAAATTCTCAAAGAAGTAACCAAAAAGATAAAAAACTCTTCCCTTGATAACATCATAAAAAAGAGAATCACCCCTTCCAGCTCCATCACCCCTAGAATATATGGCACTCCTAAAATTCATAAATCTGGCATTCCCCTAAGGCCCATAGTCAACACCATTGGCTCACCTACTTACCTCCTAGCTCAATATCTGGCCAAAAAAATTCGCCGCCTTGCAGGTAACACCTCATCTCATATTAAAGACTCTGCATCCTTTGTTCAATGGACCAAAAACCTAGACATGCATAACGATGATCTCATGGTGAGTTTTGACATTGTCTCCCTTTACACCATGATACCTATAGATGAGGCCATCGAAATTTTACAAAATATAACTGATAATGAGACTATAGACCTCTTAAGGTTATGTATAAAATCGTCTTTCTTTAGTTTCAATGGAATAATTTATGAACAAACGCATGGAGTCGCTATGGGCTCGCCTCTATCTCCTATCATTGCCAACATATACATGGAACATTTTGAACAAATGGCCCTCAAATCCTTTCCATTCACCCCTGAAGAATGGAAAAGATATGTAGATGATATCTTTGCAAAATGGACCCATGGGATACTAAAGTTACATGAATTCTTAGCCCACATTAACAGTCTCTCTAATTACATCAAATTTACCACTGAAATTGAAAAGGACAACCAATTACCCTTCCTAGACATCCTCTTAACCAAGATTAATGGAAAACTAAGCACCAAGGTCTATAGGAAAAAGACTCACACAGATAGATACCTTCACGCTAACTCTCATCACCACCTGAACCAGAAAATTGGCATCATCAAGACCCTAACCACAAGGGATTCTAGAATCTCATACTCCCACCACCTAGAGCATGAGATGGACCATCTCCGCCGTGTCTTTCAACAGAATGGATATAATAAACATGTCATCAACAAAACCATTCACCAAACCCTTAATAAGAAAAACTTAAAAAGAGCCTTTGACATCCCTAAAATCTCGTTACCTTACATAAGAGGAACCACTGACAAAATCTCCAGAATGCTCAACAAACACAACATTAAAATTGCCTTCACTCCCACTAATACTATTTTAAATATGGTAGACTCTGCTAAAGACCCTATAAACCCTAGGCTTCATAAAGGAGTTTATGTCATACCTTGCTCTTATGGCAAAGAATACATTGGTGAAACAGGTAGATCCCTTAACATTAGATTAAAAGAACATGCTGCTGACTTAGCTCATAACCGAACAGATAAATCCGCCTTAGCAGAACATGCAGTCTCGTCCTCACATTACATACAAATAGAAGAAGCCAAACTTGTCTCTAAAGAAGACCATTACCTAAAAAGGAAAATCAAAGAAGCTATAGAAATTGAGAAAAGAGGGAACAACTTAAATTGGGATGATGGTCTCATTATCAGTAACACATGGAAACCCTTAATACATCAAAAACTATCTAGAAATTAAAAAACTACTAAGGTTCTAGTATAAATACATCATAACCCTTATAATAATAATAATAATAAAATAAATAAATTTAAAAAATAATAATAATAATAATAAATTAAAAATAAATAAAATAAATAAATAAATAATAATAATAAATTAGTTAATTAAAATAAATAAAATAAATAAATAAAATCAAATAAAATTTAAATAAAAATAAAAATAAATATAAATAAAATAAAATAAAAATTTTAATTTCCTAAAATCAAAGAAATAACTTTACATTAATCAATCATAATAACTTAATATTTTCTTTAATTATATATATTATTAACCATAATATTTCATTCCAAAAATATCTATTTATAATAATATTCCTTATTACACTTAATTTTTAATTATCCATAAATCTATTAAAAATAAAAATAAAAATTCTAATTAGATATTTTCCTAAATTCTCTCCCAGCATAAGTCGACCTTCATGGAATTCTCATGAAAATCCTCATTATCCACTATTTATTTATACATTCTTTTGCCCTATTCTCTCAATTTTTCAAAGAACTTTTGACGTCTACCCCTGATGATGGACTCACATAGACAGTCTGAAACGTTGGGTTATTAACAAAAACTCAAAAACAGGTTATTCCTCTCCTCTTTAAAACTATAGTGTGTACTGAACGACTTGATCCTTTATATCCATCATCAGGGCAATATCAAGTTGGTCCATCTGGGTATATTCCATCCAGTACAATCTCAACTGGACTTCGTACATTTGGAGAACAATATTTTTTGTCTTATTATACTCATCATGCTAGGGGGGAGCCTATGGTCACCCACTTTGAGAGTACTTTGTCATTATTTGGTCATCCTAATGTCGAAATGAATGTTTGTCAATGGCAGCCCACTATGCCTATCCAACCACAAACGGTTGTACACTCGTATCAACTGGTTCAACCTGTTGAACCCACATCAACTCCACTTGTTAATACATCTTTGTCCCTGTTACAGACTCAAACTGTTGTACCTAAACCATCTTAGGCGGGTCCTTCAACGTAATACTATCAAGTATTGGGCCCTCAGAATCCAACTCCTTCGACTTTTTTACAAAAACCACCTGTATCCATAATCATTTATTCACAAGCTAGATTAGTATATTATGGGATGTTGCAACCACAACTAGGTTATACCTATCCTCAACCGAATCCAAGTTATCCTAATTTGGGTTATCACATTGGTGGACAGAACCCTTGCCAGCCATGGGAGAAAATGCCACAACCCTCATTTCAACAAGTATCATATGCAGGTTTTGGTCAATAGAATCCTCAAGCATTTTCCTATCAAAACAACTCCTATTTGGGTTACAGGAAACAAATTCCTTATGTTAGTGCTAAAAGGCCTATTGCCCAAGAAATTCCATCATACCTTGGCTATGCTCAACCCAACCTCAATCGACAACTGCCCTTTGTTGCAACTTTAGAGTCACCATATTTAAACTGACTCACCAATGATCCAATCAACTATGCTCCTTGGTGGCCGGTGATACCTCATAAATTACCCTTGGATATTCCTAAGTTCAATGGAAACCCTGGGGAAGACTCGTCGACTCATGTTATGACTTATCATTTGTGGTGTTCATCTAACTCCCTGAATTATGACTATGTTCGACTACGTCTTTTCTAGCATACGCTCACTGGTTCGGTTGCAAAATGGTACATTGAGTTACCAAGAGCTACTTTTGATAATTTCACTGCCCCAGCTACTATTTTTTTGACACACTTCCAGTTACCCATATGATATGAAACTGGAACAGAACTCTTGAATAATTTTAAACAAACTAATGCTACTAACATTTCTGATCATATTCATGAGTGGTGTCGTCTTCGTAGAATGATTTTTACATTTGTTCCTGATCAAATCCTTGTTTAGTGGTTCATTAAGTCCCTATTACCATATATAACTGAGGATGTGGCTAAGGGTGGTGTCGCCACTCAAGATCAGGTCATTGCTCATGCCCAATATTTAGACTTGATTTATACTCAGTCTGGCATGCTCTATGAGAAAATTCCCAACACGTAGAGATCTAATTTTGTTGTTCCTCCTCCATCAAAGGACTCTCATGTCGAAGATGGTATGATCGGTACTGCAAGCACATATCACACTACTACATCTTATCCCATGCCTTCTTCCAAAATCCATTCCATTTCATCTGACAATGAAAAAAGTGACAAGCAACCCGGATGTAAGAAAAAAGGGAAATCAAAGAAAAAGAAAACTTCTACCCCGCAGGAAAGATCATCTGATCAATCATCTAGAAATTGGAAACCTCGTTACCCTTGCTTAATCTGTAATGAGGAACACTTTGTTCAGGATTTTCCTCACCGCATTGAAGTCTAAAAAATGGTTAATACCTCACATGCGTCAACTGTGTTGACAGATCTGTTCCTGAATCCAGACACAAATTTGGTTGCTACTGATCCAATTTCTAGTTCCCAAGTGCTTATGCTATCTATCAAGAAGCCATCGATATATGTTTTGGTGTCAACGTGTAATAAATATTACAGTAGTTAGGCCACTGATCAACCTACTATCTCTACTACGAATCCGTCCACGGAATCAATATCGCCACCTACTATTCCTGAATTGACAATCAAGCCACCGAAGGGATTAGTTCATAAATTGACATTTAATCCTCGAGCCAGAGCTACTCAAAATTATAATATAGTTGAATATTTGGCTCAATCCCCTTCAGCTATGTCAGCTCTTGAGGTGCTACAAAATTTTCCCTCCCAAAAACAGGCTTTGTTGTCGACAATTGGTGGAATTGATCTGACTCATTCCAATCTTATAGTCTTTAATCATATAGGCTATGTGCTGCAATTACTAGCATAAATTCTTCATCCAAGTAAATGTTCTCAATCACCTTCTTCATCGTACTATTATTGATTAGGGAGAATCTACATGCATTATGTCTCTAAACTGTTGGAAGTCACTTGGCTCACCGCGCCTATCTCAATCGCCAACAATGTTGAAAGCCTTAGATGGATGTACATATAAGCCTTGCGGTATTATCAATAACCTGCATGTCGAACTAGGGGGAAAAAGAGTGAATGTTGAAGTTGAGGTCATTGTCGAACCCCTTGACTACAATATTTTACTTGGAAGGCCATGGGTATATGCTATGACTACGATCGTTTCTACATATTTTAGAATGATCGCCTTTCCACATAAAGGTGTTAACACAATCATCAATTAGCTATCTTTCTTTGCCTCCAGTTCCCAGGTAATTGGAAGTGTTCCGTTAGTTCACGCACCCCAACTCTCACTTTAGAACATTGGTGTAGGACTCTTAAGGGATTCCACTCTCATGGGAACCTTTTCATTACCGCCGCCTGCGACATCAGCAGAAATTGCAAGTATAGAGACCTGCTACATGATCTCTTCCACTCCATCTAGCTTAAGGAAGAGTACGAGTGATTCTAAAGTTTTTACATTGGAAGAGTTTCTACCGCCCAGCCCTATTGAGCTGGCATAGAAATCAATCTATCCGGCTTGGGCGGCGAATCCAAAATCATCATCGTCAGTCGTTTGGGTTGATCGTTCATTAGATTTTGGTACTCCATCTGATCCTTTTTCCTCAACTTTCTTGACAGATGAGAATATTTTAGAAACCATGATGTCGGAAGGAGAACCATGGGAATATTATCATCATCGTTCCCATCTTCCTGATTATGAAGAAGATAATCTTAGTGAACTATATCACCCATCGATCAAAAATTTATTTTCGAATTCTTTTCCTATTAATGTATTTAATTCCGAGCGAAATTTTTCAAATATTGAGGAAACCATTTCTATCGATATTTCGACCAAAACCGACATTGTAGAAAACAGTCATGTCGGTGTGTCTTGTTCTCCATCATAACTCAAAAAATATCACTCTCTATTTCGTGAATTCCGTGATGTATTTTCTTGGTCTTACGAGGAAATGGCAGGCATAGATACTAGTATCATTGAACACACTATTAATATGTACCCTAATGTCAAGCCGGTAGGTCAACGCCTTCATCTTGTTCATCTAAAGAAGGCTACTGCCATTAAAGAAAAAGTTTAAAACTTTTGTGTGCTGGTTTCCTTTACCCTGTTCCGCTAACTGAGTGGGTTTCCAATATCATTCCTATTATGAAAAAACAAGGAACTATCAGAGTGTGCATCGATTATCAGGATGTCAATCTTTCTTGTCCAAAAGAAAACTATCCTACTCCCTTTATCGACCAGATTATTGACGATTGTGCTGGATGTGATTTGTTTTCGTTCATGGATGGATTTTCCGGCTACAATCAAATCAATATCCACCTAGAGGACCAATATAAGACAACATTCATCTATCTCTGGGGCACATTCTCTTAAAGGAAACTCCCATTTGGTTTAAAGAATGTTGGGGAAACTTTTTAGAGAGCAATGGATTATGCTTTCAATGACATCAAGCACATTTTTCAACCCTATCTAGATGATTTACCCGTGCATTCACGAAATTGGAATGATCACCCAATGCATTTGAGAGCTATCTTATTACGCCGCTGACACTAAAAAATATTCCTCAATCCACATAAATGTGTGTTTTGTGTTAGTTCTAGTCGCTTGCTAGGATTTGTCATCTCAAAAGAAGGAATTCGAATAGACCCATTGAAGGTCCAGGCCATTCTTGATTTTCCCGTGCCATCAAATTTGCTTTAGTTACAAAAAATTTAGGGAAAGACTAACTTCCTAAGGAGGTTCAGACCCAACTATGCTGAAATGGCTAAAGGATATACTCAGCTCTTGAAAAATGGGATTACCTTCCATTGGTACTAAGTTGCACAAGATTATGTTAATGTTGTCAAGGATACTCTTGTCTGGGCGTCATTAATGTATCCCCAAAATTATTAGAGTGATTATTTGATGCAGGAGCATTCAGGCTAGTCAGCAATGTGATAGCATGATCACATGTTGTGACTAACAAGGGGTTGGAAGATAATATTTTAATTAATTTTATTTGTTTAAATATGTGAGAGTGTTTATTTATTGTTAAATATGAGGAAAGGGTATATGTGGCTGAGTGATCCTCCTTGTGTGGAGATCAGGCCAAACAGTTAGATTTATTTGGCTAGAATAGAATATGAAGAGTTTTAAAAGCTTGATTTAGCGTTGGAGTGGGTTTGAAGAGACTTTTTAGGAGAAGTTGAGAGATTTCTGGTTCAGAATTAGAATTGGTTCATGAAACCATCTCTTTGTATAAATTGTGTTTTCTGGTATAATTCAGGGGGGGAGAATATTAGAAGGTTTTTGTGTGGAGTGAAAGTTCAGAGTCGTAGTAGTATATATGTATTTTGTAAGAGTGTGTAACAGTGGTTATTTTCTTGGGCAATTTTCCAAGGCGAGACTTTGTTTTCGTTTTTCTGTATATTATGATTGCAATTATGTTCTGTGCATAATCGGATGATAAATAGTGGAGAATTGAGTATTTTTTGCTTGTGTAATTGATTTAAACGGTGTGCGGCCTGTGTGTTTCAATGGCAATTGTGATAAACATTGTATTTAATATAAGTGTGGTACTGTCGGCAATTGTGAACTGAAGGAAGTTTTTAGAATTGTGTTTTGTGAAAAAAAAACAAAGATCATCGTTGTATGACCAGACAAATGTCAAGACTCTGTCTCTTTCTTATATCATGATCAAACTGAAGATCGTATCCATGATGTATGTTGAACCATCAATTGATGCGTTTGTTTCTTGGTAAATTGCTTGAGGCGGTTTCAATCTGTGTCATTATTAAAGTCATAAGAATTCTGTGGTTATCACGAATCAGGTGTGGTCGAATCTTGTGAATTACAAACTTCACAACACAGAGGAATAGTCTGAAAAGACTTCACCGAAATTTTGGCGCAGAGTTGAAATTCATGGCTCACAGAACTTATTGCATTGGTATGAAAAGCATATAACAATGGGAAGCGGACATGAAAGGTATAAAATTTATTTGATGTGAGATCGGGTCCAGAATATATCGGGATACCACAGAAAGGTCGTTGTGCAGCCATTGAATTACAAGCGAACTCCGATTTCCGATTGGAATCGGATCGGAACTTTACAGAGTCAAAAGTGAAAGCACATTATAATTGTTGATTGGCAATTGCCGATTGAGTCGCATCGGGAAAATTGAAGAGTGTCAAAGGTGGAAGCGCAATGCAAATTGCGATTGGTGACTTTCGATTGTTTAAGAAGTGAATGCAATCACAGTGACTTGCAATCGCAGGCAGGAATATTACATCCGGTTATTGTGTAAAGTATCTCGCATCGGAACTATAGTAATTCCGATCTTTTTGAAGCGCTGTTTCATTTGAAGTCTATATTAGTTGAAGCGTTGTTTCATTGGTGTGGATTATTTTGACATGGAATTATAAATGCGGAACCAGTTGAATAGAATTGAAAACATAACTGTTTGAAACAAATGAAATTGATTGTATTCATGGGTTTGTGGTCTATAATAAAGAATGCAGAGGATTTGTAATTGCTGATGGCAATTTCATGCTGAAGGATCTATGGCAAACCTGTTGGTGAAAATCGATGGTAATTCATGTGTGGAATCGAAGAAAGCGCTGTTGAAAATCATGTAGGGGAATGTCAGTTTGTTTGTAGTCGATTTTTGTTGGATGGTAAGTTAATGGCAAGACACATTGTAAATGTTGATGTGTGGCTGGAAGTCAAATATGTGTTGAAATGAGAAAAGGTAAATTTATTAATGGCAGAGTTGTATTAAACACATATGAATTTATGACACATTGAGTTTGTAATAGTGAAAGCAGGGCGATTCAAATATATATTGCAGGTTTGGTGCGTGGAAGATCATTACAAAGGCTGGAGAAATTGTTGAAGACTTGTTCACACATTGAGATGGACAGTGGATGCATGATTCTGGGGATGCAGGGCTACCCTGCATCATTATTTCTTATATATCATCTCAAATGATATGACCATTTCTATGGTATTGGTCCAAATAGAAAATGGGATAGAAAATACGATCTATTATTTGAGTAGTAATCTCAATGATACGGAAGTGAAGTATTCGTACATAGAAAAGCTTGCCTTGGCAGTTGTTCAAGCTGTCCAAATATTTTTCCACTATATCCTGTTCCGAAAGACCATTGCCATTTCAGATTTTAACCCCATGACTTATATCTTATCACGTAAATTTATGGGGGGGAAGTATTCAAAATGGATTGTCATTTTGCAAGAATTTGATTTGGAATTCATCAAATCCAAGTCAAAGAAGTCTTTAGTTTTGGCTGAGCTTCTCTGTGACCTTCCCTTTGATAGTACTGCTACTACGTCGGAACCATCTATTCCTGACGAGTCTTGATTTCTGATTGGATCATATGATCCTTAGTATCGGGATTTTATCATTTGTCTCCAGATCCAGAATTTTCGGCCTGATACCTCTCGCTCTGACCAGTGACCTATTTGATACCAAGCCAAATATTATCTGATCGTCGGTGATACAATTTTAAGAAGCTGCCTCACTCATGAGGAGGCCGAAAAGGTTTTAAATGATTGTCATGCTTGGGCTTGTGGTGCACACTTGTCTGGATATGCTACTACACAGAAGATACTCTGCGTCATCTACTTTTGGCCTACCATATTTTGTGACTGCATCCTCATGGTCAGAATTTGTCATGCATGCCAGATATTTGATCGTAAAATCTGCAAACTGCCAGCGCCAATGTATCATGTTGTCTCTATGGGACCATTTTCGAAATGGGGCATTGACTTCATGACCTGTAACCCTCGTTCATCCGAGGGGCATGGTTATATTATTGTCGCAGTAGAATACTTTACCAAGTGGGCTGAAGTGATGCCTACATTCAACAACACAAGAAAAACAACTATATTGTTTTTATTTAATCATGTCATTGCATGATTTGGGGTCCCATAGGCTATATTCACAGATCATGGTAAGTATTTTCGCAATCACATGATGATTGAATTGAATTCCAAGTTAGGACTGTCTCATGATAGTTCTACTCATTATCCAGAATAAAATGGACAAGTTGAGGCTATTAAAAATATTCTTAAATGAATGCTAAAATGAATGATAGGAGTTCAAAAACAAAACTGGCATTTGATCCTCTACTTGGCCTTGTGGGCTACCGAACCTTGGTGAGAAACACAACTGGATTTACTCCCTTTCAATTGTTGTATGGTCTGAAAGCTATCTTTCCAATCCAATGTGAAATATCGTCGTGAAAAATTGCAATTGACTTGCTACCTGACACCTCAAATGAAGAAGCATGTCTTTTTAACCTCATCCATCTTGATGAAATGCGTCGTGAAGCCCAATTGGCCAACGAAGTGCATAAGAGACGTATAAAGGCACAATACGACAAACATGTCCAGCCTCAAATTTTCTCAGAGGGAAACTTGGTCCTTCTTTATGATTAGGAAGCTAATGTAATAGGTACAGGGAAATTTGAGGCATTATGGCATGGTCCCTATATTGTAAAAAGAGTTCTTGCTAAAGGTGCCTATGATTTGGTGGATTATGATGGAATTCCATTGGCGCAGCCCTGAAATAGGTTGTATCTTAAACGTTACTATGCTTAATCATGAGCGTAGTAATTTTTTGTATTATATTGTATATATATGTTGTTGATTTGCATTCATTATCTTAGTTTGTTTTCCAGAGTTTTCTTGATGTTAGTAATCCGCTTTACATTTCATCACAGATGTCTGAATCTTTGGAACCATTTTTTGGGTGTACTAATGGTGCTAGTCATAGGATGTAGAATCTACCCCTACAACGTGGGCCATATTTTATACAAACGATGAGTTAGTGAGTTTTCAAGGGATTTTTATCGGTCGATCTACAAACAATATCGTTGAGTATAGCATGTTGATCGAACTTCTCTCTGATGCCATTTCATTTGGTATTAACCGCATCATTATAAGGTTAGACTCAGAACTTGTGGTATTACAACTTCCTAGTGTTTATACTGTTAGAAATCCAACACTGCATTGTATGTTCCTAAGAGTTCGAATTTTGCAAAGACACTTTGATTTTATTCAATATCAACACATTTCCAAAAACTTGAACACATTGACTAATTATTTAGAAAATTATGTTATAAACATACATTTGCAACACATGTAAAGATACATTCACATAATTGAATAGGATTGTGCAATAAACATAGGAAAACACTGAAATCAAATAGATAGATAGTTATAGGTTTTTACAAAAATTTGTACCCAAGACACATTAGTCATATGAACTCAAAATGTATGCAACATGTCAAAAGTAAACTAGTGATGCTCATGGTAACATGTTATGGATCTTGCTATCCTACATAGTAACTACAGCCAACGGTTAGGAACGCAAATATTATGGCGTTGCAGTCGCATGGGTAAGAGTCTTTGATCTGGTAATCCAGAATCCCGAAGGTCAACCCATTTATATGTTGCCAAAGCTCAGCAAGAGTCTCATCCATGTCTAAATCCTGAAGGACTCCTCTCCCGACAACCCTCTCTACTGGCTCATCTGCTCCATGCTCTGGCTCCTCCACTGGTTGAAATCGACCCACATCTACATTGTAGAAATTTTAATACAATTATGTATTTCCTAGATTCTCCTGATCTAAAAATTATATGACACCCTTAAATACAAAATCGCTTCTAGAAAAATCTTGTGGAAATTTAATCGCCAATTGCAAACATATGAAGAAAGATCAATCACACATAACACAGATTGTTTTACTGGGAAAACATAAATCTAAAAACCCCACTGCCATATATTATGTATATATCATGGATCATGAAACAATCTCATACAAAACTCTAATCCAAGAGCTCTCGATACAATGTTCAATCGTCTCACACTATCATACAAAACTTAGAAAATACATGCGCCAATTTACTGCCTCCTGACAACCTACCTCCAGTGTGCAATCCCTGCTAATCAAAATCCCTAAATGAATGATATACTGCCTTGCCTTGACTGCACAATAATCATTTACATCTCCAATATGTGCATGGTTGCATGAGTGCACCCACTAATGTCACAACTGATAGTCAAACTGTCCCTTTCACCTATCTCTCAACTGGGTCTCTAGTGGATATGACATACATGTAGTTAACAGTAGTAAATCTTCAGTTGCATGTGATATCACTCTATGTGAATTAATTTAATATTTAATTCATTGATCTCTCACTAGTGTATCTTTAGTTACAGCTAGTTACAACTAGCACAACTACGTTTATCTCACTTAACTAAGTTAAACTACTTTACAACTCACATAACTACACATCCAACTCTGTTACCACTTTGAATCACTCAGTTACAACTAATTCCACTTGCATGTTCCACCAACCAACCTTAGAACTCGAAATTCCTTTAGCTAACTGGTTTGCCACTTCTTTTAACTGAAATCAAGTTCTTCAAGAGAATATATTAATATTTATTGTCCAATTATTATTAAGAGATAATAATAATCGATATGCATTCTATATTTAGACATGCAATCTATAAATAGACTTCACACATGCATCTAAAAATAGAACCTCATCTATAAATATATTCTCACCATTCTAAGAATAGACTCCCGTTATAAATAGAATTTTCTCACCATTATAAAAATAGACATACCCCTAAAAATAGCCTGCGGGCCCCACCTAGTGTAGGTGCTTAATTTTCACTAGGATCATCATCTTGTTGAATCTCAACACTCCCTATCAACAAGAAAGGGATTATCCTTCACCCCGATCTTGTCTCTATGGTATTCAAATTTTCTCCAAGTGAGAAACTTCATCAAAATATCTGCATCCTGATCTTCCGTAGGAATGTACTGAAGCAACATGATCTTCCACTGCACACAATCTCTGATATGATGATACTGAATATCTATATTCTTAGATGTATCATGAAACACAGGATTAATCGAGAGTTTAATGCAACTTTGATTATCACAATGAATCACTGTAGGATCTAAATGAGAACCAAACAAACCAACCAAGATCTTTCTCATCCAGATAGCCTCACATGCAGCTTGACTTTCTGCCATGTATTCCGCATCCGCTGAACTGAGTGTCACGGAACTCTGTTTCCTGTTGTACCAAGAAACAACTGTAGATATGATATTGAATACCCCTCCTAATTTTCTCTTTCTATCTGTTGGGCTACCCGCCCAATATGCATCCGTGAAGCCATGCAACTTCACCTCATCCATCTGTCTATACCATAAGCCATACTTAGATGTGCCCCTGAGATATCTCAAGACATGCTTGCCTGCCTTCCAAAATAACTTGGTAGGCTTAATCATCGCTTGACTAATCTGGTTCACCGCATAGCAAATGTCTGGTCTTGTATTTACTAAATACAATAGCGAACCCACTAAATGTCAATAGACAGTAACATCCACTACATCTCCAAATGTAGTGTCCTCTTTCCTCCAATTTCCTGGAAGAGGAACATCCATGGGTTTGCAGCCCTCCATGTGAAACTTACCCAGTATCTCCCTTGCATGCTTTCCTTGAGACAAAAAAAATTCACCTTCTTGCTGCCATATTTCCAATCCAAGGAAATAATGAAGGAGGCCCATATCCTTCATCTCGAACTCCTTTGCAAGGTCATCCTTGCATGAGTGTATCAGATGCTCGTCACTAGTCAATATTAAATCATCAACATAAAGAACAATTATTAAAATCTTACCCTCTGCCACAATTTGGTATAGGTTTGCATCCGCCTCACTCTTGGTGAAGCCAAGTCCAATGAAATAGCTGTCGATCTGAGTGTACCAAGCACAGCGTGCTTGCTTCAACCCATAAAACGCACTTTTGAGTCTGCACACATGCAACTTGCTGCTGAAGATCTCAAATCCTTCAGGATGCTCAATGTACACTTCTTCCTCAATGATCCCATTAAGGAACACAGTCTTCACATCCATCTGATGAATGTGCCAACCTATCTGTGCTGAGAGAGAAAGGATGGTCCTTATGGAAGAATACCGTGCAACAGGTGCAAAGGTTTCTTAATAATCAATCCCCTCGATCTCTGAGAATCCTCAGACCACAAATCTAGCCTTTTATTTCTCAACACTCCCATCAGCAGCTTGCTTTACCTTGGAGATCCATCTTGAACCTACCACTGATTTATCAACTGGTCTTGGAACAATTTCCCAAGCATTGTTTCTGATAATGGAATCATACTCCTCCACCATTGCATCTACCAATGTGGGCTCCAGCACTGCTTCCTGAAAGGAAGGTGGCTCAGTCACAATACATTTGCACATGAGAGCCATGTATCCAGTGAATTGGTCAGGCGACTATCTTTGTCTGCGTTGTGAAGTAGGGATTCCTACATTCTGTGCAGCATCAAGTTTCAGCCTCTCAGCTTCTGTGGTATGCCTTTTGCCAGTTCTGATGTTTGGCTCTGCATGAGTGGACTCCTCCACTTCATGAACCTCCTCATGTGGCTGATCCACATCTAGAGACTCATATTTGGGAACGAAAATTTCCTCCTCTGCATGTAAGCCTAGCTCCCTCTCAAGTGACAACTTTATGGCTTTCTCCTCATTGAATTTTATATCCCGTCGCACCATAGTCATTCGACTGTTTGGAAAATACACATGATAATTATGGGGTGTTTTTGTGTACCCCACAAATATCCCAACTTTAGCACTCGGTTCCAGCTTCTTCCTGGCATTCTTGGTCACATGCACATAAACAGATGAGTGAAAAATATTAAAGTGAGAAACATCCAGTTTATTACCAGTAAGTTATTCTTCAGGTGTACTCATGCCAAGTACTCTATGAGGACAATGGTTTTTCACATAAATCGTAGTGTTGCATGCTTCCGCCTACAAATGAATTGGTAGGCCCTGATCATGTAGCATAGCTCGTGCAACACCCACGATCGTTCTGTTCTTCCTTGTCGTGACCCAATTTTTCTGTGGGTTATGAGGCGCTATGAGTTCTCTTTGAATTCCTTCTTTGCTACAAAAGTCTTTGAATTCATTCAAGATGTATTCTCCACCATTATCACTCTGTAGAGCCTTCACTTTCTTCCCCGACTCTTTCTCAACCAATGCCTTAAAATCACATAACTTTGAGAATGTTTGATCCTTCTTCTGTATGAAGAAGATCCAGTATTTATGAGAAAATTCATCAACAAAAATAACATAATACATGTTTTTTGCTGTTGAAGCAAATGAGAATGGTCCACACACATCTGTGTGAACTCTTTCCAGGATCACCAAAGCACGGTTCTCCTTTTCATGAAAGGTGGACTTTACATACTTCCCCATGGTGCAACCCTTGCACTGATCTAACTGAGCAAGTGTTCCCATTGGAAGTCGAGTAGATATTTGTTGCATGAATTTCAAGGCTCCATGATGAAGATGGCCAATCGCCTGTGCCATATTCACCCTCATCCTGGCTCACCACTTTTTCTACCTTGACCATCATTGCAGCGGAGCCTTCTACCTCCAGCTTGTAGAGATTCTTAACTCAAATCCTTATCCATTTAACTTTACCTATTGTTTTATGTCGGAGGAAATCTTTTCCATCACTGAAAGTAACGTCATAGCATCTTTCCTCCAACATTGTGACTACGACCAAGTTTTTCTTCAGACCTGGAACATGCATAACATCTTTCAATTGAAATGGTTTACCTGAATCCGTCTCAAAGGTAATGGTACCAATTTCAGTCGCACTGTATCATCCATCGTCACCCATCTCTATATAAATTTGGAGATATTTCTCCTCTAAGTCACTGAAAAGCTATTTATCTCCTGTCATGTGGAAGGAAGCACCACTATCAAGATACCACACTGATCCCATTGCACTTCAAACCAATCATGCGATCAAAGAGAAATCAAGTTCAAATTGCAAGGCAAGGGCCTCACTAGCTGCTGCTCCAGCAACCTTCTTGTTATTCTTTTTCTATGGGCAGTTAGTGGTGAGATGCCCATGATCATGACAATGAAAACACTTCACCTTGGACAAATCTATCTTCTTGCCTTTAGACTCAGATTTTGAATGGAATTTCTTGCCCTTCCCTTTCCTTTCCTTGGTAGCCACAACACAATCCTCTTCATCATCATGCTTTGATGAAGAGCCATCTCTGGTGTTCTGCCTGAACTCCTCCTGCACTAGATCCAACCACAATCGTTCCCAATCTGACAGTTTTTCCTGTCCATTGACAGATTCTTGATAACTGTGCCAACTCTTAGGAAGTCCCAAGAGAGCCAAGCTCACCATATCATCATCAACAACCATGATTCCCACACCCAGTTAATCCCGACATTGGACAAAATTTGTGAGATAATTAGGAATATTTTCGCCCTTCTCCATCTTGTTCTTTCTGAGTTTATCCTTTAGCGCCAATTACCTATGGTCATTGTTGCTTTTGAAAATATCCGTTAAATCCTTCCACATAGAAAATGGAGTGGCTTTCCCATGAAGGCTTGAGACAATTCGGGTCTCGTACACCTTCCACCAGAATCCTTCTTGCCTTTGCTACTTTATTTTTACATGCGTCAAGTAATGCAACATTCGTTGAAGTGGGTTTAGGAACATCACTGTCGATGAATTTCTTCAAGCCATTATCTTCAATAACCGCTTCCATCCTGTCCTTCTATGAAATGTAGTTCGAGATGTCCTCAAATGAATACTCTAGCTGCAAGCCATTTAAAGCCATTTCGATGTTTACTCAATTGTCACACCAAAAAATTCTTGCAGCAAATTCGAATTATTTCCACCAACAAACTTAGCTACTGCTTCAAAATTACAATCTTCTTTGCTCTGATACCATGTATAAATTTTAATACAATTATGTGTTGCCTAGATTCTCCTGATCTAACAATTATATGCCATTTTTAAATACAAAATCGCTTCTACAAAAGTATTGCGGAAATTTAATCACCAATTGCAAACACATGAAGAAATATCAATCACACATAACACATATGTTTTTACTGGGAAAGCATAAAGCTAAAAACCACACTATCATATATTATGTATATATCATGGATCATGAAACAATCTCATACAAAACTCTAATCCAAGAGCTCTCAGTACAATGTACAATCGTCTCACACTGTCATACAAAAATAGGCAAATACATGCGCCAATTTACTGCCTCCTAACAACCCACCTCCACTGCATAATCCCTCCTGATCACAATCCCTGAATGAATGAGATCATGCCTTGCCTTGACTGTGCAATCCTCATTGGCATCTCCAATGTGTGTGTGGTTGCATGAGTGCACCCACTAATGTCACAACTGATAGTCAAACTGTCCCTTTCTCCTATATCTCAACTGGGTCTCCACTGGAACTGACATGCATGTAGTTAACAATAGTAAATATTTAGTTGCATGTGAGATCACTCCATGTGAATTAATTTAATATTTAATTCATTGATCTCTCACTAGTGTATCTTTATTTATAACTAGTTACAACTAGCAAAACTGAGTTTAACTCACTTAACTGAGCTAAACTACTTTACAACTCACATAACTACACATCCAACTCTGTTACAAATTTGAATCACTCAATTACAACTAAGTCCACTTGCATGTCCCGCCAACCAACCTTAGAACTTAAAATTGCTTCAGCTAATTGGTTTTCCACTTCAGTTTACTGAAATCAAGTGCTTCAAGAGAATAGATTAATATTTATTGTCCAATTATTATTAAGAGATAATAATAATTGACATGCATTCTATATTTAGACATGCGATCTATAAATAGACTTCGCACATGCATCTAAAAATAGAACCTCATCTATAAATAAAATTTTCTCACCATTCTAACAATAGAATCATGCTATAAATAGAATTTGCTCACCATTCTAAAAATAGACATACACCTAAAAATAGCCTGCGGGCTCCACCTAGTGTAGGTGCTTAATTTTCCCTAGTATCGTCATCTTGTTGAATCTAAACATGCATTACATTAAAAATTTAGTTTAGTCTTGGGAAAATATCAAAATAAAAAAACATGTATAAACCTTAGAAAAATAAAAAAACATGGTCAAAACATTCTTACCGATTGCACCCCACTGAGCGTCTTCTTATAGAGCTAAGTCTGGATCTCCTTGGAAATTGATGCCTGCATATGCATACTCATCGAGAGCGATAATTTGTCGCCTAAACCAGGTGAAGAATGCAGTCAAGAACACCATGGACGATTGGCCTACATGTCTAACCATCAGTTCTACCCATCTCTGCATCCTTGGATCTCTAGGGTTAGATACACCCAGTGTCACATGCTGAGGCTGCATCAGTGGAATCTGCTATAAGGCAAAAGAAATGAGGATCGAACCATAATTGAAGTTTTTCTTCCGTCCTCCCTTTGCCTTGCTCAATTTTTCTTTAATTTGAGAGGGTACAACTTCATCCTAGTTGAAAACTGTTGGTTCCATGCACTCTAGCACAAACTGCATATAAGATCTGTTCGCTACATGTAGTGTAACAGTACCAACAAGATTTGCAATCATGAATAAGATGGTTCTAAAAGGAAAATAATGAACTTCATGGATTTTTATTTTCCCATCCTTGCTAGGCTTTGTCTTTGGATATAAATGTTGCAAAATATATTCTCTCACTATCTCTCCTCTAAGAGTAGACCCTGAGAGAGAAATGGGTAAGCCTCTCCTCGACAAGCCTGTTAGAGAATATATGTCCTCCATTGTAATTGGAACCACTTTGTTACTAATGTGAAATGCCTCATTCGCTGGATCCAATGTGTGAACAAGGAACTCTAAAAGTTCCATTTGTTGCCTCATACCTGATAAGCAGAAGTACTTTAATAACCCGCAATATCTTAGGGCTCTTACAGTACCCGGATCATTAAGGGAAATCATGTTTTTTTCTTCATGCTCTCTTTCTCTCCAAGTAATTGTCATTCTAGTCCGATGAATCCCTGAAACATACCATAAGACTCATTAGACTCCTTTTCATGCAAAAAATTAGGCAAAATTTGGGTACAATGCAAGAATAAAATATGTGAATTGCACCCAACGTAGTCTTGGTCAATAGACAGTGCATTGCATATGCACCTAAGCTTCATTTTGAGTGCATTCCAATGCAATTTTCGATGCCCAAGGGTGTGTTGCGCTCTTTTAGAAAAGAATTTACCCTAAGGGGCCAAAATCCCTAAAAAATTGCAATGAAATGAAACGAAATGACTACTGAAAGAAATAGGGGGTTTATGGCACCAACCTGGATCAAACAATGATGAAAACAGTCCACAGAGTCTATCGCAATCAAAAACTGAAGTTTGGGAGCAAAAAACAAGTTCAGAGCTCCAAAATGAAAATAGTAACTTTCAAATGGTAAAAATGAATAGTAAAACTCTTTTAATTAGTCATTTGATTATTTTCAAATAACATTTATTGTTGTGACTATGGTTTTATTCAATTTTTATCATGAAACAGGTATTCTTAATCCATTTGATGTTGTTTTGAACAGGTTTGCAACTGATGAGCATATTAGTTTTGCAAATTTATTTCAAGAATGATTTGACCACAAAGCATACTTTTATCCTTATTTTTAAAGCTTTGATAAAAATGAAAAATGACTTGAAGCGCACTTTTATATCTTTTTCGAGCTTCAAAAACAGCGAAAAAGGAACCCCTTGAGTCTTCTTTTATCTCTTTTCAGAATCTGATAATGTGAAAATATTGTTGAGCACTTGTGTTTTCGAGCTCGTAAAAGTAAATGAATTGATTTCTACTCAGTATAAGTTTAACTCTTTTCCGGACTGAGTTAGATTATTTATGAAAAAGGAATCCCTTAATCGAACATGTCTAGGAGGTTCTCTCAGATATTATTTTATAATTTTTCGGATCTGAGCGACAACTTTACGAAAAAGTACCTATGGAGTTTTCTTTTGTCCTATTTTTAAAAATCTCTAAATATGAAAAAGGATTGGGTTGTCACTATCGTTAGGCTCGTTAAAACATAAAATAGCGACAAGCTTGTCGATCATGGCAAGAATCAAGTTTCATTCATCACTATACTAATTAAATTATTAAATAGTGACACATTATTCGCCCGAAGGGTTGAATTATAAATCAAGCATATGTTACCCTTATCAAGCTTGTTAAAAAATAAAGAGGTGTTGGTCGACAAATGACCGGGGAAAATTTGGGAAAGTGAACAGAAATGTTATGCTAATATATCGCTCTTTAACATGACGCTTCACTCCATCATCGTGGCTATTTGGGTTGGGTAATATTATTTACAGTTCATTCATACCTATGGTTCATTATACCTTCACTTTTTCGGTCAATGCTGCCAACTCATCTTAGTGTCATCGATATGTTCAAGAGAAGTCATCTAGTGAATACTCATCCTTTTGCAATACTCATAAACCTTCATTCTCATGACAGTCATCCCTGAACATTTCTATATCAAGTCACATCTTGTCTGAAATCAATAACTTTCGTTTCGCAATAAAGTGGCTTCTTGTTGATGTCAAATCATCATCCAGGAAATTCACTTACAAACATCATCTTCCAGTATCATGAGGCTTGTTACAACATCGACAAAATCCTCACTTCCGAACCTTTCACCAAAAGATTTTGTTTGGCGTTCGACATCAAATAATCTATTCACGCCTTATGAAATGTACTATAGTACCTTGAGATCCATTAACATCAATGGTGGTTCTCTCACATTTTTTTAACATCTCACATCATTATTTGGTAATCAAATGATGTCTTACCATGTTTGACTATAAATCATATATTCGCATGGCTAGACTTGTACTCGAACAATCGAGTGAACAAGATAAGAAGACCCCAGATCTAGTTTCAGCCATCTGGGTTGTGATTTCAATATTGTTGTACACATCATCTGTACGGTGACCTTACATAAAGATCGTCATCCGAACATGGGCCTATATCTGTAGGCATGTCTATATTGGGGAACATTCCAATGTAGATGAATTTCTGCAGTATGTACATGTTATTAGATAGTTTATGTTTGAAGCATGGGAATGCCTCACTCAGCGATTTGTGATCAAGAGGATATATCATGATGTAATGTATTGTAAGATTGATGCAGGTCGCCAGTCCGCTTTAGTTCCAGCTCATCACATCGTAAAGCATCTCATTCAAAAAATATATTTATTATTCTGAATTCATGCTTTAGGGGTTAGCTATTATAGGTAAATTTGGGCATCATTCCCAATGACCTGGTCAAACTGGACATCATCCCCAGGATCAATGAAATAAGGTCTATCATCCCCTATAATTTCAATTGCTACATGCCCTAAGACAAGAACAAATCATTCATGACTTCTATTGCAAGGTTTCCAAGGTTTGAAGTATATGTTATATCACTTATGAGCTCACCAACGCTGCCGCTCAAGGGACTAACTACGTTGAATATGAAGCTCCCTCCATTCAAGGGTTCTCTGCAAAGCACTTCCCAACATTCAAGAGTGTGTTGGTCAAATCGGAGCGAAATTCTCATTGTTCCAGAATCTCCACATGGCCAGTGCCTTCTAGAAGATTCCATATGTGTCAAACTTTGAATCCAAGTGTCCATATAACACCTCTAAGCTTGGGAACATGTATTGCCTATTATTAGAAATTAATTTATTGAGAAACTACCATCAGTTTCCCTATAAATTGAGCACAAATCCTAGTGCTAGGTAAGGAAGAATTTTGGTAAAGAAATGTTGTTGGATTCTAAATTGAGAGAGTGATAGGAGTGATATGCTGCTGGTGAGATGTTGATTGTGATGAGGTTGGGATGATGCTAGAGTTGGTGACATCAAATTGATCATTGGTGGTAACCTCCCCCTTCTACTCATTAATAAAGATTGATGTTCATTTTCCCATAGATGTATCTGTTTATGTTTCTATTTCTCATATGATGGATTCTTAATTGATGTATATGTTTCATGTTCAATCGATTTAACTGATTAAGATAAATAGGCATCTGTATATTGCAATCTCTTTGCTTTTTAGTATTTATATTTGTAGGAACTATTCTAGCGATCTAAGTTGGATTGGAAGCTACAATAAAAGTGACAGAAGGAGAATAGGAAGTGCTTGGATCACAAGTAGGTTCCTCTATCTTTTTGTGTGTCTATTTACTCCTAGAGAAAGTGTCTGCAAAGTCTTTGATCTGTTGTTCTAAATGCATAGCACCACATTTAGGGAATTTTATTTATCTGTAATTCATAATTCCGCATAACAGTTAGGAACACATAATTTATCCAGCCTATAGATTAACTCATTCTAGAGATGGTAGTCAACAGTGTTGTCACCACCATGTGCAATACTTTGGATTTTGAATTTTTGAAACACCTCATTGAAGTCATGATCCTTTTTATATGCATCATGGGTAAAAAGCACCATGTGAATAATAGATCCCAATGTTACAATATTTGATGTGGGTGGCTTTGAAATGACACCTTCTTTTACTTGATCTCTAAATGAAATTGTTGTAAAAATCCATCCTCTTGTAATGCTTTCTATGTTGTAGCTTACTTCGGGCCTACAGATACTTTATTCACTGGTGGTTTATGTGTATTACTATCTCCTTTACGATTACATAGTGTTTCCACTTCTTCACAACTTTCACTAGGGAATAGAGCTCCTTGTTGTAGGTAGGGTAGTTGAGAACTTCCCCATGAAATAATTCAAAATGGTATCATACAAGAATTCCTCCTTGAATTAAGAACACTCCCATGTCATACCTACTGAAATATGTATCCAATTTGAAGGGATGTTACTAGTTTGGTAACTCCTGAAATGGTGCTTGGTTGATCTTCTTCTTTAACTCCTAAAATACCCATTGTTTAATCTTTCCCTACTGGAAACTATTGCCACTTATTGTTATGATGTGGATTGGTTTTGCTACTATTGAAAAAAAGGTTATTAATTTCCTCAGGTACCATGTTATCCCAATAAAATTCCTAACCTCAGAAGTATTAGTAGTCACCGATAACTTCATGATGACCTGCATACTAGAAAGATCTATCTTCATCTCTCCCCCACCTATCACATATCCCCAATACACCAAAATTGTTGTGCAAACTCACACTTCTTGATATTTTATAGTAGTTGGTGCTTATTTAATATCTCTAGTACTTGCATCAAATGTGAGATGTGCTCCTCCTAGGTAGCATTGTATACCATTCTATCATCCAAATAAAAAATAAAAAATGAATCTATAAAATGGTACAATATATCATTCATTAACCTCATGAATGTAGTTGGTGCATTGCATATACCAAATGGCATAAGCAGCCACTCATACAACCCTAGTATGTTTTGACAGAAACCTTCTAGATATATTGTTCTATGCCTTGAACTTGGTGATACCGTGACTTTATGTCTAACATGGTGAAGTATTTTTCTTGTTGTAGCTAATAAGGGTTCTTATTCTTGAGCGCATTTTTTTTTAATTCCCTATGATAAATACACATTTACCCAAGTACCATCCTTCAGTGGCATAATGATGATGGGTGACCCACGTGGTGAGGTAATTGGTTGAATGAAAACCCATTCCAGTAGTTGTTTCAACTGCTTCACCCTGTTTTACTTTATAACAAACTTCCTATTGTATCCCAATGTTTGACAATACATAGTCTGACAACAACTAGATCTCATGCTCCACTTCTCTCTTGGGTGGTATCCCTTTAGGATCTTGGAATAAACCTATGTACACATGAAGAAACTCTTCTAGTTGGTGTCTTTGTTCCATAGTGCATCCCTCGAGGGATGAATAAACACTAATGGAATCTTCTATAGACTAATTTTCTCTTAAAAATAACAAAACATACCTCTTACTATAATTGATCAACATTTGGCCCAATTTTCACTTATAAGGGAAATATTTGACTTTTCATTGTGCATGTTGATGATGAAGGAGTTTCCATCCTTGATGTGGTAGTACCAGTAGTTTCTCCAAATGAATATCACATCATTCATGTACATATATGGACTCCCAACTACAACTCCGCATTCATCAAGTGGAACTACATCCATCTCTACTTCATAAATAAAATCAACGTTGATAGCAAAGTTGATTATACACTATTTAGTTACCGTTATCTTTGAATCTTTTTTGAACCACCCCAATGGATATGGGATATGATGTTCATTAGTCCCCAATCCCATTTTCTTGATTAGATTTGTTGCCATGAGATTCATTTATTCTATTCAGTCTAATAGAGCATCAATTTATGTCTTCCTAACTTGTATTTTTATATGTAAGAGTTTGGACATTTCCTTCTCTTATTATTGTTGAAGGAAATTTATATTCACCTTGTTTTGCACTAGTGTACAAAATATATTCCCATCCATGTTTGATTTTATTTCCATTTTATTACTTGAATATGTGACCATAATAGTTTTCTTCTTAGAATCTTTCTTTCATTTCTTTGGGTTAAATATCGTTGCAAATTCCAACACTTCTACCCTATATAGCCATCAATTTTATAGTGGTTATTAGGATCCTTATAATGATGTTTTTTTCTACTATCATTTTTTTATTTTAACTATTTCCACTTCTTATTCTCTTCCTTGGAAGCTTCTTGGTGCTCTTTCTATTTTGAACCGCTTGATTTCCCTTTCTCTTGGCCTATGTTCTCTAGATATTGTTCCTGTATAAAAGCCTCATCCACCATTTCAGGCTTAGAAAACATCATTTTCACATATGTCTATGTAGACCCCTCAGTTACTTCAAGAGTACATCTAGGTTGTTTGGGGAGATACCCAACATTATTACCATTGCCATCTTCCTAAATTTTATGATTTATTCCTATACTCTCTTCTTGAAGTAATGCCATTAGTCTCTACATACCTGATAGGGTAGAATTATGACTTCATGAGACATTTTGAATTATCCCACTTAGTCACTAAAGGATCTACCTTCGTTCTCAAGTTTTCCATGTGGCCTTCCCACGAAGTTAGGGAATGGCCCCCTCATTTCTTATATGCAATTGAAATATTTTATTCTTCATCTATGTGGTAAATACTAAAATAAATCTCTAGCTACTACAACCAGAGATCTAACTTCAAACCATCAATCTCAACTTGATTTGGCTTTATGTAAACCTTCACTCCAATATTTAATAGGGATTTTGAATGGTTCATGACACTCACACTCGGTTTTTCCATTCCAGGTTCCTTCTTAGGTTGCATCTTTGGTTCTTGTAGATTCCCTGGTCTCCCATATAATCTAACCTCTATGATAGAACCTCCATATTATCTAAATATCCCACGCTTATCGATAAATGAAACCATGAGGAGGCTCACATTTCAGTTTATATCTATGACTTACGCTTCCAACCATAGATACCTCTCATATGTAATACCTTTAGGGATATCAAAAAATTCATTAGCTATGGCTCGGGTTTTATGAATTTTTTCTTAACCGACATAGATCCTTTGTGAATCCCCACAATATACTCAAATAAACCTACTCTAATTCCAATATGACCCATAAACTTCCATGTATATTCCACTAGAAAATTCTTCACAAAAAATATATTGAAATATATTTGAAAATATGAAACCTGCACTATGAGGGTTAATCTCTTATTATATTTCTATATTATTTAAGTATTGTGTTAATATTATGTGGAATAGTAAAATATGGAAAATATAGATCACTGAAATAAAAATCACAAACCACAATGAACAAAAAATATGATCTGGGAAACCCTTACAGGACAAAACCTGTTGGAAGGTGAGGTTGCTCTACACAATGTTTCTCTAAGTGGAAATGGATGCAAGTAAAAAAAAGTGAGACCTATGACCCATGCATTGCTGCAACACACAAAACCTCTCTATGCTTTCTCTCTCCATCCAATATTAACTACTATTCTCATCTATGCAACAAAATACATTCAAATAGAATTCCAACCCTTTTCCTCATAGTGATTTGGTTATAACACAACATGATAGCCTACTATTAGTTAAGTTTGACTCCTTCAAACCTTAACTAGAGTTATAATTTAAAATCTTCTAGAGTATTCTTCATCATTTCCATATGGTTAGTACCCTTTCCATGAATAATGGGGGTTGACAAGGCATCATCTCAAATCATAGGTATCAAAATAGGAAGGTCAACTATTGGGTGGAAAACAAATTGCATATAGACTTTGATTCAAGCCATTCTTCCACCATTGGAAAATTATCTATGTGTATCATAGAACTAGGGTGTTAATAACTTTATAAAAAATGTTTTATCCCCCATTGAAGATGGTGAATGACGCTAAGTTCTTCGGGAAGTTTCAAACACCAATTCACCAAAATGGGACCCACCAATAAAATTGGTAATGTGAGATAATTCCTTTAATTTTTCCACTCTAAAAGTATCATTATGGATGAAAATAATGTAATGACCCAATTTTGATTAGTTAGAGAGATGCATGGGGATGTGTTGCCCTATATATGACTTGCTACTAAAGGTTGGTGCAAATGTCTCTCACGTTCTACACTCTCTTCATGGTCCAACTTGTATGTGGGTGTGTTAGGCAGAGCCCCACTAATTAAGAGGTCAATGGATTATTGAATAGTTCTTAATAGTAGACATACAAATATATCAATATAATCCTCCATGATTTTTTGGACCACCCTTGGAATCTAATGTGGCTCGATGTTATTTGAGTGGGTGAAACATACAAAAATGGAGACATTTTTGGTGAGAAAGTTTCTTGAAAACAACATGCCCAAAGACAAGTTGTGGAAAATTATATGAGGGAGACATTATTTGAAATGCCTTCCCAGCATATTTTAAGTTTCATTGGTTCTAGCGCATTTATATTGTTCATGTCTATCATATTTATAAGGGTGACCCAAAATTAGAATAACATAGTCCAAATGTAACACCCTCCTACCATATATACCCAAGTAACCAGCCAACTGGGGTAAACATGTGACGAGAGGCTACTATGATATGATTCAACATCCTAGATCACCTTAAGGAAGTGGAACTAGTGCCACACAACAACATAGACCTTTTGCACATGCTACAGGACACCTAGGAACTATCCCAACCTTCTAGGAGGCTAGCCCCTGAATCAAATTGACCTTTTCATCCATCAATCCCCCAGTTTCTCCCTTGACATGAGAAAGAGTGTGACTAGAAACCTCCACTCGCATGAACAACATGATTATGCATGCGAATAGGGACTTTTCCTAGTAGTTTTGAGCCTTGGTACCTCTATTTATGTGCCACATTTTCAAGCCCAGAGCCTAGGTCACTTCCAAGAATTCCATGACACTTCCATAACTAAAATATAACAACAAAATAATGATACAAATGCAATTACTTGAACATGAAATTTACTCGACCCCTGCTATCCATGACAGGAATTTCGTCAAACATGTGACAAATATGTAATCTACAAGTTTAAACAACATATATGAGCATAGGGATCTCATACTTATCTAAGAATCACTAAGAAGCATTGTTCCCTTATATCATTAGTTGCATTATCATCTATTAGGTCATAGATACATTGTTAATTCATTTACAAATCAAACATGATGAGATCCATACACCATCACTATCATAATACGTGCTTATAACCAGCATAATAACAACAAAAATATCAAGGATATATGAACCTTAGAATCCACATATAAACCAATACATTTACACATAAGATACCAAGGAAAGAACCTATTATTAATGAATGCAAAAACCAACCCGATATGGGACTACCACGTTCCACCTGACCATAGATTGGTTGAGTCAAATCTCTCTTCATCCAATCACCCCCATGCCATATTCCAAGCATGAATGTCCAACTCAAACCAAAAGAACCAACCAGGGATTCCCGAGGCTAAATCACCTCACCCTCATCAATAGAAACCAATATTTACTGTAATCGACACCAGATCACTAAGAAAAAAAAAAAAACATGTAATAACAAGCTTTACCATGATCTCTACCAAATCACTAGGCTAAAACAAGCATGGATGCCACTGGATTTCTCCACTTACACCGTGAGGAATTTTCCTATCTCCTAGTCTCTAGGCTTTACCACAATCCACACTGGATCACTAGGCCCTAACCAAGATTCCACTCTCCATGATTTACTGTATATCCCGTCCTAGGATTCCTAGGCCTGATGGATAGCACCAACCTCTGGGATTTACTATATATCCCTCCATTCATCGGTCAAGGATTCCTAGGCGCACAGAGGCAATGCAAAATCCAGATTTACCGGAAGCCATAGTCTAGTTCAGGGGTTACTCTGCCATGTTTTCTTTCATTCAGAGATCCACCTCACTCAATTTCGAATCCATCCGAAAATCCATCTCAACCAAAACATGAGAACCCCATCATACCATGGTGATCCGAAAATGGAAAGGTTAAGCTGAAAACACTGTCACACTTGGCAAAACCCGTGCCTATGACAGAGAGAGAACCAATAACACACATGCAACACCATGCATGCTAATATAGCAAGGAAACCACACATGTAAATCAATTTCTACAAATAATCTCGTTGTAGTTACTTGATTCTGTTGTTTCTTTCTTTATCTTTGCTTCCTCTTTCCTTCTTTGCCTTTCTTGATCCAATGTTGAAATGCTCCAAGAAAACTCTAAGTGTCCAAGAGTGTGTGAGAGAGAGAGAATAGAGAGAGAGCTTCAAAATTTAACTGACAAAAGGTACCAATTGATCCTCAAAAGCCTTTTTATCAATGAAGCCTCTATTTTCTTCATTTTCCATTATTTTCCTTCATTTTCCTCCTCACATGAAACATGTGACCTTTCACATTCCTTTTCTCCTAATTTACATTATTTTCATAGATAAAATTTCAATTAATTACCCTTTTCCTTTCCCAGTTGCTTTGCCATATCCTTTTCCAATTTCCTTAGCCATAATAAACCAAATGAACACCCACACTAGTATTTTTTTCCCAACATTCAACTTGGAATACATGTTCCATATTTGTGGTTATTATTTTTCCTTTATTAACTTTATTTACATGGATTTTTCATCAGGGATGTTACAGAACCCTCCCCCTTGGGGGACACCTTCTTTGGTGTTCAACCACACCTATACTTTAGCAAAACCGTTGAAAAGAAAACATACTTCCTATGGAAATTTATAACTTAGCTCGTTTCAGTATTTACAATGATCACTCTACTGAAAAGAATACCAACATGACAACATAACAACATGAAAATTATAATGAAATGACACCCATACCGCTTATTGTAGCTTTATAACACAACTCATGGTGGTATTAACATCCATATACATATTTACATATACCAAAACATCTGACCAAAAAATATGCCAAAACATATACCAAATCATCATACCAAAAATTCTTTGCCTCAACTAGAAAACAATGAAGGATACATAGCCCGCATCTGATCCCCCATCTCCCACGAAGGTTCATCGGGCCCAATGTGCTTCCACTGCACTTTAACCTTCTTGATTGCTTATTTATGGAGCATGATCACCTTTCTCTGCAATATACACTGAGGTTCTAGCTAGAATTCTCCATCTGGATCCACCTATAATACAAACCGATCAATCACATGATCAACATAGTTAACATACTTCTTAAGTAATTACACATGGAAAACATCATGGACTTTCACTATCATAGGTAGTGCAAATCGATAGGCTACTGGCCCAGTTGTCTCAATAATCTTGAAAGCTCCATAAAACCAAGTTTCTAGCTTAGCACATGATCTAATATGCAAGGAACTCTTATTTCGTTTGATGCTAAGATGGAACTCCTTAAAAAACATGTTCTGATCTGCATAGATATTTTTTCTATCATGTGTTGATTTCAGATTCTTCTAGATTACCTACATTTCCTATTCCATTTCTGCTAACATGTATGTTCCAATCAATACCATGTTCACCGGATCACTCCAACTGATGGGAGTATTACAACTTTGCCTATACAATGCCTCAAACAGAATCATCTTCAAAGATTCCTGATACCCATTGTTTTAAGAAAGCTCTACCAATGGAAGGTACTCTTCCCACTTTCCTTGCTTATGCATCACATAAATCTTCAATATGTACTCTAATATCATGTTGACCCTCTCTATTTTTCCATCTCTCTATGGATGATAAGTTGTGTTGAAGGGAAACTTGTGCCCAAACCTACAAACAATTCCTTCCAAAACTTGGAAGTGAACTTCTCATCCTTGTCTAACACAATATTCTTTGGAACACCATGCAATATGACCACATATTTGATGAATATCTATGCCACATCACTAGTTGAATATGTAGTCCTCACAAGAATGAAGTGCACAACCTTTGTCAATGTGTCCACAACAACCATGATGGAATCATGTTGTCTGGATGTCTTGGGAGAACCTGTGATGAAATCCATAGAAATGACCTCCCATTTCCACTCTGGAATCACAATCAGTTGTAGCATTCCACCTGGATTCCTACACTTTGCATTTACCTACTGACAATCCAAACGTCTAACCACAAACTCTAACACATCCTTCTTCATAGTCAGACAATAATAAAAATTATTTACTATTGTCAATGTCTTCTCATATCTTGGGTGACCTTAATATGGTTTCGCATGAAACTCCCTCAATATCACCTTCTTGAGCTCACTGTTGTCTAGCACATATATCCCATCTCTAAACCTAACCAATCCATCTGTTGTAAGATAATAGTCCACATCCTGTGCACCTATACATGTACCTGTACATGTACCTATACTCTACTATAACCTGTGCATAAGCTCTTTATACCTATCATCCTGTTGACCTACCTGTAAGATCTGATCCCGTAAGTCTGTCTCATAGGAGCTCATAGTTGATATATGATTCATATGTATCTGCCTGCTAAGAGCATATGCAACCCTGTTCTCTTTACCTTTTATATACCTGATCTCGAAGTCAAACTCATTGATCGTGGCCAACCATCTAGCTTGTATTTCATTCAGATTTGGCTGTTCAAACAAGAAACTCAACCCACTGTGATTAGTCATCAATACAAACCTCCTATCAAGAAGATAGTTCCTCCACATCTTCAGTGCATGAATGGTCGCTTCCAACTCAAGATCATGTATCAAATAATTTTTCTCGTGCTCATTTAGTTTCCATGACTCATAACACACTACATTTCCTTCCTACATAAGGACTCCACCAAGTCCTCTCTTGCAAGCATATGTACATACCACAAATATTTTATCTGGATATGTGATATTTAACACTAGAGCATGTGTCAAAAATTGCTTCAATTTCTCAAAAATTGTCACACATTCCTCTGTTCTTTCAAACTTCTTCCCTTTCCTTTTTCAATGATGTAATAGGATAAGAAATATGTGTGAATTTCTTGATGAACCTCCTATAATAACCTGCCAAAATCATGAAGGATATCACCTCATCCACATTTCTAGGAGCTACCCATTCCATGATAGCTCTTATGTTTTTTCAATCCACTATTATGCCTTCCTTGGAGAATACATGTCCCGAGTAATGTACCTTAGTCTGAAAGATATTGCATTTGTTGAGCTTAACATACCACTGATGTTCCCTTAGCAATCTCAACACTACTGTTAAATTCTCGACATAATCTTATTCATTTTTAGAATATACAAACACATCATCAATGAGCACAATAAAAAACTTGTACAGACAAGGACACAACACACTATTCATCGAGCACATAAAGGTAGTTGGAACATTATTCAAACCGAATGGAACTACAAAAAACTCATAATTTTTGTACCTTGTCTGAAAAGTTGTCTTGTAAATGTCCTATTTCTTAATGTGTACCTGATGATATCTATATCTCAGATCAATCTTCGAGAAAATTGATTCTCCCTTTAGTTGATCAAATAAGTCATCAATCCTCATAAATGGATACTTATTCTTGATGCTTGATGTCACTTTGTTCAACTACCTATAGTCGACGTAGAATCTGAGTGTACCATCCTTCTTCTTTACAAAAAATATTGGTGCACCCCACGATGATACACTTGGCCTAAATTATCCTTTATCAAGCATTTCCTTTCACTTAATATCAACCCTAACAACTTCTGAGTGCTCATCTTGTATGGTTCTTTTGATGTTGGTTCTGCCCCTGGTACCAACTCAATTGAAAATTCTACTTCCTTGTGAGTTGGAAACTATGAAATATCTATCGGAAATACATCCTAAAACTAATGTAGAAATGGGCACCTAATTAAAAAATATACATCCTCAACTTCCTTATCTTTATCGCTATAAATGTGCACTGAAAATAACACACACCCTTTTCTTGCATAGTTGTCACCATCCTAATTGATGTTGCTTTATTCTTACCCTATAAGACTCTTTGTTCTCTATTTTCATCCAATCACTCAATATCCTTGTCATAACAATCCACCTTGGTCCTGTGAAGATATAACCAGTCCATACGAAAAATCATACTATATTATCCCAATGGAAATACATTCAAATGTTTTGAGGTCAACATGTCATTCAACTCAAATGCACAAGATATTACCCAATGATGAACTCATTTATTTGTACCTGTAGCCAGCTTCACTAACCAATATTCTGCATGCACTTCTTTATTCAAACCACACTTATCCACCAATTCAAGACTAACATAACTATTATTTGATCCAAGGTCAATCGAAATAGAAAAAACTTGATCACAAAGCTTACCATCCATTTCAATGATAGATGCTTGATGGTCTACCTGCCTATTATCCACTAATGCATAGATACAAGGAACTCTCTAACCAACATCCCCAACAATCTTCACCTCATATGCACTATATATTTGAGTCCTACCACCCAGATTATGTAGACAATATCTCTTGAGGTGCTTCTTTCTGCATACCAATACTCCAACCATCTAGTACCATCCCCTCTATGCTGTTGTTATGACCCATGTCCCTATTTAGTTGCCTTGGAATTCTTATGTGTTGCCACATTTTCTTTCTCTTCTTCATTTTGAGGCCTTTTTTTTCGACTACCATTTAACTTTTCCGTTATATTTCCCTTTCTATCCTTGCTGAGATTCATTCTTACACTTCGAATAATCATAGAAATGCTTCAATTTCCCAATAACTTCCTCAAGTTACCAAGGCTCATCATACTCAATACGATCTCTAAATGTTAATGGAATTCTATTGAAAAATATTTGAACTTTAGCCTTTTCATCTTTAATATATGATACATACCTCAATAGCTCCAGGAATTTATTCGTATACTCCTCATCTGTCATCGATCCTATCTTTAGCTCATAAAATTTTTTGGCCTTACTGTCATAGTACCTGTTTGACAAGTACTTATTCCTAAAAATCCTATTGAACTCATGCCAAATCAAGTCCTTTGTCCTGATGTCTCTGACCCACTTCACATCTTCCCACCAGATATTTGCTTCACCTCTCAGGGTGAAGATAGCTACTTCGGCCTTCATATTATCTGTGTAATTTTGCAACTTAAATAACTTCTTCATTCCAAGTATCCAATCATTTTCATCTTCTGGATTTTTTAAATATCCATCAAACACTAGAAAATTTGGTAGAAATTCCGACGGCCAATTCGTCGCTATTCTGACACATAGTCGTCGCAAGAGCGACAGTTCGAGGGCGGACAAAACGTGGTTTGTCATGTCGTCGCAGTTCCAACGCACCTAAAAAGTGTCGCACTATCGACACCTCTTCCGTCGCTTCCGAACAAGCGTCACTCTTCCAACGTCTCACGAACCGTCGCGCTTTCGACATTACTAAATTGTCGCACTTCCGACGAAATGTGGTCCGACGTTTTTAACATCGCTCTTCCAACGTTTGTAAACGGTTGCAATTCCGACGCAATGTGGTCCAACGTTTTGGATGTCGCTCGTCCGACGTTTGTAAGATGTCGCAATTCTGACGAACTGTGGTCCGACGTTTTGAACATCGCTCTTCTGATGTTTGTAATCTGTCGCAATTCCGACGAAATGTGGTCCGACGTTTTGGACGTCGCTCATCCGACGTATTTATACTGTCTCTCTTCCGACGTTTCTTAGTTGTCGCAATTCCGATGTCTACAAGGCGTCGGTATACCGACGGCGGGTTCAATTTAAAAAAAAAAAAAAAATGGAACTTTAAAAGACAACAAACGCTGTTTTGAATATATTATATGAAGTAAAATAGTACATGAAGTCATTACATTTTCACATTTGAAGATTGGAACCCAAATATCCATCCAGAAAAGTGGAAGTCCCACCCCAGACAATGCTAGAAAAATACCCCATGTCACATACAGCGACTTGATATAAAACCCAGTAACGATCCACATGGAGATTATCGACAATCTGAGAAAGCATCCAAATATGCCCGAGGCATCTATAAGAAAGTGAAATAGCAGTATGTAGAATAGTAAAGCAACAGATAGAGTACGTACCGACGTCCATTGTTCCAAATACAAATTAAAGTACCCAAAATCCTTGAACAAAGAAAAACGCTAATCATGTGAGGAGTGTGATATGTCCAAAATATAAAAAGACCATCAGACCATATCAATAAACCAGCAACATAGACCAGCATCGCTAGTTTTGAAGGCAGAGTGATAAATATTAATCATTTTTTTTTCACAAGAGAAAAAACGTTGTTTTGAATATATTATATGAAGTAAAACAGTCCATGAAGTCATTACATTTTCACATCTGAAGATTGGAACCCAAATATCCATCCAGAAAGTGGAAGTCCCACCCCAGACAATGATAGAAAAATACCCCATGTCACATACAGGGACTTGATATAAAACCCAGTAACGGTCCACATGGAGATTATCGACAAATCTGAGAAAGCATCCAAATATGCCCGAGGTATCTATAAGAAAGTGAAATAGCAGTATGTAGAATAGTAAAACAATATATAGAGTACAGACATCCATTGTTCCAAATACAAATTAAAGTACCCAAAATCCTTGAACAGAGAAAAACGCTAATCATGTGAGGAGTGTGATATGTCCAAAATATAAAAAGACCATCAGACCATATCAATAAACCAACAACACAGACCAACATCGCTAGTTTTGAAGGCAGAGTGATAAACATTAATCATTTTTTTTCAGAAGAGAAAAAACGTTGTTTTGAATATATTATATGAAGTAAAACAGTCCATGAAGTCATTACATTTTCACATCTGAAGATTGGAACCCAAATACCCATCCAGAAAAGTGGAAGTCCCACCCCAGACAATGATAGAAAAATACCCCATGTCACATACAACGACTTGATATAAAACCCAGTAACGGTCCACATGGAGATTATCGATAATCTGAGAAAGCATCCAAATATGCCCGAGGCATCTATAAGAAAGTGAAATAGCAGTATGTAGAATAGTAAAGCAACATATAGAGTACCGACGTCCATTGTTCCAAATACAAATTAAAGTACCCAAAACCCTGCAACAGAGAAAAACGCTAATCATAATCATGTGAGGAGTGTGATATGTCCAAAATATAAAAAGACCATCATACCATATCAATAAACCAGCAACATAGACCAGCATCGCTAGTTTTGAAGGCAGAGTGATAAACATTAATCATTTTTTTTTTCACAAGAGAAAAAACGTTGTTTCGAATATATTATATGAAGTAAAACAGTCCATGAAGTCATTACATTTTCACATCTGAAGATTGGAACCCAAATATCCATCCAGAAAAGTGGAAGTCCCACCCCAGACAGTGATAGAAAAATACCCCATGTCACATACAGGGACTTGATATAAAACCCAGTAACGGTCCACATGGAGATTATCGACAAATCTGAGAAAGCATCCAAATATACCCGAGGCATCTATAAGAAAGTGAAATAGCAGTATGTAGAATAGTAAAGCAACAGATAGAGTACCGACGTCCATTGTTCCAAATACAAATTAAAGTACCCAAAATCCTTGAACAGAGAAAAACGCTAATCATGTGAGGAGTGTGATATGTCCAAATATAAAAAGACCATCAGACCATATCAATAAACCAGCAACATAGACCAGCATCGCTAGTTTTGAAGGCAGAGTGATAAACATTAATCATTTTTTTTTCACAAGAGAAAAAATGTTGTTTTGAATATATTATATGAAGTAAAACAGTCCATGAAGTCATTACATTTTCACATCTGGAGATTGGAACCCAAATATCCATCCAGAAAAGTGGAAGTCCCACCCCAGACAATGATAGAAAAATACCCCATGTCACATACAGCGACTTGATATAAAACCCAGTAACGGTCCACATGGAGATTATAGACAATCTGAGAAAGCATCCAAATATGTCTGAGGCATCTATAAGAAAGTGAAATAGCAGTATGTAGAATAGTAAAGCAACAGATAGAGTATGTACCGACGTCCATTGTTCCAAATACAAATTAAAGTACCCAAAATCCTTGAACAGAGAAAAACGCTAATCATGTGAGGAGTGTGATATGTCCAAAATATAAAAAGACCATCAGACCATATCAATAAACCAGCAACATAGACCAACATCGCTAGTTTTGAAGGCAGAGTGATAAACAATCATTTTTTTTTCACAAGAGAAAAAATGTTCTTTTGAATATATTATATGAAGTAAAACAGTCCATGAAGTCATTACATTTTCACATCTGAAGATTGGAACCCAAATATCCATCCAGAAAAGTGGAAGTCCCACTCCAAACAATGATAGAAAAATACCCCATGTCACATACAGGGACATGATATAAAACCCAGTAACGGTCCACATGGAGATTATCGACAATCCGAGAAAGCATCCAAATATGCCCGAGGCATCTATAAGAAAGTGAAATAGCAGTATGTAGAATAGTAAAGCAACAGATAGAGTACCGACGTCCATTGTTCCAAATACAAATTAAAGTACCCAAAACCCTCCAACAGAGAAAAACGCTAATCATGTGAGGAGTGTGATATGTCCAAAATATAAAAAGACCATCAGACCATATCAATAAACCAGCAACATAGACCAGCATCGCTAGTTTTGAAGGCAGAGTGATAAACATTAATCATTTTTTTTTCACAAGAGAAAAAATGTTGTTTTCAATATATTATATGAAGTAAAACAGTCCATGAAGTCATTACATTTTCACATCTGAAGATTGGAACCCAAATATCCATCCAGAAAAGTGGAAGTCCCACCCCAGACAATGATAGAAAAATACCCCATGTCACATACAGGGACATGATATAAAATCCAGTAACGGTCCACATGGACATTATCGACAATCTGATAAAGCATCCAAATATGCCCGAGGCATCTATAAGAAAGTGAAATAGCAGTATGTAGAACAGTAAAGAAACAGATAGAGTACCGACGTCCATTGTTCCAAATACAAATTAAAGTACCCAAAATCCTTGAACAGATCAAGAAAAACGCTAATCATGTGAGAATTCAAAGTAAAGTTAATCTATTAACATTGTGAATAAAATTACACCGAAGTCAAAAACATTTCCTGGCCATACTCATGGAAAATTTGTCATCAAAAAATCAAAAAATTAAGAAGACTGCCCTCATACGGGGAAACCAGTCTTGAACGTTTAATTTACAGAATTCAAAAATATTACAAAGGTCTAGCACAGTAAAATAATCTAAAAGTAGCCCAATTAAGTGGGCCTGCTAAGCAAGAAAAACAAATTAACCAAACTACTCCTCCGGTGGTTCCTCCACGATTCGGCACCATCCTTCGGAAGGTCCAGGATCGCTAGGTGCTACCTCCACATGCATGCCATGGCTCCCCTCCTGAAGGCCCGAATGTTGGTCGGCTTTTTCCGAGCTTAGACCCGCCGAACGGGTGCATTCTCCTCCGTTTGGGCCTCCTCGCGGAAGACCACAGTGAATAAAGCCGTGATTCGCGGGCGGTTGAGAGAGCAATTAAAGGAAAATTGCGCAGTGCGCATCGTGGGAGAAGGTGAACTAGCGGTGGGGAAGCGAGGAGCAGGGGAATCCATACGGTGGCCAGATCCTACAACCCGACCCCGCCCACTCCTAGTATTTGGATATCGATCTGCGTAATAATCACTGGACTGGCCGGAAGTCGACTCTGTTGAGGGGCTGGAGGGAGCGCGCAGGGGTTGACCTCTAGTGCTCACCCTGTGGCAACGCATCCTATGACGCACGCGAGGCATTGGTGCAGTCTCAGGCGCAGTGGGCACAAGAGGAGACGGAGAAGTAGAATTCCAATTAATAGAGGAAGACAGACAGAGGCAAAACCGAGAGAAATGCAGATATGCAGCAAGGTCTAGGCAGCACTTCAGCTGGCCACTTCTCCTTATCGTCACAGTTAGCAGGTAGTGTAATCCAACAACCGGCTTGTCTGAAAAACCATAGCTAAAGGCCATTTTGTCGACCCGACTTGCAATGCAATCAAAGGATGCCCGTCATAATTAATCTTTGATCATTAATAATGAGAGCCGAAGGCCGGATCATATTGGAGCGTGCGGAATCGCTAAGAGTGGAGGTCCGATCTTGAACAGTGTTAAAAATTAATTAATGTGGATTTGATGTGAAAACTTAATTGAACAGCGTTAAATGTTAATGAGATTGATATGAAATCGCCATATCCATGTCCCATCGCCTGAAATGCCATCGAATGCACCCGCAGTCAGGAGCAGGGCAAGTTTTTATTAAGGACACATGGCAGAAATTGATTGGAGCGGATCTTTGTTTGGGCCGCTCGCGCAGTGGAAATATGGACCCGAAAATATTAGGGCGAATTTGATAAGAAATTCGCGTCAAAACTCTCCCTCCGTACGCTAGCCCAACTTCGGACCCGAAAAAGATTAGGGCGGAATTCATTTGGTTTTCGCGTCACAAAATTGGCCGACGTCAGCAGACTATTTTGGAACGCGAATTTGGTTTGAATTATGGTTTATCGCCGTTTGGAGTCCGGCGGGCTCAACTTAAGAACAATTTTGTTTGATCCCATCTTATAAAATTTGTGTTGGTTTTCTTTGATAATGCACATATTTATAATAAATCATGGGAATACCACACTAAACATGTGGAAAAGTTATATAAATAATTATTGAGAACAATCATTTTTATGTAAAAATATCCAAATGTGCTTTTGGGAAATAAGAATTCGAGTATTTGGTTCATATTGTTTTAAAGGAAGAAGTGAAGTTGGAGCCTCAAAAGATGCAAGCTATTACAAAATGACCTATTCCTAAGAAAATCAAGGTTCCTAGAAGATTTTTTAGACTTACATGATATTATTGATCATTTGTTAAGAATTATGCATGCATTTCAAGTCCACTCACATATCTCTTGAATAAAATATCATTTATATGGAATGATGAGGCTACTTTGGCATTCTCTCTTTCAATGGATGCCATGTCTTCTACACCAACATCGGTTGTCCTAGTGCCTCACCTAATAGTAGAGTGTGAGGCACTAGGACAAGGAATTTATGTAACATTAACACAATAAGGGATATCATTGGCTTTTAAAAGCAAGGAATTCAAAGAAAATATTTGGTGAAATTCAAGGAATTCACTTTTGTTAATAGGTTTATGTCACATGATGATGCAGGGGCATTAGGCACTAGCTAGCAATGTAGGAGGTTTTGTCCACATGTTGTGGCTAGGAGGGTTCGAAAACATTTGAGTTGTAACAACTAGGTGTCAATACCTCAGCTGACTGTATTACTTAGAGTAGTTAGAGTTGTAGGAGTCGAACAGTTTCAGTTAGTTGAATTATTATAATTAGACCTTTTTATTTCTAGAACGGTCCTCTCAGAGGAACCGAAGAGCCATATGTTATGTATATAAATTGTAATTCCTCGGATGAATAAAAGTAGAGAGGGAAGAGGAGAGTAGAGAAGGGATTTCTGCAATAAACCTCTGTGTGTGAACAATTGTTTCCAGTTAAATGATTTCCAAGCTTAGTTGCCATTGAATTATCTCGAACTGCTAATTGTGAAGAATTTTTTAACTGTGAGGCGATTGGGTACTGATAATTCCATTCTTCTGTCTTTGAATTCTCGTAAATTGTTGGATAACCCTGTGAACTCACCCCACCCGAAGGCGAGGTCTGTGTAGAGAACCGGGGTCGTGAAAACTGTTCAAATATAAAAATCCCGCTTAATAAAGAGACAAAATTGTTGTGCTTTCGGAACCTAACCCGAGTATTGGACATGAGTTAACAAACAAAAGGATAGCGGAACCAGACTTACACCTGTGGTCAAGCCCTCTACCAAAACCACGAGCGGAATCACAAAAGCGGGTTGCCCATATCGCACCGCGCGGAGTAGGCGGTATTTCCTATTCGCAAGCGATTCCATAGGGAATGCGACACGTGGCGAAGTGACCTCCAGAAAACCACCATTTAACCCGCGCCATCGCACGTTAAAGCCTGACGTTGGAAGCCGAGCGAAATTGACAAGAGTCGTTGATTTGGAGAAGGGCCATCGGACGGTGGTCGCACGTTGAACTTGCCCGGAGGTTAACTAAGGTGTGCGGAGGATAGCCAGGTACGATACGAGTGTTTGATTGGTTATTGATATATATAGGTGGGGCCGGAGTATAATGAAGTTGTTTAATTAAACGATTGGCAGATAATTAGCATAAGTCTGGAGCGTGATTGTTGTAAGGCTGGGTGGTGAAATATAGAGCCAAAAGTTCATTACAAGTTATTTATTTAAAAAGAAACGTGGAGTATAAATACAAAGTGTTGAAAGTTAAACATTGGTTATAAGGCTTGGAGATAATATAAAGTTGGGAATATAAATTAAAGTCCAACCATTGTGGATAGTATTTATTTATCAAATTCTACGAATTTGATAAATAAACCCGAAGAAAGAAGAAGTTAATTAAGACTCAGGCTGGAGGAAAAGAACGGGGTAAACCAAGGGAAAATGCTGACAGAGCGATTGTAGACACACCAGCTCTCCTTGGGGGTCCAATTTCAATTTTGTTGCGTCACACGATGATCTCTCTTCTCTGGCATTTACTTGTATTGAAGATCACTATTCTAGGAATAAGGAGTTATTTTCTCCAAAACTAACCCTAGCCAAACATTGACAATGCATCAAGGATATCTTTCTATGCTTCATAAGTACATATGTTCTACTTCTAAATCATGTCTTGGAAGTGGTTGTTTTGCTGGAAATTATTCACCAGTTGGTTTCATACCAAAGTATTTTTCACATTTTCAGCATCCAATACATGAAAAGATAATGGTTTAAAACAACATAAATATTTGAAATTTTGCAAGAATTGTCTGGCACACTTTGAATATGAATTTTGAAGTCAAGTGCATGATGCTGTATAGGATCAAGTGTCATTTTGAATACCAAATGTTTCACAAGAAATTTCTCAACATGCTACCCTGCAGTAAGGATTAAATGACAATATTGCATCAACTATTTCCATAATAAAAGTGCACCTCGGCCATAAGACTAAACAACTACATATGTTGTAGATCTAACAAGACCACACAATCAAATGTATTCCACAAGGCCAATACTATATGAAAAATGAAAAGGAGTTTGCAACCAAAAATACCTTAGGCAACTAATTCAATTAGATACACCAAACCATCAGAAAAAAGGAAAACCAGCCTACTCAAAAGGCAAGCGTTTACCTCCTTTGACAAAATTTTGAGTTCCGAAACAAGGGCCTTTATTGTCTTGTCAATGCCCCTAGTAATTTGAATGGGGTTTGCACCTGCCGCAACAACCTAAACAAAAAGGTTTCATTTCAAATTATTTTCCACAAATTTAAGATACAACCATTGTCAGTTTTGTATTTCCTAACAAGCTCATAAATTTTGACAAAAGAACCAAAATTTTTTAATACCTAATAGCAATTTTTTCACTCAAAAACTATCTTAGACTCAATAAGCCCAACCCAAAACTAAAAAACCAAACACCATAAGACCCTACAAAAATAAATAGATGATCTTAATCCAATACTATCGACAAAAAGTTACCTTTACACCCTCACTTATTAAACCCTGTGCTGTTGAATTTTAACTTCAACTGCTGCAGCAGAAGGACGGATGCAGCAACAACATTTTTTTTTGGAGGTTGCTTGCATGCCATCCAGAAATTTAATTCAGCATTTAAAATTCCTACAAGTTTTTTTTGTAGATGGCCGCAACCATATTTCTGTACAGGATTGTATTTAAACACAACAACCAGCATTAACGCAATTCACCAACCAGAAATTAAACAAACAGAAATTTACCCGACAGTTTTGTAAATTCAAAAGGAGGACACGTGGAGCATTAATATTGAATCGCATGAAATTGAAGGGAATCTGAAAACCTGAAAACCGGACCCGAATTTTTTATAGGGCACATTGGATTGAGAATTCGAGTTAAAATTAGGCAGACGTCAGCATCCCATTTTGGAACGCGAATTTGGTTTGAAATTCAATCTATTCAGACTTTTGAAGTCCGACGGAAAGGGTTATTTAATTTTTTGATAGTTTAATATATACATATGTTTTAAACATATGTTATATATATATCATATGCGAAATGAAAGGTGGGCCATAGAATTTAGTTTTATTTTTATTTTTTTTAAAAGAGGGTTTATTATAATATGTTTTATATGTTACGGCATATAAAAATAAAAAGGACGAAAAAGCTTGGTAGTTTTTTTATAGACAGTACGTAAATTTTTTATTACACAGCAGTGTGTAAAAAGTGAAAGACTGAGTGTAACTTTTTAAGTGTGTATGCACAGCAGTGCGAAAGTGAAAAACACAGCAGAGTGTTTTAGAGACAGAGTATGTTTGTTTTGAAAAGACAGTGAGTTGGTTTTATGCACTGCGTTTTGTAGCAGTCATAATTTTGTAATCCCTCTCAGTGAGGAAGAAGTGTAATAGTTTTTTTTTGAGTTTTTGAAGGGAATAGAAGTTTGTTTTCAAAGTATTGAAACTCTGTCTCCTGTCAAAGAAATTTTTATTTTCTCTGTGTTAGAGGAAGGGAGATTTATTCTCCATTCATTGTTCGGGAATTTTTCATTATTCCAACATGTGCAAGAACAACAGATGTTGTGGTTCCATCCCCAGCTAAATCATTTGTCTTTGCCGCAGCTTGCCCTACCAACTTGGCCCCAATATTTTCAACTGGGTCCTCTAATTCAACCAATAAAAAGGCCAAAACCATAGCATTGAGATACATTTCATTACACTGCCAATAACAATAAAATTTGACTCAGCCATAACCCTTTCCTTTTATTGTTGTGAAAAGCTTTATGCATTACTCTAATGTGGCTAGTCCATAGGCCAAGTAGACCACCGGGTAACAAATATGTTTCCTTTCACCTTTGAGTTTTCAAATTATGCCTACCAAATCTAAGACATTTAAGAGGGGGAACTAATACAACGTTAAAAAGAAAACCAGAGCACACATCTACAAATTACCTCCTTAGCTACTGTCACACTATCATTAACTATTTTCGGAGAACCATGCTTGCTCTCCAAGACAACATTTTTCCCTTCGCCCCAAGGGTGACTCCAACAAAATCAGCAAGTTTGTTCACACCGCCTGCAAGACAAATTGACAATGCTTTCAGTAAGTGTGCAATTGAATGCCAGACCATATGCCAAAACAACCCTCCATGAAAAATTAAAATAACACATTAAAATCGAATATAAGTGGACAAGGAAAGATCCACCACAGTGAAGTTTCATGTGCAGGTGACCTTCCTTTAAACATAATTTTTTCTCTGACCTGCAATTTTTTTGTCACTGAGCCATCCTTGTTGAAGTACAACTCCTTTTCCATAGCTCTTGTATTAACTACCTTCTCTCTGTCGCGTAATCTCAGAGTCCCTCTTCTGCTTGAGCGATTAAAGGAAATGGGTGAAAAAACTGAAAGAGAAGATAATTGTCTGCCATAATTATCAAACATTGCACCCAACTTCTTCCCCTTTCCATTATTACCCAATGAGGTAGATGTGGCAATTGTTGTCATACTGCCCAAAGCAGAGGCCATCTTCTCTTATCCTGAATATAGAATTACAAGATCTTCATATTAGTATGAACCTTAAAAAACATGACTCCCATTGCTAAAAACCACTTTTAAGTTGTAACATGCAAACTAAACAACTATCACAAATTTTGGCAACTTCTGGAGCATTAAGAGAAAAACAACCAAAGAGAAATACAACCACAATCCTCATTTTAATGAGACCGGACTATATATTTTCATTAAGATAATAGAAAGAAATCATGACTATATTAAGGCCAGCACAAAACAATCTTTAACCAGTGTCTCTCGCGACCTTCAGGTTGCCATGCTAGAGGTTTCATTATTTTAATTTAAATTCTTAATATACTTCTTCAAATATCTATAGTTCTCATTCACCTCATACGGAGATGGTCCCTGATTTTGAGCCAAATGTTGCAGCAAAAAGTTCCCCCCCTCCATAATTTGATATTCAATGGAAATTTCTTAAATTGATGATGGGGCATGATTATGGAACATTGGCACATACATATGTAATGGAATTCCAAGATCATGATATATGTTTGCATATTTTTATGGAGGTGGTGGAGAAAAAAAGAGCTCAAATAGAGCTGAAATTTTTCACATAAAAAGGACCGTGGGCTTGACTAATGGTTCCATTTAAAAAATGATATCTAGACAGAGAATAAGTGTAGCATGCAAACATGCATTGAAAATCCATCCGAGTTTGCATTGTATTACTTATGATGGATTCAAATTTGGGTTTCAAAATGCCAGGTTATGGCATGATTTTGTCGAGAAACCCTTAGTTGTATTCTCATGTTGGTTTAATTTATATTTTAAGTTTGTTTTGCAGTCTTTGGGTGATAGTAACTCATGAACTAGGTTACCAATGTGTAACAAACATATTTCAAGAATAAAGTTGTGATTTTTTTATATTATTATTATTATCTATTAGCTACGAGTATTGACACCTAATGCCTGGAATTTTGACATCTTGATAGCATGGATAGTTTCAAAAATGTTTCTAGTAATGTTAACATAATAACTATCATTACGTGTCTTCACTTTTGTCACCATAATAGACCTGTGATATGGACTCATCACACAACTTCATATGCTATGTCCCAACAAGTTCAAACCGGTTGAACCTACCTCATAGTGTGGTTATTAAGGACAAGTTGCTTGATATATAACTCGATAGCATAGACCGCATTGCAGTTCTAAAAAGAATCCTCAAGTGTCAAAAAAACTTCACAATATGTTCTACTATAAAGCCTTTTGGGATACCCGAAATAATATATGTATCATTGATGACTTTTAAAGTATGACAAGATCCAGAGGGAAAGGAAATCAATGGAAGAGTGATCCACCAATGAGAACCTAGAATTTAGCATCAGATGAGTTAGAGTCTAGGAAATTAAACCCTATAATTTTAATTAGTGATGAAGGACATCACATAGGTAATTATATTTTCATGTAGAATAATCTGTTAATTCAAATTTAAACTACATAATATGAAAGGCATACTATAAATTTTTCCACGTAAGTCCAAACAACCTATAAAAAGGGAAAACCTTCTTTTCCATGGGAAATAATTTACCTTTCCTTTTTCAAGACAATCTAAATCACAAAAAATATGAACTATACTGCACACATTCTTGGATAATGTGAAAGTGGAAAAGGAATACCCTACACAAGTGATGCAAACATGTACATTTGAACACTAATAGATTTTTGTAGTTGAAATGCAATGCTTGTTTTCATTTAAATGTAGGGTTTTTAAAGCAGGGAGAAATAATGGCCGCCAAATTAATAAGCGTTTCTTTGGGAAAAATTTAAATCTTGTATTGGGTGATGAAGATAATAGAGGGTATTGAATCTTGATTCTTGACATCTAGAGAGAACCCTACAGCCTAACACAATCCAATGGAATTGACCAAAAAAACCCAAATAGAGTCAACCCTACTATAGGAGGAAGGGCCTGCAGTAAGAACTTACCATTTTGCAAGAGCCGAGGGCGAATGTTGTTCTGCAAGAGCTGAGGGCGAACGTCGAGGGCTAATGCCGAGGGCAATGTCGTTCGCAGCCGAGGCGAATGGTGGCGACGTCGTTTCCGCAAGAGCCGAGGGCGAATGCAAGGCGAATGCTGTTCTACAAGACCCCCGGTGGCGAATGCCGAGGGCGAATGTTGCTCCGCAAGAGCTCGTGGCGAATGTACGTCGAGGGCGAATGTTTCCCCCAAGAGCCGAGGGCGACGTCGAGGGCGAATGCTGTTCCGCAAGAGCGGAGGGCGAATGCGCGCGTGATATCAGATGTTAATGTAGCACACATGTACATTTGAACACTAATAGATTTTTGTAGTTGAAATGCAATGCTTGTTTTCATTTAAATGTAGGGTTTTTAAAGCAGGGAGAAATAATGGCTGCCAAATTAATAAGTGTTTCTTTGGGAAAAATTTAAATCTTGTATTGTGTGATGAAGATAATAGAGGGTATTGAATCTTGATTCTTGACATCTAGAGAGAACCATACAGCCTAACACAATCCAATGGAATTGACCAAAAAAACCCAAATAGATTCAACCCTACTATAGGAGGAAGGGCCTGCAGTAAGAACTTACCATTTTGCAAGAGCTGAGGGCGAATGTTGTTCTGCAAGAGCTGAGGGCGAATGTTGTTCTGCAAGAGCTGAGGGCGAACGCTGAGGGTGAATGCTGAGGGAAAATGTTGTTCTGCAAGAGCTGAGGGCGAATGCTGAGGGAGAATGTTGTTCTGCAAGAGCGGAGGGCGAATGCGCGCGTGATATCAGATGTTAATGTAGCTATTGCGACGAATACGAAACAATAAAATCATTTTTATGTAGCGCGCATATAAGTTTCGAATTTTTATGTAGCGCGCATATAAGTTTCATATTTTTATGTAGCACGCATATAAGTGTCGTTATACCGACGGCGGAAAAGTCGTCGCTATTACGACGGGTGCCTCCAAACGTCGCAATGGCGACACCTAGACATTGTGTCGCAGTTGCGACATTTGGAGCCATCTCAATAGCGACGCTTTGGGCCATGGTGTCGCAATTGCAACGTCTTCCTCCAAACGTCACAATTGCGACACGTTTTTAAGTGTCGGTATTGCGACACTTTTCTATAGACGTCGGTATAGCGACGGTTTCGGGTGAGATGGAAAAAATTTGGGAAAATTTCCGACATTTGGTCAAAAGCGTCGGAACCAAGTGTCGGAATTTCCGCCAAATGTAGTAGTGAAAATTAGGTTGCTTCACTTTCCTAAATTCATTTGGAAAGTGTCCCCTATCACTCCTCCTATAAGGATGATAACGATGATGATCATAGTGTCTGTCAGAACCAAAACTAGAATAGTACATGTGTCTATCACCTCTCCTATCTGAAGTATCTAACAACCTGTCATCTCTCATTTTTTCATCTCTACCTAACCTGTGACCACCATGATACCTACTGTCATATGACCCATTATTTTTGTCCTCCTTCCCATGGTTGATCTGAAGTGGCCCTTTTTGCTGCAATTTTGACAAGGTCTGAAGGAGTATCGCATTAACCTCTACTTATTTCTCTTGTGCCTGCACGATTCTGTCATTATTTTCTTTACAACTCATTATTTCTTCCTTCAAACTTCTCAGTATGTTTGCTAAGTTAGAAGAACACCCAACACCATGTTGCTCATCTGATTCATAGGGAGAATCTATGTAGTCTACCATCTTGCTAGTCATATTTTACTTCTTCATGCAAGGAATACTATGTCAGCTAAAAAAAATCACAATAAACCAACGTACTTGAGCATAATTCAAGGAGGATATCTCATCTACAAGATCAGCCAATTAGTGTAATACATGTATATACATAATCATAACAACATATATACATATAACACATAGGTGTATCAACACATAAACACCATTCTAGCTAGAGTCAAATCATCAATGCAAGACCATATCAACCACATACCATGACCTCATGCATGAAAACAACAACCATACTAATGTATACTGACAATACGCAAGCATAAAAAACATGTAACCAATCATACTCTCATGATGACACATTCCACGGAAACACCCTCACTTTCACATGGAAACATCACTACAACCACGAATAACACCATACATATGAAACAAGCATATAGACCACAAGGATGAGTAACACATGTGCAACCGACATGAATGCATGACCAATGTTAGGGTCCCGTGATTTGGCTGATTGGCAAGCCAAATGACAGTGTAACATCTAACCAATCTTTGGAGCCCAAGGACCTAGCCTTCCTGGACTCAGAGAGGGCTCTCTTTATATGTGTAAGGGATATCTATGTGTTCTGCTTATTGTGTTCTGATTTTAGGCTAGTTATAAAGTATGTTTTTTGGTTTTGGTTTTTTGGTTGTGAGGGATGAAACTGATCAAAGATATAAGATAGGTAAAAATATGTTATATCAACTGGGCTATGGGGTCGAAAAGGTCTAGAAAGCTATCAGACGGTGATACAAGGCTATTGAAGGGCCGATTTGATTCGAGGTAGAAAGGATCTTTAGGCAAAATGGAACAAAATGGACATCAATTTTGGGAACAACAAAGGGTTCTAAGCATAACTAGTTTAGTAGCTGACATAAACATGATAGGGAAAACCATTAATCATGAGAAATGTAACTATAAGCTAATCAATACATAGAAATAAACATTCAAGCCATGCATAGAGATATATCACCCTCTAACTTTGAGAAATGGCTATCAGACTTTGGGGAAAACACTTAAGAAAGAAAAACAATTCAAAACACTATGCCGGAATGCCTAAACACAGTAATTAAAATTATTGGGCACTTTGAAAACAAGATTGCATAGTCTTAGGCAAAGGGCAAGATCGAAACAAGACCTCCTTGGTTCAACAAATGACAATCTAATCAGTCAAAGAGAAATTTCATGGATGGAGCTATGGCTAGCCATTGGTAAGCAGGGCGTACCATAAATCATACTTAACATGCATAGAACCATGAATGAAATAAGCAACAATATCCTTAAGTTATTAAAGAGCAATCAAGAATTCTTTAATGTGACTAAGGAAGAGGAAAACATGAAAGCTATGAAGAAATAGGAAATTTGAGGTGCCTCCAAGGGCATGTCTCAAATTTGTTCTCTACTGATCTATAGCAAGCAAGAAACATGTATTCATGAATGAAAACTAGAAGACAAAACAAAGAAAGAAACACTATACCATTCTACCAAGTCATGGAATCCAACAACAATCCTCTTTCATCATCCAAGAACATCCAAGAGACTATCCAAGAGCATGAGACAAGTATTTCTTCCAAAGCTTATATGACCATATATTGCTTCTAACATCAAGTTTAGCCTTGTTTACAATGAAAGCCTTTGGAATAAATAGGCCAAAGTGAGGAAAACCTCATGGTTCAACTTGCTATCCCATTGGCCTAATCAAAATATCTAAACTTGTCCTTGAGGCTTTGCAAAGCCCAAGGCACAAAATATCTCATAAAATATCAAAAAACGCTAAAAATGAGAAAAATATTGAATGATCTTCAAATGTCCTGAAAATCACTGAGTGTGTTCTCCTAAAATTATGGCATCCAATTATACCATTCTCCTCCATCGAAAATCCCCCAAAATGAAATGGCGAAACCCATGAGTTTTGGGCAAAAACCCAAAAATGCCAAAAAACCAAAACATGTCAAAAATTGACCAAAATCGGTGAGCAAGTCCCTCAAGGATTTTTAGAAACATGTCTAGAAACTCGGGCCAAAATACCAAGCCTAGAGGTGTCTTTCTCCTTTTTCCTCACCGAGCGCCTTCTTTGGGCAGTTTTGAGCTTTTCTTGGTTTTCTTCTTTGTTGTTTGGCATTCTAGCTTTGGTGAAGAAGTCATGGCCCCTTGCCTAGGAGAGGCAGCTAGAACATGCTTTGAAGAATGCCCTTCATGATCCATGTTTTGTATTTGCTTGCCCTCATCAGTGCTTGCTTGAGGGTTGCCTTTTTTATCTTTGTCACTTTGCCCTTTTTCTTCTTGAAGCTGTTGTCCTTGAGGAGGTTTCTGTGGCTGATGTGTAACATGATGTGGCTGCCCCTACTGCTCTGTTTCACCCTCTTCATAAGTCTGATATTCTTCATGCTACTGCCCTGTCTCATAAGGCTGCCCCTTTCTCTCTGTATGCCAACCAACAAACAATCTTAAAAACAAGTGCACAGTTAACAAAAGATATACACAGTCAAAATGATTTTCTGTGTTTGGACAAGGTCACAAGGTTCTGGTGTTTCTGATGTGAGCACAAAAAGACCTGTAGGAGTTTAAACAACAAAAACTCCTTTTAACCAAAAAATTTCCCTCCTTATACTTCTCTATTTCTCATACCCAATTTTTCCCTAAACACCTTCAGACTGTTTTAACCATTTTACTCATTTGAGGTCTGCTTTATAGAGTAAAGGAGAAAACACCAGTTTTTTTCCCTTTTCACCACACAGAGGAGACCTCTGAAATGAAAAAAAAATACCTTACACCATGATTACTGCTATTTGATAATAGGCCCACTGTCTCATTTGTTCAAAACCCTGTCTTTGCTTTTGGACACTGTTTCACACCTTTCACTACTGTTTGAGGGCAGTTTATAGGTGTTTAGACATTAATAGGAACAGACCTTTCTTACTGTGTTCATCTTGGGTAACCCGAAACCACAGCAAATCTTTGAGTTTAGACCAAAAAATATTTCTCTCTTAAAACAACTCAGAACTGAGATTCACACCGTGAGTTTCATCACTTGTCCATCACTTTATAGTTTCGAAAAAAACAAGGAGGCACTTGGAATACCTCTGAAAAACAATGATGGCGCTTTTTGAGTTTGGTCTGCTTCAAGATTGATTTGGGGGCTTTTTGGACATTGAACACATGCGCGGCACGTTTGAATGAGAGAGTGCCGTGCAAACCGACTGTTGGGTCACCTGTCGGGCCGACCTGACTGGCACCTACAGGCGCACCGCGCGGCTTTGTAACCCTGTGTAAATTTTTCGCCTGAACACGCCGCGCGGTTGTACAGGCGCACCGCGCATTTCTTCAAGCCCGAAAAACAATGAAGTTGCCCAAAACTCGTCTTCAGACTTTTGAATAGCAAGAGTGGAGTTTTGCTCGTGGTTTTGAGAGTCTTGAAGGAGCTTGCAACGGTCCTTAATCCCCTTGAAAGCGAAAAGTCAAAATACCTTTGAGTTTGTCTTGAGAGGGTTTGGAAGACTCTTGTTTTAAACCACTGCCTCGTCCATTTGAAAGGAAAACAAAGTGACTTTGAATGTGTTATGAAGGGCCCACATTTGAATAATGTTGGAAAAAGGATGCATGCTTCTAAACAGTTCTAATAGGACTTGACCTATTCACTTTATATGAAATATTTAAGAGGTCAAACTCTGTTCACTGTGTTCATATTTTTGAAAAGTAACTTCTGCCACTGCTGACCCTTTAGTGATACCTCTAAAATGGGAAAAATGCTCAAAAGTACAACAATGATGATGAAGTATTTCTTTCCATTTGCAAGGAGATGAATTTACCCTTTTGAACTTTAAACTAGTAATGTCTGCTCTGGATGCTTTAAAAGGTGATAATGCTCACTGTGAAACTGATTTGGCTGGTAGGTGATGATTTAACCTTTCTCATGACTGTGAGTGCACAAATTTAGTTTCATTTACTCATGTTTTACTCATCTCTGTTTATTTAAAGGGAACTTCTCTAAAACCTCTCCTCTCACTCGGAGTGTAGCAGTAAGGTACCTTTGACCCTTTTTAAGGAAAATGCCTTTCTTTGGAAATGGTGACATGCCCTATTGGCTTTGAATGCTGCTCTAGAGCTCTGAAACTCATGTCATAATCTTTTGAAATACAATCATCATCATTGGCCTGTGTCATGACCTGTCCCTTGATCATCAGCAAAGTTGTTTTAATTGGGCTTCAGACTGCCTTTTTGAAAGAAACCTTGATAGGAGACAAGTTTATCCTCTTGGATCATAGTGGTACCCCTGCTTTCCTTCTTTGTATTTTTACATCATTTCTCAATTTAAACTGTCTCCTATTGTGTTTAGAATTTTTCTATCAGTCAGTGAATATTCTAGAATTTATCACTGCTCTGGCCCTCTGTTTATGAATGAAGGAGGCCCTTTACTTGACAAAATGTCTGATGTTCTTTCAACCTTCTGTCTCAGCCATAAGAAGGTTTTCTGATGAACATATTGATGGTGTTTCCTCTTATACATGATGATAGAAGTTAGTTGGCGCCCAAGACTATTTGACTCCTTTGGACATCTGTTTTAACAGTCTTTCTTCAATGATGCTGAACCAATTATCTTCTTATTATAGCTCAAATAATAATGAAACTCATGCAAATAGCTCTTTGAAGCCTGTTGCTTTACCTATGCTTTTAATCATCATTTTCATGCAAATACTTTCATTTGTAGTCTTACTGTGCTTAAGAGTTTATCTTCTCAGTTAGTGAAAATCTTAAAAAGCAGACTTTACCTTTGGCCCTCTACTTATAGATGAAGGAGGCGCTCCAGTCTTCAAACCCTCTGCTTATAGATGAAGAAGGTTTTTCAGTCATGTTATATCATCAGCCCTGAGACAGTGTTATTTTTCCTTTACTGTCCTTTCAGGCTTTGAATGTGATCGCAAGAGCTTAATGAAAAAAACTCTATGCTCTATGGCTGCATCCCAGGCTCAAGATCACATTGAGAAGCAGTTGTCTTCTCATGTGGAGCCAAAAATTGTCTTCTAAGATGCTGGTATGTCTTTGTCCTTGAAAGATCCATTTAAAAAACTGTAAAAAACACCTAGAATCAGTTTGATTTATGGTCCATGTATTGCTGAGACTTGAGGGTGTATTAGTGGCGCGACCTATGGCTGTAACCACCTTTTTTGCAGAATGGGAAGGTCTGTTATGACTGGTCAATAGCAGATGGAGGTTCTTTGGCTCTTGGATAGTTCGCCAAGGGAGAAATGCCTAAAGCGCCACTTCCTAGCTTATGGGAGACTGTTTGGATAGATTTGGATTGTTTCTTAAGGGCTGATGGGCAGACTAGTATGGCTGAGGCTAGGCAGGATTTGAAAATGGGGTTTCATCTCATCATGGGCAGACTGAAAAGCTAGGAAGGAAAAAAAGTTTATGGGTGTTTTCCAGCTGGTAAATTTAACAAATTTTATATCAGCTGCTAGAAAACTTGGTTGTTACAACTAGTCATCACCAACAAGTGAAAAATATTGATGACTAACAGTGGCTCCATTTGGGGAGGGCAGCTCCTTTTCAGGAGGTGTCCAGAATTTTAGATCTTTGGCTTATGAAGACCAGTGCCTTACCCATTGGCGCAAAATTCATTCTTCCTTGATGTTACTTCTGAAAGGCGATAGCATGATTAGCATCAATGATATTTCTACCTACCCCACTATCTTTCCTAACATTTTTTCTTCTTTTTGGTGCATTTGGACTAGCAGCCTTTTGACAATATATATTTTTTCTTTTTGAAAAATGAACCTATCTAATTCTACAATTATATCAGCCAGGAGTTCAGATTAAACTGATGAACTCCTTCATTACTCTACCTATGCTAGATCAACTATCAAGATTAAGTTGTTTGACAGGATTTTGTTCTCTAATCTAAAACATAAAATTAAAAAGATGATCAAATCAGGGTTAGACAGTCTGATTTGTCATGTATTTGCGACATGAAAGGCAAGCTTCACACAAATATTATTTTGCAGAAATGGAAACTAGGAAAAATAGGGCTAAGATGCACAATTTGTTTTTCATCCCCGCTTCCCTCTTTGGTTCTGTTTTGGGCGTGTGGAACCAGTATCTTTTCCTAATCTACTCTCTTTGATAAGTCAAGCTTACACAATGTTGACCATCTTTTTCACTCACTAACTTATCAACAAATAAATTTAAACATGTTCAGCTATGATTAGGCTAGATAGCTGAACAAGAAATTTGAGTACTAGTAGTGGCATTTAGACTTGCACGCTTTCTGAAGGACTATTTTTTGGAACATGGAGCCTTTATCTATTTTTCAACTGCCCTCTTTTCTATTATTCTATTGTTTTTGAATTTTCTATTTTATCTATTTTTAAAACAGTGGTATATACAATGATTGAAAATCCCCCCCCCCCCACTTTTTTTAAATTGGAGCTCCTGAAAAAAATAATGCTTTAATGTCCTGCCATTCACAGGACCCCCAAAAGCTTCATTCCCATCAGGTTCTTGCAAGAAAAAGGCATTTTTTCCGCTAACTGAGCTGATGATGAAAGGCCCCTTCCATAATTATTCAAACTTACCATGTTTACCTCTGTCTTCTCTTCTAGAATCCCATTTTAGTACTTTGTCCCCAATCTGAAAATCATTTTCCTTGGTCCTTCTATCAAAAATTTGTTTTATTTTATCTTGTGCTAGCTGAGCCCTTTGGTAAACTTCTTCTCTGGTTTTCTATAAATGGATAGTCTGATTTACCCTTCTTTGCATGCCATTTTCTTCTATTTGAACTTCCTGCAATAGCTTCATTACTAGAACCCCTAGAGATGTTGGGAAAATGGCATCTATGCCATAAACTAGCTAGTAAGGAGACATACCTATGGATTTTTTGGTGGTTAGTCTATCGGCCCATAGTGCGCATACTAGTTTTCCATGCCATGCTTTTTGATTTTGTTCAAGAAGTTTTTTGATGATGTTAACTAGGCTTTTGTTAGAAGACTCAGCTAAACCATTACGTTGAGGGTAATAAGAAGTGGAATGTCCTAATGAAATGTGATATTTGTAACAGAAGTCAACCATTATTTTGGAGGAGAAGGCAGCGGCGTTATCTGTAATGATCTTTCTGGGACAACCAAATCTAGATAGGATATTGGTTTCTAGGAACTTGATGATGACTGAATCGATGGCATTCCTGGAGGGTATGGCTTCTATCCATTTGGTAAAGTAATCAGTGGCTGTGAGGATCCATTTATGTTGAGCGGATGAGGAAGGGTGAATTTCCCCGATAAAATCTAGACCCCATTTCTGGAAGGTTCCTTCAACTATGATGGGATGTAAGTGCAAAGGTAAAAGCTTTTTCTTGCCATAAAAAATTTGACACTTATGGCATGTCATAACTAGTTTGTGAGTGTTAGGGAATAAGGTCGGCCAATAATAACCGGCTCTAAGGATTTTGTTTGCTGTGGTTTTCCAGTAAAGATGGCCCCCACATTCCCCTTCATGCATTTCATGCATAATTTTCTCTGCATCAGACTCAAGAAAACATTTAAGTAGCATACCAGTGGGATTTTTCCAATACAGAAGACCATCTATAATGCAAAACTATAAATAATTTTGTTTAAGAAATCTTGCTTTTGTTTTTGATAAAGTTGGAGGAGCATTTAGATAAGATAATACATAAAGAATATTTGCATACCAAGGCGAATCTAAAAACACTTGTTCAACATGAGGGGCTTCACATTCTTCCTGTTCTTCTAAGGCATCAACAAAATTTATATCTAAAGCTTGGAGGTTGGTTTCAGCCATTAATCTTGCAAGTCCTTGTCCTTTAATCAATTTGGTGGGTCGGATTTCTAAGTCATATTCTAAGATGATAGTGATCCATTTTCCCCTTTTACCATCGGGATCTTGGTTTAAAATGTCCTTGATGAAAGCATTAGGGACAAAAGCGATGACATGAGAATGCAAGATGTAAACTCAGAAATATTTCAGGGCTTTTACCAATGCAAATGCCTATTTTTCCATGATGTTATATTTCAAGGGAGCATCTCTTAGGGATTTGCTGAAAAAGGCAATGGGTTGCTCTTGCCTAGCTGCATTTTTTTGCAACATTACAGCAGCTATCGTGTGTTCCGAGGCAAATGAAAAAATGTAAAAATATTTGGTGAAATCAGGACTTATCAATACTGGGGTTTCGGTTAAGGCCTTTTTAACTAATTCAAAATATTTTTTGGCTTTTGTAGTCCATTTAACCCCAACCTCTTTCTTCAACATATTTTTGATATCTTTCAAGAGTTCAGAAAGGTTTGGGATGAATCTTCTCAAGAAATTTATCTTTCCGATAAAGGACTGCAGCTCCTTTATGTTTTTGGGGTGACCTATTTGCAATATGCCTTCGATTCTCTGGGGGTCTATTTTTATTCCCTCTTCCGAAATAATGTGACCTAGGAGTTTTCCTTCTTCTAGACTGAAAAGTGTTTTCTTGGGGTTTAGGGATAAGCCATATTTTCTACATTTTTTAAAAACCTTTTTTAAGTGTACCAGGTGTTCTTCATCTGATTTAGAATATATCGTAATATCGTCAAGATATATGACTATGAAAACACCTATGTCTTCTGAGAAGGCTATGTCCATGGCTCTTTGGAATGTAGCACCGGCATTCATCAATCCAAAAGGAATTTTAACGTACATAAAAGTGCCCCAAGGTGTGGTGAAAGCTGTTTTGTGTTGATCAGTGGGGTAAACCAGCACTTGGTTATAACCGGAAAAACCATCAAGTAATGAGATCCTTTTAGCACCTACTACCTTTTGAAGTATGTGGTCCATCTTGGGCAAGGGATAGTTGTCCTTTAAACATGCCCTATTTAGGTTTCGGAAATCGATACAGAGTCTGATTTCTCTGGTCTTTTTCCTAACTGATACTAGATTTGAGACCCATTCATAGTATCGGAGAGATACTATTATCCCAGCATCATACATCTTTTTGATTTCCTTTTCAACCAAGGGTAGTAACACTGGGTTTATCCTTCTTAACTTCTGTTTGAAAGGCTTCTGGTTTTCTTTGAGGGGAATCTTATGTTGGATGATGCTTGTGTCGTATGATTTCAAATCTTGGTATCCCCATGCGAACACATCCTTAAACTCTTTAAAAAACTCGATGTATTTATGTTTTATGTGAGGTGGAAGGGTTTTGGATAGTTTGATCATTCTAGGTTCCTCCGAGCTTCCTATGTTATATTCTTCTATGTCGACCTCAGTAGATTCCATTTTTGGCTTTTTGGCCACATCGTTGAAATCAAACAATTCCTCTAGAGGCGCAAGCCCTCTGGGTATGGTGTCATTTTCACAATGTAAGACTTCGAGTTCTCTTGGGTCAATGTCCTCTCCTATCTCAGTTGCATATGAATGATCTATCAGGTTTAGATTCGTCCAAGAAGGTGAATTTGGCTCCTGGTCTTGATTTTGGCAGTATTTCTTTCCTTCATTTTCTAAGTCTGTTTTGGTTACTTCAAATTCATTCCTAGATTGTAAGAAATCATCAATTTGATCATCATCTTTGAATATTTTCCAATGGTCAATATTATCTGGTACTGTAGGGCGATGTTTGACCTGAATACTATATTGCTCATTCAAACATGGTATTTGGCCATTGCTTGCAACAAAGGCGAGCTCATTTGCCAGACTATTTTGAATCCTAGGAATATAAGTGAGTTCATACTTCTCAAAGGTTTTGAGGATGTCTAAAGCTACATTTCTGTATTCTCTTAGTCTTGGGTTTTTCGCTGAATATTCACCTTTGATTTTCCTGATTACAAGTTTTGAATCTCCCTGGGCTGATACTTTTTTGGCACCTAAGTCCTTAAGTATGTGCAGACCAATGATAAGGGCCTCATATTCCGCAATGGTACATTGGAATTCTAATCTGAAAGAATGACCTTCATTAGTATTGTGTATCCAGATACCATCCCATGAACCAGTTTTGCCACAAGAACCGTCAAAGCTTATGCTCCAGAGAGCTTCTTTTTCATATATGATACTAAGCTATTTTTCAGGCTTTTTGGAGTTTTGGTCATTAGTCTCTGCATCTAGTAATGGGAAATGTGTTTCGGATGGTTTGAAAATTTCTTCATTTTCCATTATCTGCTTGTTTATATCACTTTCATTGTATAAGATAAAATAATCTAAATTGGAATGAATGGAATAAATGGGAGTATTGTTTGGCTTATCCCGGTTGCTAACCATGTATTTCATGTGAGTCTCTCGGTATAATCTCCTAGTTTGGTTGAAAACTGGGATGGTAGCGAATGACATATCCATTTAAACATTACCTTGTATTTTGGCAGCCCATGCCCTTGATAGTAGCATCCCATACTTAGGAGGGATATCGGCCACTACTACGTCCATGACTAGGTTTTTCGCTGGTAGTTGTGTTAAATAAAAACCTAGATTCTTTATTAGACCTAAACATTTGACCTGACTTGAGTCAAAGGAGTACAGGTTTTTGTAAGGTTGAGTTACTTCTAGTCCCAGTTTTTCCATGATTGCTCTAGGCATGAGGTTATGGGAGGCACCAGAATCTAACATGGCATTATGTAATATCTTGTCTCGTATGTTCAAACTCACATAGAAAGGAGAAACAGTTCCTTCTTGGGATTCACCTTCTATTTTGGGGTCGAATAAGAGTTCGGGTTTGTCATCAATTAGATTTAAAGTATCTGCCTCGTTTCCTATATCAAAAACTTTGAAGATTTGAGATCTATACCTGTCTACAGTTATTAGCTCAGTAAGGGGTATGGTTATCTTTATTTTGGAAATTTCTCCTTCGAAACTAAAAGGGATTTGTAGTTTGGACATATTTGTTTCAGCTTTTTCGGACATGACCTTTTCTATGCTCTTAATTTTTTTATTCTGGTTTGGGACTTTGTTTGACATAATCACCTTGGGAGTCTTTGTGGAGGTACTAGGAATATCTGAGCGAAGACTTTTTTGAATAGCTTTATCTTTGTTTTGGTCAATATTCTTGGCCACAATTTGGTTTCTATACATGGCTTTTTTAAGGATGGTATCAGAGGTTTTAGTAGTGTCAGGGCTACCCTTCTTGGAGTGGTCTTGGTTTTTCCTGCTTCTAAGGTTATATTGCCTGTGAGCTTATATAATGGCATTCTGAAAATCTATGGTAGGGTCTTCGAGATCTTCATAGTTGGTTTCGTCCTAACTCGGAGAGCTTAACTCTTGCTCTTCAGCTGTGAGGTAAACCTCACTCTCGTTATCAGAACCTATGAGGTTCCAATGATTTTCATCAATGGGTTCAGTATCCTTATCCTCTTCATCAATATAATTCTCACTGAAGGATGGTCTGATTTGCTGATCATTTCCTCTTGGTTTATTTTGAGACTGGTCTTTTCTAAAGCCTTGGTTCCGGTTTTGAGGGTTTGGTTGGTTGTCCCTAAGAGGTACTTTTTCACTCATTTTTTCCCACATCTTTGTCATGGATTTGACCAGGCCATCTATTCTAGGATCTAGGGAAGGAGATGAAGTGGAGACCTCATCTCTATATGTGACTTTTCTTTCTGATCTAGTCCTAGCTCTTTTTTCTGCTAAGTTGGCTTCTGCTCTTATGGCCACTTGTTGCATTTCCTCTAGGGTAGGGGGGTCCTTGTCTCTTAGCTGATATGTCATGTCTAGATCAAAACTCTCGGGGAACTTTGCCAAGGCTGAACCAAGTGGGGGTTTGAAGTGAGGTGGGAGGGTGTTATACACACTGTTGAACCTGGTGCAGTATCCCTGGACACTTTCCCCATTTTTCCCGTTTTAGATTGTTATATTCTGACAGGATTTCAATGGGGTTCCTTTGGATTTCCCACTTGTTTATGAAGGTTTGGTAGAGTTCCGGGAGGTTGTGGATGTTGTTTGGAGTTAAGCTTTTAAACCATTTTTTGGGTTCTCCGCCCAGGCTTTGGGCGAACATTCTCATTCTGATGGTCTCATCTTCTACTTCCAAGTAATCAAAAGTATCGCTAATCCTATTTACATGCTATTGAGCTGTGGTAGTTTCTTCTCCAGTAAAGTGTGGGATTTTGGCTTGATAGTCATGTGGTAAGGGAGCCAAGGGTTGTGGAAACACCAAGGGTGTGTACCAAGCTGCCATGACGGGAGCTAATGGTTGATGTACAAGATGAGGGCTTGTGGGATGAGCTGAGGTGGTTTGAACCGTAGTGGTTTGGATAGGTGTGGCGGATGTACTTGGACTAGCGATCTGATTTTGAGCGGATCTAGGATGGTAAGAGCCAAAGTGATGGAGAAGCTGAAAGTTGGGAGGTGTGGTAGGTGAGGCTTCTCTACTAGGACTCTGTGGAAGATCTAAGGTTTTAAGATTGTCAAAGTCTATCTTACTTTGTGACTTGCTTCTAAAAAGAGTTTTTGCTGATTCTAAGTCAAAGGGGAAAACCTGCAAGGCAGTGAGATGTTCAGGTACTGATCTTGCTTTACAGATGGACCTATCGGTAGCTAAATCTCCAGTTTGGGAAGCTTGCCACAGAATATTCTCTGGGTCATCTACTATGATAGGGGGATTTGGGTCTGGATGAGATCTGGTGTTGATTCTTCGTGAAGCCAGATTTCGGGTCTAGAGTTTAGAGAGGATGTTATTAGTGAAAGTTTTGGATGGATGGCCTCTCTAAGGTTATACTAATGTGAAGGATGGTCAAAACCAAAAGGATGAACTAGTGGAGTCGCCAGGTGGATTTTTATGAAAACTATGGTCCACCACCAATACTATCAAATATGCTTGGGAAAAAGTTTTATAGCAACTTTGAGATGGGAACTTGCGAAGAAGAATGATTCACTTGGTTTCAACAGTTTGCTAGGCTGTATGGACAAGTTAATGGTTCTCTTGGCAAGAAGGCTTCTGCTTATCTCCTATGTTTAGGTGAGGTTTTTCTGAATCGCTAAGTTATACTTAGTTTGTAACTGATTATAAAGTTTCCACCCTTAAGTTTTAAGTTCTTGGAAAGATGAGTTAGCAGAAAGTTATATTTTATGAAAATTTTTGGTCTTTTATGGAGTTTTTAGGCCTACTGGAGGCTAGTGGAGTCGCCAGGTGGAACTTGGTTGTTTTTGTAAATATGTAGCTATGGCCCACCACCAGTAACTAGGGAAGAACCAATCCGGGAATGTTTTTGGGGTTTTTCTGAGTTTTTATGCGTAGCCTATGGTTTACTTAAATTATTCTAAACCTGTTTCATCACTTTGCTAGGGTGGCGATAACAAAAAGAGTTTAATCTAAATGATTCTATGGACTGCTTGCCTGTGAGGTTTGGAAGAGCTTCCTATGACTGAATCATCATTTTGCAAAGATGGTGACAAAGCTATATTCTACTCTTCTAAGTTTTTTTGAGATTTTGAGCGTTCCTAAGGGATACCTAGGATGTTCTAACTCAAAGTCCCACCGTGATCGCCATTATGTTCAGGTCTCATGATTTGGCTGATTGGCAATCCAAATGACAGTGTAACATCAAACCAATCTTTGGAGCCCAAGGACCTAGCCTTCCTGGACTCAGAGAGGGCTCTCTCTATATGTGTAAGGGATATCTGTGTGTTCTTCTTATTGTGTTCTGATTTTAGGCTAGTTATAAAGTAGGTTTTTTGGTTTTGGTTTTTTGGTTGTGAGGGATGAAACTGATCAAAGATATAAGATAGGTAAAAATATGTTAGATCAACTGGGCTATGGGGTCGAAAAGGTCTAGAAAGCTATCAAACGGTGATACAAGGCTGTTGAAGGGCCGATTTGATTCGAGGTAGAAAGGATCTTTAGGCAAAATGGAACAAAATGGACATCAAGTTTGGGAACAACAAAGGGTTCTAAGCATAACTAGTTTAGTAGCTTACATAAACATGGTAGGGCAAACCATTAATCATGAGAAATGTAACTATAAGCTAATCAATACATAGAAATAAACATTCAAGCCATGCATAGAGATATATCACCCTCTAACTTTGGGAAATGGCTATTAGACTTTGGGGAAAACACTTAAGACAGACAAACAACTCTAAACACTATGCCGGAACGCCTAAACACAGTACTTCAAATTATTGGGCACTTTGAAAACAAGATTGCATAGTCTTAGGCAAAGGGCAAGATCGAAACAAGACCTCCTTGGTTCAACAAATGACAATCTAATCAGTCAAAGAGAAATTTCATGGATGGAGCTATGGCTAGCCATTGGTAAGCAGGGCGTACCGTAAATCATACTTAACATGCATAGAACCCTGAATGAAATAAGCAACAATATCCTTAAGTTATTAAAGAGAAATCAAGAATTCTTTAATGTGACTAAGGAAGAGGAAAACATGAAAGCTATGAAGAAACAGGAATTTTGAGGTGTCTCCAAAGGCATGTCTCAAATTTGTTCTCTATTGATCTATAGCAAGCAAGAAACATGTATTCATGAATGAAAACTAGAAGACAAAACAAAGAAAGAGACACTATACCATTCTACCAAGTCATGGAATCTAACAACAATCCTCTTTCATCATCCAAGAACATCCAAGAGACTATCCAAGAGCATGAGACAAGTATTTCTTCCAAAGCTTATATGACCATATATTGCTTCTATCATCAATTTTAGCCTTTTTTACAATGAAAGCCTTTGGAATAAATAGGCCAAAGTGAGGAAAACCTCATGGTTCAACTTGCTATCACATTGGCCTAATCAAAATATCTAAACTTGTCCTTGAGGCTTTGCAAAGCCCAAAGCACAAAATATCTCATAAAATATCTAAAAAATGCTAAAAAAGGGAAAAATATTGACTTTTCATAACTTCTCATGTGCAAAAATAGCTAAACGCGCATGAGGAAAAAGCATTTTTTAAAGGTTCAAATTTTACAAAAATACTCAAAATTTACATCAGCAAAAGGTCCCCTAACTTTCCGGCAACATTTGGCAGCCTTCCCGGTGTCGAAACGAGGCTCATGATAGCTCGTTGGAAAGTTCTGAGTGTCTACTTTCTGGAACAACTGAAATTTTCCCAATATGATACCTAAAAGTCCTCCAAAAATAGGACTATGTGTAAAAAACTAGAAAATAAAGTTTGCTGATAGACTGGGTAGAGTGTAGAAAAAGTGGGCATTTTTCGCCATTTCGGAGGAGTGAATGATCTTCAAATGTCCTAAAATTTTTTGAGTGTGTGCTCCTAAAATTATGGCATCCAATGATACCATTTTCCTCCATCGAAGATTCCCCAAACTGAAATGGCGAAACCCATGAGTTTTGGGCAAAAACCCAAAAATGCCAAAAAACCAAAACATGTCAAAAATTGCCCAAAATCGGTGAGCAAGTCCCTCAAGGCTTTTTAGAAACATGTCTAGAAACTCGGGCCAAAATTCCAAGCCTAGAGGTGTCTTTCTCCTTTTTCCTCACCGGGCGCCTTCTTTGGGAAGTTTTGAGCTTTTCTTGGTTTTCTTCTTTGTTGTTTGGCATTCTAGCTTTGGTGAAGAAGTCATGGCCCCTTGCCTAGGAGAGGCAGCTAGCACATGCTTTGGAGAATGCCCTTTATGATCCATGTTTTGTATTTTCTTGCCCTCATCAGTGCTTGCTTGAGGGTTGCCTTGTTTATCTTTGTCACTTTGCACTTTTTCTTCTTGAAGCTGTTGTCCTTGAGGAGGTTTCTGTGGCTGCCCCTATTGCTCTATTTCACCATCATCATAAGTCTAATGTTCTTCATGCTATTTCCCTGTCTCATAAGGCTACCCCTTTCTCTCTGTATGCCAACCAACAAACAATGTTAAAAACAAGTGCACAGTTAACAAAATATATACACAGTCAAAATGATTTTCTGTGTTTGGACAAGGTCACAAGGTTCTGGTGTTTCTGATGTGAGCATAAAAAGACCTGTAAGAGTTTAAACAACAAAAAATCCTTTTAACCAAAACATTTCCCTCCTTATACTTCTCTGTTTCTCATACCGAGTTTTTCCCTAAACACCTTCAGACTGTTTTAACCATTTTACTCATTTGAGGTCTGCTTTATAGAGTAAAGGAGAAAACACCAGTTTTTTTCCCTTTTCAGCACACAGAGGAGACCTCTGAAATGAAAAAAGAAAACCTTACACCATGATTACTGCTGTTTGATAATAGGCCCACTGTCTCATTTGTTCAAAACCCTGTCTCTACTTTTGGACACTGTTTCACACCTTTCACTACTATTTGAGGGCAGTTTATAGGTTTTTAGACATTAATAGGAACGAACCTTTCTTACTGTGTTCATCTTGGGTAACTAGAAACCATAGAAAATCTTTAAGTTTAGACCAAAAAATATTCCTCTCTTAAAACAACTCAGAACTGAGATTCACACGGTGAGTTTCATCACTTGTCCATCACTTTATAGTTTCGAAAAAAGCAAGGAGGCACTTGGAATACCTTTGAAAAACGATGATGGCAATTTTTGAGGAGTTTGGTCTATTTCAGGATTGATTTGGGGGCTTTTTGGACATTGAACACATGCACGGCACGTTTGAATGAGAGAGCGCCACACAAACCGATTGTCGGGTCACCTGTCGGGCCAACCTGACTAGCGCCTACAGGCGCGCCACGCAGCTTTGTAACCCTATGTAAATTGTTCGCCTGAACGCGCTACGCAGTTGTACAAGCGCACCGCGCATTTCTTCAAGCCCGAAAAACAATGAAGTTGCCCAAAAATCGTCTTCAGACTTTTGAATAGCAAGAGTGGAGTTTTTCTCATGGTTTTGAGAGTTTTGAAGGAGCTTGCAACGGTCCTTAATCCCCTTGAAAGAGAAAAGTCAAAATACCTTTGAGTTTTTCTTGAGTTTGGAAGACTCTTGTTTTAAACCACTGCCTCATCCATTTGAAAGGAAAACAAAATGACTTTGAATGTGTTATGAAGGGCCCACATTTGAATAATGTTGGAAAAAGGATGCATGCTTCTAAACAGTTCTAATAGGACTTGACCTATTCACTTTATATGAAATATTTAAGAGGTCAAACTCTGTTCACTGTGTTCATATTTTTGAAAAGTAACTTCTGCCACTGCTGACCCTTTAGTGATACCTCTAAAATGGGAAAACTTCTCAAAAGTACAACAATGATGATGAAGTATTTCTTGCCATTTGCAAGGAGATGAATTTACCCTTTTGAACTTTAAACTAGTAATGTCTGCTCTGGATGCTTTAAAAGGTGATAATGCTCACTGTGAAACCAATTTGGCTGGCAGGTGATGATTTAACCTTTCTCATGACTATGAGTGCACAAATTCAGTTTCATTTACTCAGGCTTTACTCATCTCTGTTTATTTAAAGGGAACTTCTCTAAAATCTCTCCTCTCACTTAGAGTGCAGCAGTAAGGTACCTTTGACCCTTTAAAGGAAAATGCCTTTCTTTGGAAATGGTGACATGCCCTATTGGCTTTGAATGTTGCTCCAGAGCTCTGAAACTCATGCCATAACCTTTTGAAATACAATCATCATCATTGGCCTGTGTCATGACCTGTCCCTTGATCATCAACAAAGTTGTTTTAATTGGGCTTCAGACTGCCTTTTTGAAATAAACCTTGATAGGAGACAATTTTATCCTCTTGGATCACAGTGGTACCCCTGCTTTCCTTCTTTGTCTTTTTACATCATTTCTCGGTTTAAACTGTCTCCTATTGTGTTTAGAATTTTTCTATCAGTCAGTGAATATTCTAGAATTTATCACTGCTCTGGCCCTCTGTTTATGAATGAAGGAGGCCCTTTACTTGAAAAAATGTCTGATGTTCTTTCAACCTTCTGTCTCAGCCATAAGAAGGCTGTCTGATGAACATATTGATGGTGTTTCCTCTTATACATGATGACAGAAGTTAGTTGGCGCCCAAGACTATTTGACTCCTTTGGACATCTGTTTTAACAGTCTTTCTTCAATGATGTTGAACCAATTAGCTTCTTATTGTAGCTCAAATAATAATGAAACTCATGCAAATAGATCTTTGAAGCCTGCTTCTTTACCTTTGCTTTTAGTCATCATTTTCATGCAGAGACTTTCATTTTTATTCTTACTATGCTTCAGAGTTTATCTTCTCAATTAGTGAAAAGCTTAAAAAGCAAACTTTACATTTGGCCCTCTGCTTATAGATGAAGGAGGCGCTCCAGTATTCAAACCCTCTGCTTATAGATGAAGGATTTTTTTCAGTCATGTTATATCATCAGCCCTATGATAGTGCTATTTTTCCTTTACTGTCCTTTCAAGCTTTGAATGTGATTGCAAGAGCTTAATGAAAAAAACTCTATGCTCTGTGGCTGCATCCCAGGCTCAAGATCACATTGAGAAGCAACTGTCTTCTCATGTGGAGCCAAAAATTGTCTTCTAAGATGCTGGTATGTCTTTGTCCTTGAAAGATCCATTTAAAACACTATAAAAAACACCTAGAATCAGTTTGATTTATGGTCCATGTATTGCTGAGACTTGAGGGTGTATTAGTGGTGCGACATATGGCTGTAACCACCTTTTTTGCAAAATGGGAAGGTCTGTTATGACTGGTCAATAGCAGATGGAGGTTCTTTGGCTCTTGGATAGTTCGCCAAGGGAGAAATGCCTAAAGCGCCACTTCCTAACATAGGGGAGACTGTTTGGACAAATTTGGATTGTTTCTTAAGGGCTGATGGGCAGACTAGTATGGCTGAGGCTAGGTAGGATTTGATAATGAGGTTTCATCTCGTCATGGGCAGACTGAAAAGGTAGGAAGGCAAAAAAGTTTATGGGTGTTTTCCAGCTGGTAAATTTAACAAATTTTAGATCAGCTGCTAGAAAACTTGGTTGTTACAACTAGTCATCACCAACAAGTGAAAAATACTGATGACTAACAACCAACACACACCACTCATCCATTTCAAGAGATGAACCATGCTCTGATACCACTCTCTAACACCCTCCTCACATATCTACCCAAGACACCATCCAAATAGGGTAAACATGTGAAAAGAGGTTAATATGACCTGATTCAACCTCCCACGTCACTTTAAGGAAGTGGAACCAATTCCACACAACAACATAGAACTTCTGGACATGCTACAGGACACACAGGATCCATCCCAACCTTTGAGGAGGCTAGCCCCTAAATCAAATTGACCTTTTCATGCATCAATACCGTAGTCATTCCCTTGAGATGGGAAAGAGTGCGACTCGAAACCTCCAGTCACATGCACAACATGGGTATGCATGCGGCTAGGGATTTTTCCTAGTAGTTTTGAGCCTGTGACCCCGATTTCCATGTGACTTTTCCTAGCCCAAAGCTCAGGTCACTTCCCAGAATTCCATGACACTTCCATAAATGAAAGATAACAACATAATAATGATACAAATTCAATTATTTGAATAGGAACTTGACTGGACCCCTACTAGCCATGACAGGAATTTCGTCAAACATGTCACAAATATGTAATCTACAGGTTTAAACAATAGATCTAAGCATAGGGGTCTCATAATTATTTGAGAATTTCTAGGAAGCATTGCTCCCTTATATCATTAGTTGCATTATCGTCTATTACGTCATAGATACATTTTTCATTCATTTACAAATCAAAACACGATGGGAGCCATACATCATCACTGTCATAACATATGCTTATAACCATCATAATAACAACAGAAATATTAAGGATACATCAGCCATAGAATCCACATATAAACCAATACATTTACGCATAAGATACCAAGGAAATAACCTCTCATTAATGAATTCAAAAACCAAACTGGTATGGGAATACCAAGTTCCACCCGACCATAGATTGGTTGAGCCAAATCTCTCTTCATCCAATCACCTCCATGCCATATTCCAGTCATGAATGTAGGTCTCAAACCAAAAGAGCCAACTAGGGCTTCCTGAAGCTAAACCACCTCATCCTCATCAATAGAAACAAGGCTTTACTGTAATCCACACATGATTACTAGGCCAAAACAATAAACATGTAATAACAAGATTTACCATGATCTCCACCAGATCAGTAGGCCAAAAAAAACATGAATGCCACCGGATTTATCCACCTACAACGTGAGGAATTTTCTTGTCTCCTAGTCTCTAGGCTTTCCTATAATCCATACAGGATCACTAGGACCTAACCGAAAATCCACTCTCTAGGCTTTACTGTATATCCCATCTTGGGATTCCTAGGACCGATTCATAGCACCCACCTCCAGTCTTTACCGTATGTCCCTTCATTCACTGGTGAAGGTTTCCTAGGCCCACCGAGGAAACACAAAATTTGGCTTTACTGCAACCCACAGTCTAGTTCACGGGTGACTAGGCCATGTGTTATTTCATTCAGAGATCCACCTCACTCAGCTTTGAATCCATATGGAAATCTAGCTCAACCAAAACATGAGAACCTCATTACACCATTGCTATCCAGAAATGGAAAGGCTAGGCTGAAAACACTGTCACACATGGAAAAAACCCATGCCTATGACATAAAATGCCAATTTCTCCTAATTTCCATTATTTTCATAAATAATTTCCAACTAATGCCATTTCTCCTTTCCAAATGAATTTTCCATTTCTTTTACCAATTTCCTTAGTCATAATAAACCAAATTAGCACCTACTCTAGGATGTTTTTCCCAAGATTCAGCTTGGAATACGTGTCCCATAGCGGTGGTTATTATTTTTCCTTTATTAACTTTATTTACATGGATTTTTCATGAGGGATGTTACACCAAATGTGTTACATCACATTCAGTTGTGTTACAAAAAGGGAGAATGGAATATGTAACCAAGCAAGAAATATAGAATAATTATCTATAATTGGTCATAAACCCCAAATGATAACCCCCATGACACAATAAACTACAGAAAACTTCAACTCAAATATTGTAAAGTTATAGATCATGTTATTCTCATTGGAATCATCTAAAATCAAATAGGAAAGACAACATTTATTCCTATAGTTGGAAATGAACAAAGCATTGTGAACCATTAAATTTTAATGGTGTGTCATGAGTTTAACGAAATGCTCATCAGGGGTGTGGAAATTAGAGATTGCAATAAAATTTTCGGGAAGGGTTGAATTAGCTAGATATAGGGAAGAATTAAGTTGTTATATTAGAAGAAAGCCTTTCATGGCCTTCGACACTACATATCCCTATAATCTTGAGAGGGAGGTGACTCAAATTAATTTCAGGTGCAATATTAGTGGTAGTGAGGTGAGGATGGAGAATGAAAAGGTAAGGCTAAGGTCATGGGGAGTTCAGGGCCAAGAGGGGGAAACCATAGTGGATTGGGTTCTTAACGAGATTGTGGAGCAAAGATAGGGAAATCTCAATCTTTCTTTCTATGACAATAGATTGAGAGAATTTTTAGTTCAAAATGTCATGATCAAACATCGAGTCCACTTATGTTCTAAGAAAAGGGAGTTTTCAACTATTACACATGATAATGAGTACTGATCTAAATCAGTAATAAAAATTTATTCATAATATTTTATGAATTTTTCAATGTGACATTATATGGAATACCTTCAAAACAAGAGAAAGTGAAGCTTATGAGCTTACAATGAGTAGTATGTAATATTCCAAAAATTTAGCCTTGAGCTAAATGGAATATTATAGTTTGTTTTATCACTAGGTAGGTGAATAAGTAGGTGGGGAGGCCCATAAGTTTCTTTAGCAGCAATAAAAGCACTTCAAGTGTGAAAGGAGACCCTTTTAGCAGCTAAATAAATCACCTCCAAGTGTGAACAGGGGTTGGATCATGTCGATTCAGTCAACTTTGACCAAGTCAACAACACTGTTATGGAGGAGTGGAGATTAAATGAGGAATAATGCAGTTTTGGAGGGAGATTGATTTCATGAAGGAAATGACCTAATTGAGTGGGGCCAAGGGCAAGGAAGCTCATAATATATATAAGGAAGAGGATGGCAGCCATATGAGGGTATGTTTTGGATTATTATTTTGTATATGGTTTGTTTAGACTACTTGCATTCTTCACCTGTTTAGTTGAGATTTTTGTGATGTTTAGCACCGAGTATTCCCGAGCGAGAATCCCATCTCTCTCCTTGAGAGGCCTCTTAGAAGAGAATTGCATTCATTTCCACATTCTAGTTTTCAGGCTAAGCTGCAGCTTTCTTCATCAGTGCAGTTTCTGCAGGTTATTGTGCTATGTTGCATGGTGCAGCAGTGGAGGATTAGGTCGGGTGTCTTCAGAGTTTTTTTCAGTGGAGGAAGGTTTCAATCCATTGGGAGGCCTATAAATAAGCCCCTCAGGATTTATTGACATATTTGGACTTAGGCCAAGGAGGATTTATCCCCTACAATTCAGTACTAGTCCAGATCTGCATTATTTTAGGGAGGAGTTGCAGTGGTTGTTTTGAGAGGTGATTTCTTCAGTAGAGGAGCCATTATTTCATCTGGAGGATCTATTGGAGAATATATGTATTTCTCTACATTATCTTCAGCCATATCTTCTCATTCTAGTTGTTGCAGCATATCTTTTGCCCTAGGGCTGCAGCTTACATTGGCACATTGTGTGCATTTTCCGAAAACCCTCTTGGGTTGTCTTGGAGAGTTGATCTAGTGCCTAGATCTGTGTGTTTAGATTCTATTGGGGCATATATAAGTATTTTTACGTCATTGTATGATCTCCATTTGTAGTTATGCATAAAATAACTGTGATGTAGCAACTCTTCGACATTTTGTGTTGCAGCATCATCTCACTTTTGAGAGTGTCTATGTATTGGAGGCTTGTGTGATCACATTCTATGGTTTGTGCCTCATTGTTTTGTACTTATTTGCTGAAATTATGATCAATAATATGGTTCTATATTGGTCTCATGATTTTGTGTGTTAAATAATTGCTTCTGCTTTCATTTTATGAGCTATATTGCTGCTATTTCCATTTTGGAATATTACAGTGGTATCAGAGCATAATCTTGGTTCAGCCTGTGCATTCAGCCAATATGTCACCATAAGGAGAAGATTCTCTCAAAGAAGAAGAGATGTACAAAGAAAATAGAGACATGACTCCATTGTTTGGAGGAAGGAAGGAAGAGAGGCTCTCAAAGCTTCTTCTTCAAACTATTCAGAGCATTCATGGATATATCAAGAATATCCGAAGGGAGATGTGTAAGGAATCTCCAAGGGAGTTTGAATCTAAAGAAAACGTTAGATTTTCACATGATGAGTGTGAACATGCAGCCACACACCATGATTCACAGCGCAGTCTTATGCCTAGGTTTACTATGAGAGAGAGGAAGGAAGAAGAAATGCCAAATATGGAGACTCTTAGTGATTACCTACAAGAATATGAATCTCAAACTAAGAGGTTCAAAGATCACATCAAATTCCAAGAGTTTTGCAATATCAAGGTGGAGAGGAGCAGGCAGCATGATATGGGTAGATGTTTTCTATCTACTTTTGATGGTTCACCTAGATGTTCAGCTAGAGCTTGGGTGGAGCTATACACCTATTTGCAGCAGCACACCAAGTTTCAGAGAATGAAGCCATCAAAGTTGCAGCGCTGCATTTTGGAGGTAAGGCCTATGCTTGGTGGATATTTGAGTCCTTTTTATTAAAAAATGAAAATACTTCTTCCTATGCAAAGTTCACTAGGAGACTAGTGGAAATATTTGATAGAAAACATTCTGAAACATCTTTGATGGAGCTAAACAAACCAAAACAAACCAAACTTTTGCAAGGGTTGAAAGGACCTACAAAATCAACTCCACTTCAAAAAATTGTTGAAGGGGCTAGCATCTTGCATAATACCTTTGTAGATGCAAGATCTCTATCTCATATTCCTAGAAAAGAGGGCATGAAGATCCCCTTTTCAAAAGAGGATCCTCTTATTGAGAAAACGATTCCCATTCATATTGAAAAAGAAGAGAAGTTTGGGGGCAACAACGTTGTCATATCTAGAACATATCTAGCACCTCATGTAGAGGTAGATGGAGCACTTACTCCAACAAGAGGAATTCTTGTATCATTGCAAGAAGTTCCTGAAGATTTCATATGTGGAGGACAAGGCACAGTCAATGAACAGCATGATTGTGAAACCTTGCATATGGAAGGAGAACGTAGGGAGGATGGCCAGCATTACATGATGAGGAGCACACACCCCGACTATTTCAGAAGGTTGATGCACAGAAGAGGTAGACTGATTTGTGCAGTGAGGGCAGGGACAAAGTTTTCCATCCATATGTGCAGTCTACTCTTGACATTGATGTCTCACTGCATGGAGGTATTCCATTGGGGAGATCACTAGATCAAGAGATGATGAGAGATGCTTCACATGGGGTTGCACCACTCTTAGATCCCGGAGGAAAGGATACTTTGGAGGGGTATATTATAGCACAGAGAGTCTGGAGTAGACTTAAGTATGAGGGAGACATTCTCCCATTTTCAGCATTACCTACTCTCACTACATATTCTACGCTGAAAGAAGTTGTTGCAGTGATGGGGGATGGCACCAATATGGTGCAAGGAAGCTGATCCATGGGTTTGGAGAAATAGATGGTACTTTCTTTATGGAAGGAATCTTCCATACATTGGATTATATGGAGGCCACTCATTCTTACATTGGCCAAGACCAGGAGGTTCTTGTTGGATGGTAGCTTCTCATGGGAGGCCAACTTCCAAAGGCCACCACTTCTACTTGAGCATGAGCACCTGCATGATGGGCATGGCAGCACTTTGGAGGATGAATTTGGCATGGGGGATGTCAAAGGAGAAGACAACATCATGTGGGGAGCTTCACATTTTAGATCTTCACCAACTGTCTCTTAGGACGATTGATCCATATTGGAGGTCTCAACTTTTGGTAGAGTACTCCAAGGATCTTAGTGCTTGCATGATTCTTTATGACCCCGAGGGAGATGACAGATACATGGTGCATTATAAGGTCATCTATTCTTATGGTAGAGTCTTCTTGACTAGAGCTTCTGAGCTCAAGGATAAGTTGTTACATGCAGCACATGTGGACTTTCTTTCCATGCACTTTGATGCCTTTTACTCTTTGATGGAGGAGTTCACTTGGGAGGGCATTCAAAAGGATGTATATTAGCATGAGGAGAGATGCATAGCCTGGATGGTAATGGAGAGGTTGTCACAACCACTTCCCTACTCATTGAGAGTGAGGGAGAACTTTCAGTTAAGCCATTTTAGCTCAAGGACCAAAGTACATAGTAGAGAAGGTACATTTATGCATTATGATTTGTATTTCTTCACTTTTTATGAGCAGCATGTTGTACCAAGGAGGATTATTCCTTATTATATATTGTATCATGATGTACTTGAGGCCATTTTCAGCATTGAGGTTGGCCATTCTATCGGTGGTTTGTGGGGGAGGCCACATGATTCTTGGTGTGCACCATTAGCACCACATTTTACTTTCATGAACCTATCTTATAGGATGATTGTGGTAGCAAACAAGTGGTTGAAAGGACACTTTTTATTCTTTTTTTTGAGGCAGTCAGGGGATGCACTACGCTGGTTCCATATGTGGAACTATGATCCACCTCCCGGTTGTCATATGGCAACTTGTTTTCCTTAGTTTTTGCTTCCATATATTGATGATGTTCTTATGTTTATGGGAAGCTTTGTTGGGAGAGTGGCACAAGAGTTGAAGGTGCCCATTGGGAGTATGACTCTCCCTACTTTATATGTTGCATTTTTTAGGAGAAATAATGGGAAAACCATGATTACCACACTACATCTCTTTTCTTCATGTGGGAGGAGCCATTTAGAGAACTTGAGTTTTTGGAGGAGGCACTTCATGGATGATTTGTTTGGTGGGGTGACTTGGGTCATTCTTGGAGGCCATAGTATTTCAGACCAAGATCAGTAGCAGCCCCATATATACCATAAATGGAGAGAGAAACAACTTGGGTGGAAAAATTTAATCTCTCCATGCAGCCCCAATACATTGCATAAACCGGGGGTTGAGGATTTCTTTGATGAGCTACCTAGGATGGCTCATTTCATTTGGATGATAGCATGGGTATGGGAGTCTCTCATTGGGAATGAAATCCCCTATGTTTTTCATCACTCCTACCTTGGGGAGGCCATTGGACAGCCAGAAGCTTTCCAATTACACCTTCCACCATGATGTGAGCCATTTGGTTTTTCATACTTGGGAGGAACCATTAGAGGGAAGATTTATTGCAAATTATGTTGAGCAATGGTGGGGACTATTGATGATGAGGCCAAAAGAGGAGGAGGGGAGGAATTTTGTTCTCCCTTTATAGTTTCTTGAGGACAAGTAACATTTTGGAGGGGAGGAAAATAATATTCCAAAAATTTAGCCTACAGCCAAATGGAATATTATAGTTTGTTTTATCACTAGGTAGGTGAATAAGTGGGTGGGGAGGCGCATAAGTTTCTTTAGCAGCAATAAAAACACTTCAAGTGTGAAAGGAGACCTTTTTAGTAGCTAAATAAAACACCTCCAAGTGTGAACAAGGGTTGGATCATGTTGATTCAGTCAACTTTGACCAAGTCAACAGCGCTGTTATGGAGGAGTGGAGATTAAATGAGGAATAACACAATTTTGGAGGGAGATTGATTTCATGAAGGAAATGACCTAATTGAGTGGGGCTAAGGGCAAGGAAGCTCATAATCTATATAAGGAAGAGGATGGCAGCCATATGAGGGTATGTTTTGGAACATTATTTTGTTTATGGTCTGTTTAGACTACTTGCATTCTTTAGCCATTTAGATGAGATTGTTGTGTTGTTTAGCACCGGGTGTTCTCGAGCGGGAATCCCATCTCTTTCCTTGAGAGGCCTATTGGAAGAGAATTTAATTCATTTTCACATTCTGGTTTTTAGGCCAAGCTACAACTTTCTTCATCAGCATAGTTTCTACAGGTTATTGTGCTATGTTGCATGGTGCAACAGTGGAGGATTAGATCGGGTGTCTTCAGAGCTTGTTTTTCAGTGGACGAAGGTTTCCATCCATTGGGGGGCCTGTAAATAAGCCACTTGGGATTTATTGAAATATTTGGCACCAAGCCAAGGAGGATTTATCCCCTACAGCGCAGTATCAGTCCAAATCTGCGTTATTTTAGGGAGGATTTGCAGGGGTAGTTGCAGTGGTTGTTTTGAGAGGTGATTTCTTCAGTAGAGGAGCCATTATTTCCTCCAGAGGATCTATTGGAGCAGATATTTAGTTCTCTACATCAGCTTCAGGCATATCTTCTCATTCCAGTTGTTGCAACATATCTTCAGCCCTAGGACTACAACTTACATTGGCACATTGTGTGCATTTTCCGAAAACCCTCTTGGGTTGTCTTGGAAAGCTGATCTAGTGCTTGGATCTGTGTGTTTAGATTCTATTGTATCATCTCCAGCTGTAGTTATGCATAAAATAACTACGTTGTAGTAGCTCTCTGGCATTTTGTGTTGCAGCATCATCTCACTTTTGAGTGTCTATGTATTGGAGGCTTGTGTGATCACATTCTATGGTTTGTGCCTCATTGTTTTGTACTTATTTGATGCATATATGATCAATAATATGGTTTTATATTGGTCTCATGATTTAATGTGTTAAATACTTGTTGCTACTTTCATTTTATGAGCTATATTGCTGCTATTTCCATTTTTGAATATTGCATATTAATTCCTAGAGGAATAAAATTTTCCTTAATGAGTCACACAAGCACTATCCAATTCATATTAAGGTCTTGAATTTAACAAGCAAAAGAACCTTCACCCAATTTAATTTATATCATTGAACATTCTACGGTTCCTCTACATCATCCAATGTTGCCCTTTTGATGCATAGTTTCATGTTGCAACTTATTTTGCTTTGTCAACGTACATATGCATACCTTGTGTAGTTATTTGGACCAATTGTTTCATTCAATTAAGGTTGGAGCTCATCAACAATAATCAATAGTTTTCACTAAACCATGTAGGTCAAGTAATTTAGTGGAAACATTTTCAATGGATATGTATAGATGGAAATTGATCCTTATCTTTATTAAAGGATATCAATAAATAAAAATTGATTCCTTAAAAAATATCAATAATTAAAAGTTGATTCCTTAGGAAAGTAAAATTATTTAAAGTAATTATGGATAACAAATTTTTAGAGGAAAATATTTTTCTATCAAAATAAATTAATTTATTTCTTTTTGCTAAAACCAAATATTAAATATGTGGACCAAATATATATATTCAAAAAGTAAATTCATTCACCATCCATTTTCCTTTCGAACTTGCTCAATGCCATTCATGGATCCATGAGAAACATTAATGACACTGCCAAAAACCCGTCATGTTTAAGAGGGCTTGTATCACTCTCTACAAAGTGCCACATATGTAAAATAATTATTTGATCCACCAAGGAGCAAGCCTAAAAAAGAAAATGTAAATTTGACTATGAAGAAAAATATGATGATGTAGCAACCAAATCCACACAAGAAACAAAGCTTAAATGGTTATATAAATTAATTTATAATTGATCACTTAAAGAATATACGACCAAAAAACTTGATCTGATTGCTCAATTATTCAATACAATTTATATATATTTAGGTCGATTGGCATTTCTTTTGAATCAGATCCCCTCATAATGTTTTCTACCTTTTTCTTCTGTAGGTGACATGTGCACCACATTTATACTTGGTATCTATCCACTTTAATTATCTCTTCATCCAGATATATGTCCCACTTTAACTACCTTGTATGGATTAGCTAACATGTGGTGAAGGTTTGTAAATAGATAACCCTTAGAGCTGAAGTGTTTTAATTTACGCATTGCGGTTTGTGGATTCGATGACGCGTGGCTACTATTTGTAACCTTATAGGTGAAGTGTTTTCATTTCCATCCATTACCACTTCATTTTTCATTAATATGACCTCAGATATAGGATTTTGGTGCCATTTATAGCATTTAAAAGTGACATGTGGAAAAAAATTTCCTCTTTTAACGATCATGCATTTGATAACAGGATTGATCTTAAATATACTACATTCATAAAATTATAAACATCTCTTTGACTGCTTCCATTCCATTTAGCCGCACAAGATAACCTGAGGCCGAGGAGCAGAGCATAGAATCCATTGATGAAATTTTCTAGGTTCTCCAACAACTAGGAGATTGGGTTGGTGCTAACAATAATATTTCACATACACAGATAGACCGGGAGGATCGACTGGAGGCAAGGTTCCTTTCCTTCATCACCATTCTACTCCAAGGTTACTTCGACCCTTTCACTAGTTTTTTCTTCATGAAAATACTTCCCTATATCCTCTTTCAATTTTATTTTTCTCTAAGTCATGTTCTGTTATTTTTATTTTCAACTTCAATAAACCCTATACAGGCTCTTACAGCTTGAATGGAATTATTAATTTTTCATCAAAATAATGAGCTTGCGGGCCATTCTGAAGCTTTTATGTCACATCGCTTAAAAATTTTCGGGGACATTTTCAAGGGGAAAGCACACTCCACACTACTTGTACTGGGGTGGATCATCCTTTTCTTTTTAGAACTGGCTTTTGAGTAAGTTCTTCACGACACCCTAAACCTCCTTTATGTGCAAAGTAATTCAAAAATTAAAAACGAACCCTAAATTGTAATCTTTCACTTCTTAAAATTGTTTTTCTATGTAAAATTTAAAAATTGCAAAAAACTATTAAATTAATATATATGTTTATCACATTATGCATGGAAAAAATTTGATGGGGAAACCACTCCAATCCACATGGTAAATTCACAACATTCAAATAATGTTTGGCGATATAAATTTCAGTGAGAGTAGGGGTTTTAAGTGTAAAGATATGGACTTTCTTGAAATTGATGAAAAATCAGATATGTTGGCTACTTTCCTATTTAGGGAGAGTTAATTCTGTCACTGTAAACCTGACCATGAGATCCGTTTCTCATTCCATTCCCGTTGCCATTCTCGTTTCATTCCTGTAGACATTCTTGTTCCTATTGCTATCTTGACACTACAATACTACATTACCATCAATACTACATTACTAATCGATTTAACATCTATAATATGCTCGAGGAGGGAGGTAGGCTTACATTTTTCATCCCCCAAATCTTTTCCCATGTTTTCTGTTCATTTGAAATTTCCTGTATCGTCCATGTTTCCCATTCTCCTTCCATATCTGGTTACACAGAGGTAATCTACATTTCAGTGCATTGGTCTGCTGATGTGTGACTAACGATGTATTACCTACTTATTAATGAAATATAAGATGCATTTTACCAGTAAAAATGATATTTCTAATTTCAGCCTTTTTCAAAGACGATTAACGGGGGATATTTTGCTATCTTACCCATGCTCGAGTTGTTTATCATTTTTACTTGTTGGGATTAAAATTGCATGCCTCTTATTGAATGTGAATTCCATACTGTGCAGAGGTCAACGTGATTTGATTTTTGAGACAAGGGACAAAAAATGATTTTTGAGACGACCACCACTTTGTTGTCCCTTCTTTGTAGAGGAGATTGTGTTTCTAAATTCTACTTGCAGTTCTTTTTGGATGCCATGTTGGTGATAAAGGTAAATTTATAAAGAAGCGCCAGGAGTATATTTTTCTCATGTGTGCCATCCCATTTCATTAAATTCCATTGTTGGTCAAGGATTCCTATTCTGGAATATGGACTTGATGTAATTATCCCATAGCAGACTTTTTATCTCTTGCACTTAGACTTAATGGAGAAATAGAATGTTATGGATTATGTAGAACTCATGAGAATGTCCTAGATTGTATAGAACTCTCCAGATTGTGTAGAACTGGAGTCTTGAATGTTCTAGAGTATGTTGAACTCAACATGTTTAGTATGAGTCACTTGTAGTTAAGTAGATGAGTCAGTTAAGTAGCTGCTATTTTCCTTTATAATGAAACCCTGTCATGTATTGTGCAATTAGTTTTGGCCATTGCCCTAGACTAATAAAATCTTATGTGTTTTATGACATTTATGTTCTGGTTCTTTATTTAAGTTGGTATCAGAGCCTGTGTAGGTAGCCTATGTAAAGAGTGTTCAGAAGAAATTGTGCATGGATTGAGCATGGTTTAAGTCGACCAAAAGGTGTGAGGTCTACGTAAAGGAATTGAAGTCCTTTTGGTGTGCGTCAATTTTTTTGAATTATTTCGCATTTATATTTATTTTAGCAGAGAGAAAATTCGATATGAGGCTGTTTAGGGTTTCCACATGCAATTTGAATCCATGGGCTATGGATTTCGAGTCCAATCTGCAACATATCAAGGCTTCCATCTAGAAGGCCAAACCTTCTAGGGCAACGATTAAAGTGGGTCCAGAGCTTGAAATCACTAGCTTTGGATGTGAGGATCAATTTTTGGAACCAGACACCATCACTCACACATGGGAATGCCTGAAGGATATTTTGGCAGAAGACTTGACTAAAGGCATACTTTGAAACATTGGTATTCCAGTAGAACTATATGGAATTTGTTATAATTGCGAGGTATTTTGTCTAAATCAAAAGATACTTATGATTCGTCCAAATTTATGCCTTTCCAATGACGGAAATTAGACGGAATTACAATGGTTTTCTGCTTGGAAGCATCATCATCAACTTGTGGAGTATCATCTTCCTTCCATTATTGCAGATGCAGTTTCACAAAATACAATGCCTTTTTGGGATGGATATCTTTCATTTATTGACACAAATATTGCTGCTGAAACTTGTGAAGAAATTTTCACACAAGATGCCCTTCATATTGGTGTTGGTCTCCTATGTTTTGATAGTTTGGAAAATCAAAAGACAAGGCAACATCAAACCAATCTTTAGAGTTCCAGGATCTAGTCCTCCTGTTCTCAAAGAGGGATCTCTCAAATTATTTGTTTTTTGAAAAGGTTTATCTTGTGTGCTTTGGGTATTGGTTTTAGACTATTTATTAAGTGCAAGTGTTTGTTTGGTTGGTTGGTTGAATTGATACAACAGAATGTGAAAGGTTTGGGAAAGGTAGGTAGAAAGAAGAAGTATCAGTTTCATTGGGCAATGGAGTCAAAAAGAGGCTATGACAAACTTATCAATAGATGTGGAATATCAAAGGGAAAATCTACTTGGCCATAGGATCCTTTAGTTTTTGGAATGAGATGGACATTAATGGTTTAGAAAGAGAGTTTGAATTCTCAACAAAGCGAATTTGAAAACATAACTTGAACAATAAAGAGGTATTTGATATAGCGTTAACACTCCTCTCCTCGACCTCCTCGGCCGAGTCGATGGCAGATTTGAAGAAAATAGAGAGAGAAATCCCTAACGGGCCTGTTGGTCGAGCCCGGAGCACTAGGGTACTAACTTTCTTTTAGGCATGGACATATATATATATGGATTCTCTGCAAACAAAACAAAAAGGTACGACATGAATATGGGACTGAAAGAGATGGTAGTGGGTAACCCTAAACTTGAACTGGTGGGACCGCTGCTCGATCTACAAACCACACTTTAAGCAAATAATGACTTCAAAACAAATTTTAAAATGAAATCTAAGATTCGGGGAACACCCTATTTCCTCAAAGATTTTATTTCAAATGACTTAGAAAAACATAAAAGATTTACTGATAATTGCAGTCATAGAAGAGGGAACACCTAATACATCTATGATCACAACTATAAAAGACCTTTAAGACAACTATTTAAGCAAGGACAAAGGGCATGATCAGAACAGACCTCCTTGGCTTACTATAAACAAAGATAATTCAAAGGGAGACTTCAATAACAACCTTTAAGTGGCAGCAGACAAGCAGGGAGAACCATAAATCATGCTAAAACCAACTATTCGAACTATTAGAGAAATGAACAAGCATGAGGACTAAAGAGAGAGATTAAAAACTCTAAAATATCTCAGTAGAAGAAAACATAAAACAGTGAAGGATAAACAGGTCTAAGGTGCTTCCAGGAGTCATTTCTTAGCCTAAAACTTTCATCCTACTGTAGTAAGAAATTATGGAACAAAATGAAAATAGGGGAAAACATTAAACAGATCAGAATACTTCACCAACAGCCAAGCTCATGGATCTATTGATAGAGCCTTCTCAAGAAAAAGCATGTAACAACATCATCAGGGCTTCCAAGACTTTAATTTCTTCTTCAACTTCAATAGAATATGTATTATTTCAGAGAGTTTCAGTATTACAACTAGTGATCAACCAACCTAGATATCATCTTCTTCAGAAGTATTTATAGAAGAGATGAGGAGGTGGAAGTTTTTTAGGTTTTAAATGCAATAAATTCTACACTAAATTCAGCTCCAAACCTCGAAAACCATGCAAGGCCTAAGGTAGGAGAGAATTGAATTATGATTCTGTTTATTTACTCTGTTTCTGTCTTTTTAAACTCAAAGGGTAAAAAAGATTGACTTCGAGGCCTATTTCTTATCTTTGTAATAACTCTGCTGACAGTTTGAGGATTTGTTCTTTCTTTGTTAATAACTGTTCAGTTGTCTTTAGATAAATATCTTCTATTATGGAAATAAATATGGCCTCCTTTTGAATGCTTTGAGGCTATAGGTGGCTTTTGGTAGCTGAGAGGATTCAATTAGCCTCTGATGTGGCAGTGAAGGCTTTCTCGAACTGATAGATATTTTTCTTTAAACACTACTAATTTGCTTTAACTTTGTGTGTTAAGCTTAATTAGGCCTAGATTTTGTCTTCTATTCTTCAAACCATGTTTTATTGAGTGGATTAGGGTTTTTAGAGAGTCGATTTGGGTCGTAATCCCTCAAAACTATGTTTAAAAATCTTTAAACATGCTTTGCTTTGATTTCATGATGTTCCACTGATACTCTTCGTTTGATTTTTCTTTGTTGTGTCTTGCTGATGTGCAGGTGTGTAGAGGGCTTATAGCAGCATCAATGCTCATGGCGCACTAATGAAATGTGATATGGAACCCCAGCAGAATGATCTCTGTGATGTATAAAGGCCTGGGGGATCTTCATCCCCGGCCTTCAATTTATTTTTAATTTTTTTTGAAAAATCTATTAAAACCTGCACAAACAAGAAAAATTTAGAAAAATTTTGCGTATTTGGGTTCAACTGCTTCAGAGGTTTAATTTTGGATCGTGACCATTGGATGAATGCATCTAACGGTGGAGATTTTCTTGTGGGGGTCAAAAGGAGAGCGGTTGATTCAAATGGTGGGGAGATTAAGTTAGGACCGTTGATCTATGTTGATCAACGGTCGGGATTGATTCGGGTTCTATAAAGCGGGGGGGTCAACTTTATAATGAAATGAGGGAATTTATAAAGAAAATGGGTTAAAAACCTTAATCGGAAACGAAAAAGGCACAGAGGAAATTTGGGGTTTCTGAACGATCCTGGGCTGTCGGATGAGAACAGCCCACGGAGATCAACAGCTGAAAATCCATCAGGAGATTACCAATCGAGGAGGCAGATAAAATGATAAAACGTGCCCAATGGAAATCTCCGATGTAATTATATGTAGACCGTTGATCTTTGGAGAGATCGATGGCGGAGATTAGATCTGGGAAGGGTAGGACCTAAGAGAGTCGGGCCTACCGAGACGAATCTGGGCCATTAGATCTTTAACATGGACATTTAAGATCAAACTTTGGGGTTAATGAAATGATATATGAGGCAGAGGTTGGGCGGAGAATGAGTTAATGTGAGCCATTGATCTGCAGAGATCAATGACGGATATTCATCGGCGGACACTATGAAGTGGGGTTCATGAATTTTATTCAAAGGTGCGAGGATTGATATGGACCGTCAGATCTGAGTGTATGGATGGCCTAGATGAAATCAGAGGACCACGATCGGCGGGGGAAAAAACAAATATTAAAACACACCCAATGAAATATTTGATGCGATTTATCGAGAGCCGTTGATCTGAGGATTAGATCAACGGTGGGGGATGAATCGTACGTCCAAAAGGCGAAGGGATGGGCTTATGAAACAAAACAATGTGGGCCGTCGAATCTGAGTCTGGCGGGGGAAAATCAACGGCTAATAATCCATCGGGAGTTTTCCAATCAGAGGTGGCGAATAAAAATTTTAACGTGCCCCATGATATCTTCTGATGCAAGATTGCGCAGACTGTTTGATTGGCTTATGATCAACAGTCGAGAATGGCTTCGACCAATGAACGGGCGGGACCCTTTTTAAAACATGAAAATAAGATTTTTCATGGAATAAAAAGGTTTATTTCATCGGGGAAAGGTTTTATTTGAGGTTAAGCACCCGTTTTTGGGGCTGTTTGGATACATGAGAAAGATAAAGGGACCGAGGCCTTATAGGCAAAGGTGCCAATCGGAATAGGGAGGAACGAGTGGGCTTTTGAATCTACCCATTAGAAAATCTCTGATGTGAGATTTATGTGATCGTTGATTAGCTTTAGATCAATAGTCCTTATCACTCAAAACATTTGACCGGCGGGTTCCCTTTAAAACATTGAAAAATGGGTTTTTATGAATTTACAAAGGGAAAAAGCATTGGGGAATGGTTTATACAAAGTGTTAAGCACCCGATTTCAGGCTCTTGGTTTATATGAAGTGGAAAAAAGGCTTGGGGCTTATAAACAGAGGCCAATCAACATTGGAAATTTTTGCTAAAACAAACAAATGTGCCCATCGATTGTTTCCGATGCGAGACTTCACGAACCATTTGATTAGTTTTAAATCAACAGTTGAGATTGATTTAAACCATGAATGGTGAGTTTCCTTTATAACATAGGAAAAATGGGTTTTTATGACTTAACAAAGGAAAAATTAAATTGGGAATGGTTTATTGCATTGTTTAAGCGCCCGATTTTGGGCCTTTGGGTTTTGTGAAGCGTCAAAGGGATCGGGGGTTTATACACAAAAAGGGGCCAATCGACATCGGGGTTTTATAAAACAAAAGGACTTGCGTGCTTCGATTTGTTCCGATGCGATAAGCACCCGATGGGTCTAGCGTCTGGTTCTAGGGCATGGGTATATGTGGGGAAGTGGTTTAGGACTTAGCCCAAAGGGGCTTAGGCCCATGGTTAAAAAACTTATCTTTTATGATTTTTTAAAAGTTTTTCAATGGATTTGGGGGTTTCGGTAAGGTTTAAAAATGAGTTTTAAACCTTGTAAAAGGGATTTTATGATGGGAAGAAGGGAATACATAAAAAATAGAGGAAGTGTATTGAGAAAAAGGGGTAAAAATGGAGGTTAATTTGAAGTGAGAAGAGGGCTAAAATGAGCGAAAAGTGGGGATTTTTGCAGCAATATTTTCTTCATGAAATCAACAGAATCTCAGAGTTTAAAGGGAAACATCAGTGAAGATTAACTAAAATATTATTTATCTTCATGAAAACTTCAAGGATGATAGGTTCTCAAAGGGTAATTATCTCTTGGAGTTTTGAAGAACAAGATTAGCCACCTCTTGGTATAACAAAATTTATAGGTGCCTAACAGTGGCTCCACTTGGGGAAGACAACTGGTTCTTTTAGGTGTCTATAACCTCAGCTGTAAATCTCTAGCTTTCATTAAACCAGTGTCTTAATCCATTGGGCAGCAACCTTTGCTTTTGATGATCTTTGCAGTAATTTTAAAACAATGGAATTCTATCAAAATATCATGTCTACCTACCCATTCATAATGATCCTAACATTTTTTCTTCTTTTCAGAGTGCATTTAGACTGGAAAACTCTCTTTAACAACATTTTATTCTGTTTGAAAAGTAAAAAAATAATCTAAGTCTATTCTTATTTCTCCATGAACTCAAATTAAGCAGTTGAGTTCATAAGCTTCTCTACCTATCTACTGTCTGCTAGGATTAGACTGTCTAACATATTTTTATTCTCTAAATTCAAAAGCAGAAATTTAAAAGCAAACAAGTCAGGATTGAACAGTCTAACTTGTAGCTGATCTATGGAATAGAAAACAAGCTGCACATAGATTATTATTTGCAGAAAATTAAATCAAAATGGTGAAGGCATAAGATCTGAAAGTTCTCAGCACAACCTTCTCTTTCTTTAGCTCGGTTTTTTGAGTTTATTCGAGCTGTTTTTCCTTGTTTGACTGGCTCAAGTTTTGAGCTGATTAGAACCAGTTTACTTCTGTCTTTCAACTCATGATTTAAACATATTAGAGTCATTCTTCTTTTGGAAACTTAGGTTCATATTTTGAGTTTGTTTGAACCTTTATTTTCTATCCTAATCTACCTTACTGATAAGCCAAGATTCAATTGTTTGGCAGATCTATTTCACTAACCTATCAGCGGTAAATTTAAAACTAATTAGTCATGATTAAACTATATGAATAACTAGGAGTGTGTTTTTAGGAGTGGCATTTGAGCTTGCACGCTTTCAGATTTTGTTTCTCTTTTTGGTATGGGACTGTACCTTCCTTGTTTTACAATCTGCCCTCTTTTCTCTTTTCTATTGTTTTTATATTTTTATTTTTCTAACTTTGAATGCAATGTTCAAACTATGATATTTATAATGAAAAATAAAATGCTTTGAAACTCAGGACTCTTGGCAGAAGTAATTTTTTAGCATCCTACCATTGACAGGACTGCCATACAAATCTTCTCCATTCAATTATTTCAAGAAAAATGCATTGTGACCTCTTTTAGCATGAATAATATAGGGCACTTTCCATAAGTTTTCAAACTTGCCATGTTTTCCCTTCTCTTCTCTTCTTGAATCCCATCTAAGAACAACATTTCAAACTTGGAAATTGCTTTCTTTAGTCCTCTTGTCAAAGAGTTTCTTGTTATTTTCTTGGACTAACTGTGTCCTTTCATAGACTTCTTCTCTAGTCTACTGTAAATGGATTGTTTGGTTGATTCTCCTTTGCATATCATTTTATTCAATCTGCACTTCTTGAAGGAGTTTCATGACTGGAACTCCTAATGAGGTGGGGAAGACTGCATCCATGCCATAAACCAGCTAATAGGGGGAGATATTTATTGATTTCTTTGTAGTTAATCTATCAGCCCATAAGGCATGAACCAATTTACTGTGCCATGATTTTTTATTCTTCTCTAACAAATTTTTAATGATATTGATGAGGCTCTTATTGGAGGATTCAGCTAATCCATTTCCTTGGGGATAGTAGGCAGTAGAATGACCCAAGGTGATGTGGTATTTGTAACAGAAATCAACCATTTTCTTAGATTTAAAGGCAACAACATTATCTATTATGATTTTACTAGGACAACCAAATCTGGATAGGATATTTGTTTCAAGGAAATTGATAATGATAGAGTCATTAGCATTCCTAGTGGGTACAGCTTCTATCCACTTGGTAAAGAAGTCAGTGGCAGTGAGGATCCACTTATGTTGGGCTGAGGAAGATGGGTGAATTTCCCCAATGAAGTCTAAACCCCATTGTTGAAAAGGTGCCTCAACTCTGATAGGATGTAATGGTAAGGGAAGGAGTTTTCTTTTGCCATCAAAAATATGACACTTATGGCAATACATGACTAAATTCTAAGTGTCTGGGAAAAGGGTAGGTCAATAGTGACCAGATCTAAGAATTTTGTTTGTTGTGGCCTTCCAGTAGAGGTTTCCTCCACATTCTCCTTCATGCAATTCATGCATGATCTTTCCTGCATCATCTTCAAGTAAAAATTTAAGCAAAATTCCAACAACATTTTCCCAATATAATACCCCATCTAGGATGCAATAACTCAAAGCTTTTTGTTTCAAAAATATAGCTTTATTTTTATACAAAGAAGGAGGGGCATTTAAATATAAAAGCACGTAAATAATGTCAGCATACCAAGGAGAATTTAGAAATGTATCTTCAATGAAAGGAGCAGTATATTTTTCTATTTCTTCCAACACATCTACCATATTCATATCTAGTGCTTGGAAGTTCAATTCAGCCATTAGTTTTGCTAATCCCTACCCTTAATCAGTTTGGTGGGCCTAATTTCTAAGTCATATTCAAGAATAATTGCAATCCATTTTCCCCTTTTACCATCAAGGTCTTGAATTATAATGTCCTTGACAACAGTATGTGGAACAAAAGCAATTAAGTGAGAGTGTAAAATATAGACCCTAAAGTCTTTTAATACTTTCACTAATGCTAAGGCTTGCTTCTCCATGATGTTATACTTGAGAGGAGTGTCTCTTAAGGCCCTACTAAAGAAGGATATTGGTTGGTCTTGCCCCAAATCATTCTTTTGAAGTAAAACTATAGCTATTATATGCTTGGATGCAAAAGAAAAGATACAAAAGTATTTGGTGAAATCTAGACTGATCAAGACTGGTGTTTGGGTAAGAGCTTGTTTAACCAGTTCAAATGATTGTTTAGCTGGTAAATTCCATTTCACACCCACATATTTATTAAGCATATTTGTAATGTTTTTTAATAGCTCAGCAAGGTTGGAGATAAACCTCCTTAAAAAATTAATCTTTCCAATGAAAGATTGTAATTCTTTGAGGCTTCTTGGATGGTTGATCTATAATATGCCATCTATCCTTTTAGGGTCTATTTTGATTCCCTCTTCTGAAATTATGTGACCAAGAATTTTACCTTCTTGGAGACCAAAGAGTGTCTTCTTGGGATTCAAAGATAAGCCAAATTTCCTACACTTCTTAAAAACTTTTCTCAAGTGAATCAAATGTTCTTCATCAGTTTTTGAGAAAATAATTATGTCATCATGGTAAATGATTATGAAATAGCAAATATCTTTAGAGAAGGCTATATCCATGGCCCTTTGGAAGGTGGCCCCTGCATTCATCAATCCGAAAGGCATTGTGACATACATAAAGGTGCCCCAAGGTGTGGTAAAAGAAGTTTTGATTTGATCACTTGGGAGCACTAACACCTGGTTGTAACCTAAGAACCCATCTAAGAGTGATATCCTTTTTGACCCAACTACACTTTGAAGTATATGGTTCATTTTTGGCAAGGGGTAGTTGTCTTTTAGAGAGGCTCTATTTAAATTTTTGAATTCAATACAGAGCCTGATTTCTCCTGTATTTTTTCTAACAGAAACTAAGTTTGATACCCACTCTGAATATCTAATTGGTACTATGATCCCAGCATCATGCATATTTTCAGTTTCTTCCTTAACTAAAGGTGATAAAACAGGGTTTACTCTCCTTAGTTTTTGTTTAAAAGGCTTTTTATTTTCCTTCAAAGGAATCTTGTGCTGAATGATACTGTTATCATAAGATTTTAGATCTTTGTACCGCCAAGCAAAAACATCTTTAAACTCTTTGAACAGCTCTATATACTGCAATTTTATGTGATTTGGGAGAGTGCTAGACAGTTTAATCATCTTGGGTTCTGCTAGGCTTCCTATGTTATGTTCTTCTACATCTGTTTCCACAGGCTCCATTCTTGGTTCTTTGGCTACATCGTTAAAGTCGAAAAGGTGTTCTAAAGGTGCGAGACCTCTTGGGATTGTATCATTCTTGCATTGTAAAACTTCCAAGTCTTCTTGATTTGTGTTGTCAATTAATTCTATTTCAAAAGGATTCTCATAATTATTTATATCAGCAGAATGCGTTATTTCAACTTCTGGGATTTGTTCAATATACAAACAGTTTTCTTTACGGCTGCTTTCTGATGTTGGTATGGAAAAATAATTTTCTGATTTTAAGAAATCATTGATGTGTTTGTCAGAATCAAACACTTGACAGTGATATTTGTTATCAGGTACTGAAGGCCTATGTTTTACCTTTACACTAAGCTGCTCATTTATCTCAGGTACTTGGTAGTTGCTGGCATTGAAATCGAGTTCATTTGCTAGATGATTTAGTGCTCTTGGAATGAAAATAACTTCATATTTTTCAAAGGTTTTCAATAAATCAAGGGCAACATTCCGATATTCCCTAAGCCTTGGGTTTCTAGCTGAGTATTCTCCTTTGATTTATCTTATGATAAGTTCAGAATCTCCTAAGATTGATATCTTTTGGGCTTCTAATTGTTTAGGCAATTGTAAGCCTAGGAGAAGTGCTTCATACTCAGCAATATTGTTGGTGCATGGGAAATCTAATTTATATGAAAAACTCTGATTTGTATTTTGAATCCACACACCTGCCCCTGCACTTGTTTTATTACAAGATCCATCAAATTTTATTGTCCAAAGTATATCGGCCTTATTTTCATTCTCTTGTTGCTGTTGATTTTCAATGTTTTGAATCTGATTTGAGGGAAGTTCTGATTGTTCTGATAAAGTGATGGGGTCTATGTTTCCCTTATCTTTTTGAGTGATTTCATCTTCGTTGTACAAGATAAAGGAATCTAAACTTGATTGAACAGAATATATTGGAGAGTTGTTTGGTTTATCTATGTTTCTCACCATGTACTTCATGTGAGATTCCCTATATAATCTTCTGTTTTGGTTAAAAACAGGGATGGTGGCATAAGACATGTCCATTTGAAGGCTTCCCTGAAGTTTGGCTCCCCATGATCTTGATAAAAGCATGCCATACTTAGGGGGAATGTCAGCTACAACTATGTCCATAACTAGACTCTTAGTAAGGATTTGAGATAAGTTAACACATAAGTCTTTGATTAAACCCAAAAATTTGAATCTAATAGAATCAAAGCAATACAAATCTTTGTAGGGTTTAGTAATTTCTAAGCCTAAGCTTTCCATCACTGCCTTAGGCATAAGATTATGTGAAGCTCTGGAGTCTAACATGGCATTGTGTAAAATTTTCTCATGTACATTCAAACTAACATAGAAAGGAGGAACAACTCCTTCTTGGTATTTCCCTTCAACTTATGGACAAAACAACAACTCAGGCTTGTCATCTGTCAAGTTTAAGGTATCAATATCACTTCCTAAGTTTAAAGTTTTTAAAACTTGGTTTTTGTACACTTCTTGGGTTACTAGTTCAACTAGAGGGATGGTAATTTTTATCTTTGCAATCTCTCCCTCAAGGCTGAAAGGAACAATTTACTTGTTCATATTTACATATGTTTTTTCAATTGAATTCCTTTCAATAGTTTTAATTTTCTGAACATTGTTTGGACTGGTAGTTGGGACAGTTTTGTTAGGACCACTAGCTGAAGTGCTAGGGGTACTCTGTTCGACATTTGGCTGGCTATTTTTCTTTTTGTTTAAATCTGGTTTTCTAGACAAAATGTTGGTTTTCTCTGCTGTCTTCTTAGGCTAAGTTTCTATGTTTTTCTTGATAGCAGTACTAGTGTTTTTATCCTTTGAATTATCTACATTCCCTTTGTTCCTAAGATCATATTGTTTGTGCACCTCCATGATTTCATTTTCAAACCCCAATCTATAGTCATCAGCATCTTCATAGGTGTTTGTATTTTGATCAAAGGAGAAGAAACCTTATTCTTCTTTAGTGAGGAAAAAATCATCTCCACTGTCTGATCCAATCAAGTTCACATGACCTTCTCCCAACCTTTCGATCTCCCTATCTTCCTCATATTGATCTACATAGTTTTGTTGGAAGGGAGGTCTAATTTGTTGGTCACTTTCTTTTTGTTTATCTTGATTGTTTTCTTTTCTATAATTCTAATTTCTGTTTCTATTTTGGTTGTTTTGAGTTTCTCTTGGTGGCACTCTATCATTCAAGTTGATCTTTTCAAGCATCCTCTCTATTACCTTCACTAGGTTATCAATTTTAGTGTTAGAAGTTGAGGTTGAGGGTGCAATGTCATCTTTATAAGTACCCTTTTCTTTGATCTCAACCTATTTCTTTTCTCAATTATGTTTGCTTCTACACTCACAGCTCCTCTCTGCATGTCTTCCAGAGTTAAGTAATCTCTTTCCCTTAGCTGATAAGCCATTTAAACATCAAAACCTTCAGGTTATCTTACCAAGGCCATGCCTTGGGGAGGTTTCATGTGAGGTGGAAAAGCATTGTAAACACTGTTAAACCTAGTGGAATAGTCATGAACGCTCTCTCCTTGATTTATTTTAAGGCTGCTATACTCTGCTAGTATTTGGAGAGGGTTCTTTTTGAGTTCCCATTTATTTATGAATGTTTGATACAAAGCAGGGAGATCATTGATGCTGTTAGGAGGTAAATTTTTAAACCACTTCTTTAAATCTCCTCCTAAAATTTGGGAAAGGATCCTCATCTTAACAGTTTCTTCTTCTATTTCCATGTAATCAAAAGCATCTTCCATCCTATCTACATGTTTCTAAGCTGTTGTAGACTCTTTTGCAGTGAAATGAGTAATTTTTGATTGATAATCATTTGGTAAGGGAAGCAGAGGTTGTGGTAACACTAATGGGGCATACCATGTTGCCATGGCTGGAAAGAAGGGTGGGTTTACAAGGGGTGTATTTACAAGAGTGAAAGTGGGCTAAACTGGAGTGTTTTGAATAGTGGTAGTATGGATTGGAGTGGAAGAAACACTTGGGCCAGCAAACTGGTTTTGAGCAGATTTGTTATGGAAAAGGCTAAAGTGATGAAGAAGCTGGGAATCAGGAGGAGTGGAAGGTGAGGCTTCTCCACTAAATATTTGTTGCAAATCTGCAATGTCAAGATCATTTTGGTTTAACTCACTTGAGATCTAGTTCTAAAGATGTTCTTTGTATGATGTAAATCAAAGTGTAAATACTCTAAGTCAACAAGGTTTTCAGGGACAGATTTTTTTCTTAAGAGGCTCCTATTAGCAGCTGATTTTCCAGACTTGGAATTCTGCCACAGAATTCTCTCTGGATTGTCAACTATTAAAGGAGGGTTTGGGTCTGGATGGGATCTAGTGTTGATCCTATGTGAAGCCAGACTGCTTTTCAAAAATGAGAAGGGTTAAAGTTTTAGGGATTGTTTTTTGGAAGTTTTACCTCTCACAATGTCTTATATAGTATGGGACTAGGCTTCTAAAATTCTTCAAAGCCAGTTAACACAGTCCTAGAGAGATCTAGAGACCTAGATGAGTAATAGGCCTACTGGGGCTAGTGGAGTCGCCAGGTGGAAACTTTTTAGCTTCTATGAAGGTAAAATATTAGATGGTTCCACCACCATTTTTATTATGAAGCCAAACTGAAATATTTTTGGGTTTTTCTGAGTTTTTCTGTCCTATGGGTTAAGAGAGTGTCCTAAATCTATTTTAACACTTAGCTAAGGTGTCAAAAATGTACAGAGTTCATTCTTATGGCTTGGTAACTGATTCTTCCAAGGCTTGATAAAGTTCTATGAGAATCCTAAGGGTTACTTAGTTTTTCACTGATTCAAATGAGCCTTGTCATGATTACCATTGTGCTTGGTAGTGCTTGAAGAAATCTTATTTATGTTTGTACTGGACAATGAGTGTTTTATTTTAAGGATTTTACTCAGTGTCCCACCGTGATCGCCATTATGTTGGTCTCCTATGTTTTGATAGTTTGGAAAATCAAAAGACAAGGCAACATCAAACCAATCTTTAGAGTTCCAGGATCTAGTCCTCCTGTTCTCAGAGAGGGATCTCTCAAATTATTTGTTTTTTTGCAAAGGTTTATCTTGTGTGCTTTGGGTATTGGTTTTAGACTAGTTATTAAGTGCAAGTGTTTGTTTGTTTGTTTGGTTGAATTGATACAACAGAATGTGAAAGGTCTGGGAAAGGTAGGTAGAAAGAAGAAGTATCAGTTTCATTGGGAAATGGAGTCAAAAAGAGGTCATGAAAAACTTATCAATGGATGTGGGATATCAAAGGGCAAATGTAACTTGCCCATAGGATCCTTTGGTTTTTGGAATGAGATGGACATTAATGGTTTAGAAAGAGAGTTTGAATTCTCAACAAAGGGAATTTGAAAACATAACTTGAACAATAAAGAGGTGTTTGATAGACAGGGCTAACCATAAGTTCTACAAACCACACTTTAAGCAAATAATGACTTCAAAACAACTTTTAAAATGAAATCTAAGATTCGGGGAACACCCTATTTCCTCAAAGATTTTATTTCAAATGACTTAGAAAAACATAAAAGATTTACTGATAATTGCAGTCATAGAAGAGGAAACACCTAATACATCTATGATCACAACTATAAAAGACCTTTAAGACAACTGTTTAAGCAAGGACAAAGGGCATGATTAGAATAGACCTCCTTCGCTTACTATAAACAAAGATACTTCAATAACAGCCTTTAAGTGGCAGCAAACAAGTAGGGAGAACCATAAATCATGCTGAAACCAACTATTCAAACTATTAGAGAAATAAACAAGCATGAGGACTAAAGAGAGAGATTAAAGAATCTAAAATACCTCAACAAAAGAAAACATAAAAAAGTGAAGGATAAACAGGTCTAAGGTGCTTCCAGGAGTCATTTCTTAGCCTAAAACTTTCATCCAACTGTAGTAAGTGTTGGCCACCTATAAAATTTGTTCTATCAAAAGGTGGCCAAAACATTTTGGAGCCTTCAAGAAACAGTTTTTGCAAAAAAAAGAATGTTATCTCTTGAAGCCTCTTGAAGACATCATGCCCTTGTTTCAATCTTCATTTTTGTTTGCATTTCAAAGTTTAGAAATTTTGTTGATTTCAAAGAGAAAATACTACTTCAAAATCACCATTGTTCCCTCTCCTCCACTTCAAAACTAACCTTCATTTTTACCCCTTTCATTCCCATAAACTTCCTCTATTTTCCATTTTTTTCCATTTCCCCTTCATAAAATCCTCTTTACAGAATTTAAAACTCCTTTTTGAACTCTGCCGAAAACTTCAAATCCTTTTGAAAACCATTGAAAATCCATAAAAAACCCATATTTTTGTATAAAGGCTTAAGCCCCCTTGGGCTAAGTCTTAAACCACTTCCCCTCCATGTGCCCCAGCACTATAACCAAGCACTATGCCATCCAGGCACTGATTGCATCGGAAAATTTAAATGGTTAGATTGAAAAGCCCAAGCCTGAAGCTCCGATTGTGATTGGCCCTTTATTGTATACACCCCGGTCTTATTATAATTCCATATAGACCCATTAGGGTAGTTTTGAGGTCTAAAATGGGCCTCCTAAGGAAATAATAAAATAACAGCTAAACCAATAAAATAATATTTATGAATTTTCAATATATTTTTTTCACCAAAATCCATGTAACCATAGTTAAATTCAATTCAAAAGTTGTACCAAAATAAAATTAATAAAAGAATTGTATTGATGTGACTATAATTAAGAATGAGCTTTACAAGAAAAATTCATTATCATTGAACAACTAATGCATTTGTCCTTTGTACTTAAATAACTTAAAATAAAATATAAATATAAATTTATAAATTATTAATTATATTATATGTTATTAATTAAAACTTATATTATTTAAATTGTATAATAACATGCAATTAATATACTATATAAAAATAATATAATATAATATAATATAATAAAGGTATAGGGATATGCATTGTTTCTTTCAAGAAATATGAAATGACAATAGTATTATTTTATTCAAAAACTGCCAAATGACATTTATTATGAGTACTTTACTTTGACTTTAAAAGTACTTAGAGCACTACCATGGTTAACCATGAGTTTTTATCCACCATTGAGAATGCGACAAGTAAGTACCTTTAACTCAAGCAATGCCACCTCAACCATTAGGGATGATGTCATCCCCTTAAATGTGATTGGTTCTCATAAAGTGAATTTTGATTGTACATTTTCCTTAGGAGACCTATTTTAGACCTCAAAATTCCCCTAATGAAGGCCTCACAATCGGGCGCCAAGCCATATTATAAATATATATATCCTGCCCCTGAAGCATTAAAACTTTTTATTATATTGAAATTTTGGGTTTTCATATATCATAAAGGGTTTCCGCCAGTGCAAAGTTTAATTCGCTCCCCACTGTCGATCTGATTTGTAGATCGACGGCCCACAAATCAATTGCCCTGGTCCCCACGGCCACGACAGCAGTCAGCAATCCCACAAAACCGGTGGTCCCCAACGCCTAGTCAACATACACGTCAGCACACACACGACAGCAACTGATTGGAGCGGTCTTGTTTGGTTGCTCGCATAGTCGTGAAATCCGGACCCGAAATAGTTATAGGGCAGATTTGATATAAATTTCGGGTCACATTTGGGCTGATGTCAGCAGGCCCCAAATGGACCCGATACGCTTTATAGGGCGGATTTGTTAAAAATTTCGGGTCACAAAGACCCTGACGTCAGCGGGCTCCTTTTGTGACCCAAAATGGTTTATGCAGCTTGGTTTTATCAAGAGTTTTGAAGTCTGGGGTATGTTATTTGATAAAGGGTGATTTAAAGGTCTTTCCCTTATATTAAAGAGAAAGTCGAAGGCTTTACTGTTCAAAAGCCGGAAGCAGTTTTGATCGCACCGCTTTTGGTACAAGAAGGAAACCACTCAATAGCAAGCGATCCTATGAAAAGCCACCACGTCGACGGGACATTACCGCTCATCGCTCCCTCATCGCACATTAAATGTTGACTGTGGGCTCAGTGCAATATTGACGTGCACCGTCCGATCTGAGGCTGGCTCATTGAATGGTGATCGCACTCAAAGGATCTCGGGGGATAAACTAAAGTATGGCAAGTGAATTTAATTGAAACACGTCGAATTGTGTATGTGGGCCCATAACCCACAGGTCCCAGGATTAGTTTCAGAGTTATGAATCTACGAAAATGATACATATATGAAGGTTGTAGATTCATTTTGGTAAATGAAAGGAAAACCTACTTGTATTGGGTTTCGCTCTTCATCACAGTGACGCCATATGGGCCCTGCACGGCCTGCACATCAGCGAGACACAGTGAATAAAATCACAATCAAAGAGTATTAGTGTCGAAGACAAAACGCAGCAGAATAGAGGATTGAAGACAGTTTTGAGGGATTATGGTCTAAATCAACAATCAGATGCCTAATCCACTCAATTAAAGACAGCATGAAGACCAAAAAACACAGATTAAGCCTAATCTACCCTAAAACACTGAACTAAAGTGAATTAAAGGTGTTTTAGAATAAAACAAAGAAATATGTCAGTCCGAGAAGCCTCCACCGCTACAGCAGAGGCTAATTCAATCCTCTCCAGCTACCAGAAAGACACCTATAGCCTCAAAGCACTCAAAAGAGGCGGAGTTATTACGAGAAAAAAAGAGATTTGCTTCAAAGCACTTGAAAAGTTATTTCAGATCAAAGAACTTATTACAACTATCTACAAAGTTATTACGAGGATAAGAAGAATCCTTAAAGGTCAAATCTTTTAATCCACTAAGCCTCGGAAGCAGAACAGAGTTATGACACAGAGATATAGATTGAATATATTCCTGCCTTACACCTTGCATGGTTTTCAAGGCAGAGAATTGCATTAACTGTATAATTTATGATATTTTGAACCCTAGGAATGTTTCCACCTCCTCATTTCCCTATAAAACCTTCTTGAGGAGCACATTGTAAAGGGTGGTTGCTGAACTTTGAGATATACTTGTGCTCGAAAATTTCTACATGTAAATAGTGTTCAGAGGCTCTTGAAGCTCTGTTTGTGATCAAATAAGTTAGGTTGAGAAGAGAAGATGATTGCTGAACTGAAACACTGGACTTGAAGAATGTAATTGGATTGACATCAATATACAAGTTGATTCTTGGGATCCTGGTCTATATCATTGGTGAAGTAATTCTCTCTGTGTTATTTTTTTCCTTTCATGTATGCCATTTTGTTCATTTTTCTCTGATAAAGAACAGCAAGCATAGAGTTAGGATCTACTGTTTAAAGTACCCTGATCTCACTAAAAAGATTTATCACTATGTTTTCCCCCAAATTGTGTGTTTAAGAATGACTTAAGTCAAGTGTAAACATTTTCAAGGAATGTTGGTTTGCCCCTGTCTTGATATGTAAAGCTTGAAAGGAAGTTCTTGAATTTTATTTTCATTATCTGCTAAGTAGAGTTATGTTAGGTTCCCGTGATTTAGCTAATTGGCAAGCCAAAGGACAGTGTAACATCAAACCAAGCTTTGGAGCCCAAGGACCTAGCCTTCCTGGACTCAGAGAGGGCTCTCTCTATATATGTAAGGGATATCTGTTTGTTTCGCTTTTTGTGTTCTGATTTTAGGCTAGTTATGGAGTATGTTTTTTGGTTTTGGTTTTTTAAGTTGTGAGGGATGAAACTGATCAAAGATATAAAATAGATAACAAGATGTAGATTAACTGGGCTATGGGGTCAAAAGGTCAAGAAAGCTATTAGATGACGATGCAAGGCTGTTGAAGGGCCGATTTGATTTCAAGGTAGAAAGGATCTTTGGGCAAAATGGAGTAAATGGACATCAAGTTTGTGAACAACAAAGAGTTTCAAGCATCACTGGTTTAATAGATAACATAAACATGGTAAAGAAAACCCTTAATCATGAAAAATGTAACTATAAACTAATCAACACATAGAAACAAACATTCAAGCCATGCATAGAAGTATAAGACCCTCTAACTTTGGGAAATGGCTATCAGACTTTGGGGAAAACACATAAGACGGACTAACAACTCAAAACACTATGCAGGAACGCCTAAACACAGTACTTCAAGTTATTTGGCTCTTTGAATAACAAGATTCGCATAGTTTTAGGCAAAGGGCTAGATTGGAACTAGGCCTCCTTGGTTCAACAAGATGATAATCTAATCAGTCAAAGAGATAGTTTCATGGATGGGACTATGGACAGTCATAGGTAAGCAGGGCACACCATACATCCTACTTAACATGCATAGAACTATGAATGAAACTAGCAATAATATCCTCAAGTTGTTAAAGAGCAGTTAAGAATTCTTTAATGCAACTAAGGAAGAAGAAAACATAAAAGCTATGAAGATTCAGGAATTTTGAGGTGCTTCCATGGGCATATCTCAAATTTGTTCTCTACTGATCTATAGCAAGCAAGAAACATGTATCATGAATGAAAACTAGAAAACAATAACAAAGCAAGAGACATTATACCATTCTACCATGTCATGGAATCCATCAACAATCCTTCATCATCCATCCAAGAACATTCAAGAGGCAATCCAAAAGCATAACACAAGTATTTTCTCCAAAGCACATATGATCATATATTGCTTCTCTTCTCAAATTTCAGCCTTGTTTACAATGAGAGCTTGTGGAATAAATAGGCTCAAGTGAGGAAAACCTCATGGTTCAACTTCCATCCTCATTGGCCTAATCAAAATATCTAAACTTGTCATTGAGGCTTTGCAAAGCCCAAGGCACAAAAATATCTCATAAAATATCTAAAAATTGCTAAAAAAGGGAATTTAATTGACTTTGCATCATTTTCCAAGTGCAAAAATAGCTAAACGCACATTTGGAAAAAGCAGATTTTAGAGGTTCAAAAATTACAAAAATATTTCAAATTTACATCAGAAAAAGGTCCCCTGACTTGCCGGAAACATTTGGCAGCCTTCCTGATGTTGAAACGAAGCTCATGATAGCTCTTTGGAAAGCTCCGAGTGTCTACTTTCCAGAAAAACTGAAATTTCCCCAATCTAATGCCTAGAAGTTCTCCAAATCTGCACCTGTGTGTAAAAAACCAGAAAATTACAGTCCGCTGATAGACCGGGCAGAGTGTGCAAAAAGAGAGCCCTTTTCGCCGTTTTGAGGGGGAAAATGATCTCCAAATGTTCTGAAAATCACTAAGGGCATGCTCATGAAATTATGGCATCTGATGGTACCATTCTCCTCCCCTGATGAATCCTCAAAATGAAATGGCGAATTTATGACTTTTTGATCAAAACTCAAAAAATGCCAAAAAACCAAAAGTTGTCAAAATGGGCCCAAAATTGGTATGCATGGCCCTCAAGGGTCCTTGGCAACATGCTTTGAAGCTGAAGCCAAAATGTCAAGCGCTGATATGCCTTTCTTCTCTTTCCATGCCGGGCTCTTCTCCTTTTCTTCCTTTAGTTTCTCTTGGGTGGCCTTTAGCTTGCGCCGGGCGAACTGATTCAACTTTTGATAGTGCTGTGTCATCTTCCTTTGCAGCTCCAGGTCTCTGTTTGCCTTTTCAAGCTTCATCTCCAAGTGTTTATTGGCTCTTTCTAGCCATGCCTCCTTATTTTCTTCAATTTCTTGCTCAAGTAGTGCAGTGAGGGGAAAAGATTGAAGATGGGCCTGTTCTTCTTCCTTTTGCTTTTCCAGGGCTCTTTTAAGCCCTATGGTTCTAGGCCTCTTCCGCCTAGGCTGGTCTTCTTCTTCATCTTCATCAAACTCACCGATGAGCTCCTCTATCCTTACTTGTGCTTTAGCAGCCTCATTCTTGTATTTGATTGCTCGTGCCTCATGGACAGCCAAATGGACACTCATTTGTTTATTTTGGATCTCCAAGAAATGATTGAAGGTCTTTGCCCGATGAAGGTCATTCTCCAATGCTTCAATTTGACTCTCTTGATGGATTAGAAGGTTTTCAAGAATGCGGGCTTCATTATCGCTGTCATCACTTTGGATTGGAATGACAGCCAATGCACCTCCATGTTCTTGACTTTCTCCTATTTGGCCTTTCCCTTTTCCCTTGAAAGCTAACCTTGCACTCTTCCTTCTTGGCATGCTAGTGGGAGACCTCTTTGGCGATTTTCTTTTGCTAGGGACAACTCTTGTTACTTTTGGAGTGGCAGCCTTAGGCCCTTTCTTTCTTGCTGTGCTGGGCTTTGTATTTTTAGGAGAGGGAGGCACAATTGCTTTGCCTTTGTCATCTTCTTGAAACTGCTGCTCTCCTTGAGGCTGCTGTGTGTCTTCTTCAGGTTGCTTCTGCTCTTCAATGTCATGATGTTGATTTGTCTCAAATTCTTGTTGCCCTTGATCATCAACATCATGCTGCTGCTGTGCTTGGATTTCTTGTTCATTTTGTGGCTCAAGCTGCTGTTCAAATTTCTGCCCAAACTGCTGTTCATGACCTTCAATATCAAGCTACTACTCTTCCTATTGTCCCTGCTGTTCATTTTCACTGAGATGCTACTGTTCAGCACTCTTTTCTTCTTGCTCCTGCTGCTGCCCTTCATCTTCAATTTGCTGCTCTTCACCTATTTCTTTTTGCTGTTCAAACTGCTGCCCCTGTTCACCAACATCAAGCTGCTGGTGTGTTTCAACTTCATGCTCACTTTGTGGCTCAAGCTGCTGCCCCTGACCATCAAAATCATGCTGCTGGTCTTCATCAGTTTCTTCATGTTTGTCCTCTTCTTTTTCTACCTGTTCATGTCCTTCTTCTTCATGCTGTCCTGACTGTTCTGTAGTAATCTTGAGCCTTCTAGGAGTAGGTCTGCTGGACAAAGGTACAGGGCAATGAATAGGTGGGGTGGGAGATATATGGACCGGAGGAACAGTGGAGAAGTCTGGGTGACTAATGAAAACATCCCATGGAACCTCTTTCTTCTCTAGCTGGTGTAGGATGATAATTTTGATCAGAGAATGATGGAAAAGGGAAGCTATTTGCAGAGATGGAGTCTTCTTCTGGACTGCGGATGCCATCTTCTCGATGCTTTTGTATAAAAAGTAAGGGAGATTTAGCTGCCTAGTTCTAGTGAAATGAATCAATAGTTGGACATGATAGGCATAAACTCAAGTAAATCTCCCTTCACAAGTAAAATACTTCATTATGACCTTCATTAGAGGAGCATAGCTTTCAAGAAGATAAGAGAAAGGAAAAATAGTAGTGCAAGTATCTCTATGCTCGGGCTTGATGAAAGGCTTGTAGTCATCCAAGTCTAGATGGGTCTGTTTGAACCATTTCTCGCCATGATATGGAATTTTGGTGGCTTTAGACACTGACCTCGGGGAAAACTTGAAATCAAGGTCTGTTACCTGGAAATGTTTGCTTTGGAACCTCAGGGCGCAGAGGTGTGTCAAGGGCGAGAAAATTTTGACCTCTTGTACCTTCTGGCAGAACTCTAAACAACCTACCTCATGAAAATTGAAAAGGATGGATGGATGTGCATCGACCTCCTCTGTAGAGATTGGCTCATATCTTTTATGTAAACCACTTCTGCTGTCTTGCCGGGGCGGCATTTTGGGCTAAATAAGCTCTTGAAGCACCAAACAGTCTTACTGCCTTCTTTAAACTAAACCCTGTCAATTCACTGTTTTGATAGAGAAACAATGTATTTGGATGATTTTCAAAATATTTCCTCACAATACAAAAACCCTGCTCCCTTAAAAAGTGCCTTTCCACCTTTAATATGTATCTCAGCCAACAGACCCCTTAACAAGAGACAATATAGTGAAATGAAGACAGACTATTAGGTGAAAATGCTGTTTATAGTGTCAAAATCGCCTTTGCCCTGTGATGTTTGGATGTCAACAACCTGTTTGTATCCCTGACCAATGATAAACTTCCAATCTTCACAAACTTTCCCCTTGTCTAGCATGCCAACACTCAACAAAACTTGTATCTCATACATAGTCGACCTTTAGTGCAAACACCAGTCCATTTCACTGTTTATATAACAAATGTGACAGATCTGTAAGAGTTTTATCCTTTCAAACATCAAAGCCCCTTTTTTTTTTCAATATAAAACCCTGTCTCTTTAGAAAATCACTCTTTCAACCATCTGAATATCAACCTTTGACAAATGAACTTTGAAGAACAGAAAAACAGTCAATTAGAATACACAGTGAACAACTATCTTTTCTGTGGTTGGTAGGGCTAACCTGCCCCTTGACATTTTGAGGATGCAAGACACCTTTGTCCTTTGATTAGGGAGCTGAAAACACAGTTTTCAGTTTAAAACTCTTTTCCCTATAGGCATTTCATCAGTGTATTCAGCACTACACCACAGCTTTAAACAAAGGATATCCTCACAGCAAAAGGCACTTGTTTTATGGATATGGTGACAGATTTTTGAGATGTTTTACGATATCACAAACACTCTTCTATTATTCAAACTGTGAAAGACTCTTCTCACACAAACTGCCTTCTCTATATTCTACTGCTCCTTGCACTAATCTGATCCAAACACCCTCCAACTGTACATGGCAGATTTTTTATAGTTTCAAACAATGCGTATGGCTAACAGCTTCAACCTTGCTTCACCATGGTAGTGAGGGTATTTTGATGGTCCTTTAATAAAAATAAAGCTCACAGGTGTTTGATATTTCATCAGTCAATCAGGAAAACACTATTTCATCCTCATACCACAGCTTGAAAACACGGCCTCCTAACCCTTCATATCACTTAACATTTTTTTCAAAAACTGAGAGGGTACATGGAAATACCTTGAAAATATGATGAAAAATCCTATTGATGCATTTAGGCCAGCCCCAGAGGCGCTTTGAATAACGTATGAGGGTCAAACATATGCGCGACGCGCTTGACATTCAGAGTGTCGCGCCAGATTTGGTTGTCGGGTCAAACTTTGGGCACCCGTGACCCTCCGCTACAGGGGCGCCGCGCGCCCTTGTGGCGCAGTTCAAAAAATTTGTCCAGGAGCACCGCGCACTCCTATAGGAGTGCCGCGCGGTGAAAAATCTTGGAACTCTACAAATTTGACTTGGAAAAGCTTGTTCAAACCTTCTGCAAACCGATTTGACACTTATTTCATTGTTTGAAGAATGTAAAGGGAGGCTCGATACTCTTGTTTGGAGACTTCGAAAATGAAGTTGGCCAATTCAATTTACCCTTTTTGAAACAAACAAAACCCCAACGGTCACTTTGTTGACTGAAATGAAATCGAATTTTTTGGTTGGTCTTTGCAAATGCTTTCAAAGTTTTATTTTCTTTCTTCAATAATACCTTAGGTGCACTCGTGAAACTTGGGTTTCGAAATGATGTTGGCCGTGGCGTTTTTTGTGCCCTTTAAACAGTTTCCACATGGAACAAATTTTTATAACCAACAAGCCTGTTTTGGAAATGTTAAACTTTTTTGACTCATGCATACAGATCGAAAAGGTGACCTTTGCTAATACTGTCTTCTTTGGTGATTACTTAGCACATAATTTCAAACTTGGATTCATACCTTAATAAATGTAGACCATCTCCCTTTAAATTGTCTTGACAATTTCTGTCTCCAAGTGTTTCATTAGTTTCTTCTTCAACTGTAGGTGTCAAACTGGTTGCATTTTTTCAGAGTTTGCCATGGTCTTTTGATTAAGAAGGGAACCTTTTTCCAATACACTTCTCTGTTCAAAACAGATCATTATGATGTCTCTGTCCATTGAATAATGAAAACCTATGTTTGTTTCAAGCTTTCCAAAACTATCAGTATGACAAATGACCCCCTTTTGCACATTTAAACAATCTTTTCAGTGATGATGTCTCTTGGTAATAAAGGCCCAGATTGCCTTTGCCAGCTGTGATAAACAGTTTTAAAAAGATACCTGTCTATGATTGGAGTTACTTTCATTTATGACATACCTGATTATCTTTACATGCTTTTCCAAGGTTTCAAAACTCAGATCATAACCTTTTAATATCCTTGTGTTGAGGACACAAACATATGAGGTGTAAAAAGCAGCTAGAATTACTCATAAACACCAAAGCTCTTATTAGCCATTTTCTTCTAATGGAGCTCTGAAATCACCAAACCTGCTGCATCTGAAGGCTACATTTGTCTTTGTGGTGGTGTGTAGCTTGCAACAACTGGACTTACACTGGCGCTTTGACTGATATCAAGATGTCTTATATCTGGGGTTGTGTACTACTTGCCTGCCTTGTCTCTATGTTTATCTGGAACCATAGACTTTATCCCATAGCCCAACAGAAACATAAAAGCACACAGAGGTCCTTTTTACTGAAGTATTTTCCTGTTCAAGACTGATTTGAGCCATTCATATTAACACCCCTGCAGAGATATTTTGTTATGATAGCTTTGATCAATGAAGTCTTTTTCTGTTGCGCCATGATGGTGATGCTGGTAACTTCAATTTATCTTCTTTCTTAGGACACAAGACCAAAAACTATGCTTTCTTTTGTCTTGCACATTTCAGATCTTAGCCCTGTTTTGATTATCACTTTCCCTCAGAAACCTTGAGTCACTGTTTCACTGCCTAGTAAAAACAAACCTGTGCTTACAGTCAGTTTTGTAATTTCTTCAAATCAACATTGGCCATCGCCCTCTGCTTGTGGATGAAGGAGGTGCCTTAACCCTTTGCTTATAGATGAAGGAGGTTCTTGGCCATGACAAATTACAAGTTTGTTTGACAGTGTTGTCTTTCTTCTACTGTGTTTTCATGCTGAATGGAGCTGCCAGGCTTTTATGAGAAACTCTCTGTCTTGTAGATATATCTCAGGCTCATGTTTACATTGAGAAGCAGTTGTTCTTCTAAATGTAGATTCAAGAAAATTCTTCTGAGATGATGACATGTTTCCTGTCTTTGTCAAATCCATAAAACACTGTAAAACACCTAAAATCAGCTTGAGACTGTGGTCTATGCATTGCTGAGACTTAGGGGTGTGTAAGTGGCACGACTTAGAGCTGTGATCAATTTCATTTGCAGAGTGGGAGGTCTGTCATGATAGGTCTGTAGCAGATGGAGGTTTTTGGCCTTTTGATGGTTGCCAAGGGTAAAATGCCTTAAAGAGCCACTTCCTAACTTAGGGGAGGCTTTTGAAATAGACTTGGATTGTCCTTTAGAGCGGATGAGCAGACCAGTAGGGCTAAAGCTAGATAGGATAGTGATAATGAGGTTTAACCTTGACATGGGCGGACTAAAAATTAGGAGGGCGAAAAAAAAAAAGTTTTATGAGGGTTTTCTAGATGACAAATTGACATATGGAGATCAGCTTCTAGAAAACTCAGCTATGGATCTAGTCATCACTAACAAGTGAAAAATACTGATCACTAACAAGTTAGACTAGAAAATTTTATGGTTTTCCTTGTCTTCTAGTTCTTTCTTCAAAGGTTGTTCTGAAAGTTTCTCTAAGAGTATGCTGAAAGAAGTTTAGATTTAAAAGTATCTCATCTGATCTTAGGCTATACTCTGTTTCTCTTATTTTTTTTCATACTTTCTGAAAGTAATTATGTGGATTACTGGATTTTTTTTCTATTGATTTATCTTTAATATGAACTTGCCCAAAGAGGTTTATGGTGAGCCCTGCTCTTTGGCCAGTTTTAAACAGTTACTTAACATGCTTTTCTTGTTTGGACAGACTATAAATCCTTGTTGAAATTATTGTTGGTTTCCATCCTTTCAACACTTTTATTGTTCCATTCCATCATTTTATCTCAAATATCTTGTGATATAGATGACTTTCCCCTTGGACCACTCTTGAAATTGTTGCACAATTAAAGCCCTCTTATGTCTCCATAGCCCAATGGACTAAAAACCAGCGTTATATCTATCTTATCAGCCTAAAATTGTTCTAATTTCTTGCAACTTCGCACCTTTGAAACTCTTTCATTTTAGGACTTTCCACTCAACTAGAAATCATGCTCAACCATCCAACACAAACAAAAACCCTCGGCCTTAATAACTACCCTAATATCATTTCCTTAAAAACCTTAAAGATAAATCCATCTGTGCACTTTATTGGAGAGATCCCTCTCTGTATTCAGGAGGGCTAGATCCTAGAATCCCAAAGTGGTTGAAATAATGTTGTCTCTGCAGTTTGACTTTGCGAATCTTGCAAATTACATATTCCTAACATTTCTGTCGACTCCACTGGGGAGCTAAGTAAAATTTCATCTTAGGTACCCTTAATATTTCATCAAAAACCTGATGAGTAAAGGAATCCCTCTTCAAGCACTACTAAGCAAATGGTTATCATGATGAAACTTATTTGAATCAGTGACAAACTAAGGAAGCCTTAGGATTCTCATAAGAGCTTATCAAAACTTGAAGGAATCAGCTAGCTTAGCCATAAGAGTAAATTTTCTTTGTCTCATCACCGTAGCTAAGTGTTGGAACAGATTTAGGACACTCGTAGAACCTATAGGACTGAGATAAACTCAAAAAACCAAAAAAAATGTCAGATAGGAATTCAAATAAACATGGTGGTGGACCATAAAAACTTTTACCTCCAAAAGAGCTAAAAATTTCCACCTGGTGACTCCACAATCCTAAACAGACCTTAAGACTCCATTGGAAAGACCCATTATCATCATAAAATCATTTAAAATCAGTTAGAGGACTTTAGGATTAGATTTTTCTTGTTTAAAAGATCAGTTAGTCTCTTAAAGATTGTCATATTTGGTTAAAATTTTCTTGTTTAGTTGTGTCTGAAAAACACAGCATAGTGGCTCCTAGAAAGATTCCTACTAGAGCCTTTCCTGACCCAAACCCTCCTGAGATAGTCGACAACCCCGAAAGAATACATAGGAAGTCTCCTAAGGTTAAATTTTCAACTGTTTTCAGATCACCCCTTAGAGCTAATTCTGTTCCCGAAAGCCTTGCAGCTCTACAAGAATCACAAGTTGACTTAAGAAATCCATTTAGAACTAGGTCACTTGATGATTTAGATCAGCTAGATTCAGAGTTTTCACTTTCATCACCAGACAGAAGTGATCATCCTGGTAGTAGAGAAACTACGCCACTTGATTTACACTTCCTTCACAATTTAGGTGTCTCTCATCCAAGATCAGCTCAACAGTCTATTACTGGTCCATCCACTTCTGTTTTTCATATCCCCACTGTTCAAACCACTTCATTCCAGCCCACTTTCCCTATTGTCAACCCACCACTTGTAAACCCCCTAATTTTTCCACAACCTCCTATCATGGCAACATGGTATGCTCCCCTAGTCCTTCTGTTACCTCTATTCAATCTTCCACAAGACTACCAGTCCAAGATATGTTTGTATGATGCCAGTGGTGCTACTACTGCTTCATGACATATGGACAAGATGAATGACTACTTTGATAGAAACGAGATTGATGATGAAACTGTCAAACTTAGACTATTTGCTCAAAGTTTAGGGGGAGAGGTAAGAAAATGGTTTAAAGGCTTAAACCCTCACAGTATCAATGATCTCCAAGCCTTCCATCAGACATTCTTAAACAAATGGGAAGTAAGGAAAAACCCTCTTCAAATAATTTCTGATTACAATAATCTCCAAAGAAACACTGGGGAAAGTGTACAAACTTATTGCACTAGTTTTAACAGTGTTTATAATGCCCTTCCCCCAGACTTAAAACCTCCACAAGGCTTAGCTTTAAACAAGTTTCTTGAAGGATTTGATCTTGAGATGGCCTATCAGCTGAGAGAAAGATATCCTCTGACTCTTGAAGATATGCAAAAAGGATCTCTTGCTGTGGAAGTTAACTTAATGGAGAAAAGAGCAAGAATGAAGAATGAGAAGAAAGTGTCCTTTAGAGAAGAACCTACACCTTCCACATCTAACTCAAAAATGGAAAGAATGATAGAGGAGATGATGAAAGAGATGAGCATAATTAAGAGAGCACAAGCTAGTCAAAACTAATCAGCTCTCCAAAACAGAAGTCAATCTCAAAACCAAAATCAGAATGTCAAGAGAAACCAACCTCATAACAGACCAAGGGAGGATGATCAATAGATTACTCCTCCTTTTCATCAGAACTATGTGAGTGAGGTTGAAGAAATAAGTGAGAAAATAGAAGAGGATGATATAAACATGTTGGGAGTAGATAACAATGATTTTGAAGTTCATTACAATAGAAAACAAGGTCTATACACACCTTATGATGACAAAAAAGCAGAAGATGAAACTTATTGTCAAGAAATGGAAAATGTCATCATAGAAACCACAAAGGAATATGACCTTAGGAGTAAAATCAATCAAGAAACTCCCAAAACTAAAACCTCCGAAAATTCTGCACAAAACAGCAATGTTAATAAACCCAAAATTGTAAAATAGAAAGATAAAACAGTGGCTATAAATTATGATAAAGGTAAAGAGAAAGGCACTCAAAACAATGCAAAACAGGGTGCAGATCTTAGTAGTGTTAGCACATCAGCTAGTACTCCTACTAAAACAATTCTAGCCCATGTAAATAGAGAAAATTAGCAAGATGGTCTTGCTAATAAAATAGTGGTTAACAAAGCTGAAACAAACCTTATAAGAAGTCAGCTACCTTTCAGTTTGGAGCAGGAAATTGCCAAGATAAAGATCTCTGTTCCCCTCACCGAGTTAACCACCAAAATTGTGTACAAATCCCAAATTTTGAAGGCTTTTAACATAGAAGAGAGTAACGATACTATCAATCTTAATGATGACCAACCAGAGCTCATATTTGGTCCTAAGATTAAGGGTAGATATCAAGAAGGACCCATTCCTCCTTTTTATGTTAGTTTAAAGATTCACAACAAGATTCTGCACAATGCTATGCATGATTCAGGGGCCTCTCATAATTTAATGCCTAAAGCCATGATGGAGAGCCTAGGCTTAGAAATCACCAGACCTTATAAAGACCTTTACTCCTTTGACTCAAGCATAGTAAAATGTTTAGGTTTAATCAAAGATCTCTACGTTAACTTAGCCCAGATTCCAGCCAAGTGTTTGGTCATGGATATCGTTGTGGTTGATGTGCCCCCAAAGTATGGAATGTTTTTATCTAGGTCTTGGGGAGCTAAGTTACAGGGAACTATGCAGATGGACATGACCTATGTGACTATCCCTGTTTTCAATCAAACTAGAAGACTTTATAGGGAGTCCCATATGCAGTACATGATTACTAGCCAAGATAGACCACAAAACTCTCCCCTTTATTCTGTAAATACTGGCCTTGATTCTTTTATTTTGTTTAATGATTAAACATTCAGTAAACAAGTCACTTTAACTGAATTAATGGCTGATAGGGAGGAGGAGAAAGACCACGCAAAAGTATCAAAACAATTTGCTAAACCCGAAAACTCCAGCAAACAAAACACAGGTCTTGAGTTACAAATCATGCGTCCATCACTTTTTAACCTTAGCGGTCAAGAAAGCATTCCTCTACTTAATGAAAATCCTGAGGAATTAATACAGGTTCAATAGAGTGCTGATCTTCGAGAACAAGCCGAAAGCACTCTAGTCGAAGAGGATAGTAAACAAACTGTTGAACCCGAAACTATGCCTCTTTGGAGTATGAACTTCGATGGATCGTGCACTAAGAGCAATGCTGGTGAAAGAGTCTCGATACGTAACACTGAGAACAACCACATGGAAGGCCATTCCTACAGATTAAATTTTCAGTGTTCGAATAACATAGCAGAATATGAATCCCTTCTTTTAGGCTTACATTTGTTGAAGTAACTAGGAGCCCAAAGAATAAAATTTTACGGGGATTCAGAGTTAATCATTAGGCAAGTTAATGGGGAATACAGCGCCAAACACCCTAGACTTAGAGCCTATAGGAACGATGTCATGGATTTATTGAAAACTTTTGAGGAATCCCAACTTATTTTTGTCCCAAGAGAAAAGAATGTCCTTGCACACAGTTTAGCTTTTGCTGCTAGAACATGTTTAACACCGTTTGAAACCAAACAATGCACAACCCAAATTAAATTCAAACTAGTTGTCCCTGATAATGAGAAATATTGGCAAATGTTTGATGGAGACAAACAAATAGAAGACTTCCTGCAGTCCAGAAATGAATTTGAACTACCAAGTTCAGATTCAGACTATGAAACAGATTGTCCTAGTGAAGAAAATCTACTTGATGAAGAAGAATAGTCTCCTGAGATGGCTGATGTAAATCTACTGTCTAACAAACTTGAAAACAAAACAGAAATAATTGCAGAATTAGAAACAGAAGATTTGGAAACTCTGCAATCTAAAAATCAAAGTTTGCCAAAAGGTTTGGCCCCTTTAGAGGAGTTGTTTGATTTCAATGATGTGGCCAAGAAATCAAAACTGAACTTTGTTCGGCCCGAGGTTGTGGAAAGTATAATATATTAGAGCGGTGAACTAAAACCAAAGATGATCAGCGTAATTAAAGCTTTACCGAAGCTCATCAAGTAAAATACTAGAGTTGTTTATAGAATTTTATGATGTTTTTGGAGTTGGGGTTGAAATCCTATGGCAAAATAATTTAGCACAAGATACCTCTCGAAAAAATAAAATCCATTTAAGCAAAAGTATGGGAATAAACCTGCCTCTAGGTTACCTTTGGTTGAGAAAATCAAGAAAATGTATAAAGCTAGTATTATTGTTCCTATTAGATATTCGGTGGAGTCTAGTAAAATTGTCGATTGGAAAAAGGGGGAAAATTCTTGGCTTTGTATAGACTTTGGGAGCTTAGCTTGGCTTCATCAAGAAGTTTCATACCCTTTACTAAGATGAACCATGTTTTACAAGGGTAATTGGTTCAAAAATTTCTTTGGCAGTGGCTACTGCGGGATACAATCCAAATTTGAGTTCATCACGATGATCATTAAAGAATACTTTACCACACCTTGGGGCACTTTCATGTATGTGAAAATGCCCTTTGGTCTAATGAATGATGGTGCAAATTTTAGGAGAGCCATGGACATTTGCATTTTGGAGAAAATTAGGCTACTTCATCATCATTTACCTTGATGATGTCACTTTTTTTTCCAAAACAGATGAAGAGCATTTAGAACACTTAAGAAAATTTTTCGAGAAATGCAAAAAGTTTGGGATATCTTTAAACCCTAAGAAAACACTGTTTGGTCTCCAAGAAGGTAAACTTATTGGACACATCATATCAGAAGAGGGGATAAAGATAGACCCAAAAAGGATTGAGGCTATATTGCAAATCACTCATCCTAGAAACATCAAGGAACTGCAATCTTTCATTGGAAAGATTAATTTCTTGAGAAGGTTCATACCCAACTTAGCTGAGCTCCTTAGAAACATTACAAACATGCTGAAAAAGGAACAAAAGGTTAAGTGGACCTTAGAAGCAAAGAAATCTTTTGAACTGGTAAGACAAGCATTAACCAAAACACCAGTTCTAATAAGTCCTGACTTTTCAAAATATTTTTACATATTTTCATTTGCATCAGAACATACAATAGTTGTTGTCCTGTTACAGAAAAATCCACAAGGACAAGAGCAGCCTATTTCTTTCTTTAGCAAGGCATTAAGAGATTCTCCTTTGAAGTATAACATTATGGAAAAACAAGCTTTTTCTTTGGTCAAAGCTTTAAAAGACTTCAGAGTATACATCCTTCACTCACAAATCATTGCCTTTGTCCCAAATTCAGTGGTGAAAGATATTCTAACACAGGACCTAGATGGTAAGAGAGGTAAGTGGATAGCTGTCATTCTTGAATATGATTTAGAGATAAAGCCCACTGAGCTCATCAAAGGCCAAGGTCTAGCTAGATTAATGGTTGAATCAAATTTTGAAGTTCTTGATATTAATATGATGAATGCTTTAGATGAACAAGAGGAAATCTCAACTCCTATTATTGAAGATCATTTTATGAATTCCTCTTGGTATGTCGATATTCTATATGTTTTGCTCAATCTGAATACACCTCTCGGTTTATCAAAAACAAAGGCAAGGTTTTTAAAGTTAAAAGTTGTAAACTATTGCATTGTAGATAAATGTCTTTATTGGAAAAATGCAAGTGGGTTATTGCTTAAATGTTTTCCTGAGAATGACGCAGAGAAGGTTAAGCACGAGTTCCATGAAGGAGAATGTGGAGGCCACCTCTACTGGAAGACTACAGCCAACAAAATCCTTAGAGCTGGTTACTATTGGCCCACCCTCTTTCTAGATATACACAAGATGATAATTTCCTGTCATAAATGCCAACTTTTTGAAAGCAAAAGAAAATTGCTACCCTTACCTTTGCATCCAATCACTGTTGAAGCTCCTTTTCAACAGTGGGGACTTGACTTCATAGGAGAAATCCATCCACCATCATCTGCCCAGCATAGATGGATTCTCACTGCAACAGACTACTTTACCAAATGGATAGAAGCCATCCCTTCTAGGCAAGCCAATGACTCTGTCATCATAAAATTCATTGAGACTCATATCCTCTCTAGATTTGGTTGTCCTAGGAAGATCATCACTAATAATGCAGCTGCATTTAGATCCAAGAAGATGGTGGAGTTTTGTCACAAATATCAAATAACATTGGGCCATTCTACTGCTTATTACCCTCAAGGTAATGGGCTGGAATAATCCTCAAACAAGAGTTTGGTGAACATAATCAAGAAGTTGCTGGAGGACAACAAGAAGTCTTGGCACACAAAGCTAGTACATGCACTTTGGGCTAACAGATTGACATTGAAGAAATCTATTGGAATGTCACCCTACGAGCTTGTGTATGGTACAGATGCAATTTTTCCAACCAGCCTTGGTGTGCTAGTTATGAATTTGATTCAAGAGTTACAAACTGAATACAATGATATGATCAGAAGGATTAATCAAACAATACATCTTCAGTAAACCAGAGAAGAGGTCTACAACAGAGCACTACAAAAGCAAGAGAGCATCAAAAAGTTGTTTGGTGACAAAGTGTTAAGGTGGGATTCAAGAAGAGAAGATAAGGGAAAGCATGGGAAATTTGATAACTTATGGCTTGGCCCTTATCTCATTCATTCTACTGCTGGTAACAACGCTTATTTCTTGTAGGAATTGAATGGAGCTGAACTGTTTGGGGGTCCTGTAAATGGCAGTGTCCTCAAACATTATTTCTCTTAAATCCTATCGTGTTCTGAAGCCTTTTTATCTTTTTCTCATTATAAATATTTCATCCATCATTGCATTCAAAATTAGAAAAATAAAAAATAAAAAAAACAATAGAAAGAGAAAAGAGGGCAGATTATAAAAACAATAAAGTTACAGCCCCATACCAAAAAAGAGAAACAAAATTTGAAAGTGTGCAAGCTCAAATGCCACTCCTGAGAAACACACTTCTAGTTAGTCATACAGCCTAATCATGACTAATTATTTTTAAATTTACTGCTGATAGGTTAGTGAATTCGATTTTCCAAACAGCTTAATATTGGCTTATCAGTTAGGTTGATTAGGCTAGAAAATAACTGGTTCTAATCAGCTCAAAATTTGAACCAGTTGATTAAAGAAGAACAGCTCAAAAAAGAGGCAAAAAACAGAGCTGAAAAAAGATGAAGGAAGTGCTTTGAAATTTCAGATCTTAAGCCTTCCCTTTTTTGATTTAATTTTCTGCAAAATAATAATCTATGTGCAGCTTGTTTTTATGCCATAGATCAGCAACAAGTTAGACTGTTCAATCCTGACTTGTATGCTTTTAAATTTCTGTTTTAGAAATTAATGAATAAAAATCTGTTAGATTGTTTAATCCTAACAGATTAGTAGATTAGGTAGAGAAGCATATGAACTCAACTATTTAATCTGAGTTCATGGAAAAATAAGGAGTAGAATTAGATTATTTTTATGCTTTCAAAAGAATAAAATGTTGTAAAATATTTTGCTAATCCAAGTGCACTCTAAAGAAGAAAAAATGTTAGATCAGAAGGATTGGGTAGGTAGAAAGCTTGTTGATGAAATAACCATTGTTTTTTGTAGCTTCTAATATGATTTCAGACCAAAAGAAGATCATTCAAGTAAAGAAAGGAAACCCAATGGATGAGGCATAGGTCAACCTCCCAGAGAATGCAAGTCTGAAGTTCTTGATGCCTTCAAGAAGGCACCATCCCCGAGTGGAGCCACTATTGGCCACCTATAAAACTTCAAATCCTTCTGAAAACCATAACTTCAGACTTGCAGTGGTGCTACTAAAACTCTGCTGAAAACTTCAAATCCTTTTGAAAACCATTGAAAATCCATAAAAAACCCATATTTTTGTATAAAGGCTTAAGCCCCCTTGGGCTAAGTCTTAAACCACTTCCCCTCCATGTGCCCCGGCGCTAGAACCAAGCGCTATGCCATCCAGGTGCTGATCGCATCGGAAAAGTTAAATGGTTAGATTGAAAAGCCCAAGCCCAAAGCTCCGATTGCGATTGGCCCTTTATTGTATACGCCCCGGTCCTATTATCATTCCATATAGACCAAGGCCCCGCAATCGAGCGCCAAGCCATATTATAAATATATATCCCGCCCCCGAAGCATTAAAACTTTGTGTTATATTGAAATTTTGGGTTTTCATATATCATAAATGGTTTCCGCTGGTGCAAAGTTTAATTTGCTCCCCACTATCGATCTGATCTGCAGATCGATGGCCCACAAATCAATCACCCTGGTCCCCATGGCCACGAAAGCAGTCAACAGTCCCACAGAACCGGTGGTCCCCAATGCCTAGTTAGCATACATGTTAGCACACACGCGGCAACAACTGATTGGAGCAGTCTTGTTTGGTTGCTCGCATAGTCGTGAAATCCAGACCCGAAATTGTTATAAGGCAGATTTGATATAAATTTCGAGTCACATTTGGGCTAACGTCAGTAGGCCCAAAACGGACCCGATATGCTTTATAGGGCGGATTTGTTAAAAATTTCGAGTCACAAAGACCCTGACGTCAGTAGGCTCCTTTTGTGACCCGAAATGGTTTATGCAGCTTGGTTTTATCAGGAGTTTTGAAGTCCGGGGTATGTTATTTGATAAAGGGTGATTTAAAGGCTTTTCCCTTATATTAAAGAGAAAGCCGAAGGCTTTAATGTTCAAAAGCCGGAAGTAGTTTTGATCGCACCACTTTTGGTACGGAAAGGAAACCACTCAATAGAAAGCGATCCTATGAAAAGCTGCCATGTCGATGGGACAAAACCGCCTCATCGCTCCCTCATCGCACGTTAAATGTCGACTGTGGGCTCAATGCGATATTGACATGCGTCGTCCGATCTAAATCTGGCTCATCGAATAGTGATCACACTCAAAGAAGCTCGGGGGATAAACTAAAGTATGGCGTGTGAATTTAATTGAAACTCATCGAATTGTGTATGTGGGCCCATAACCCATAGGTCCCAGGATCAGTTTCAGAGTTATGAATCTGCGAAAATGATACATATATGAAGCTTGTAGATTCATTTTGGTAAATGAAAGGCGAACCTACTTGTAGTGGGTTTCTCTCTTCATCACAGTGACGCCATATGAGCCCTGCTCGGCCTGCACATTAGCGAGACAGTGAATAAAATCACAATCAAAGAGTATCAGTTTCGAAGACAACACACAGCAGAACAGAGTATTGAAGACAGTTTTGAGGGATTATGGTCTAAATCGACAATCAAACGCCTAATCCACTCAATTAAAGATAGCATGAAGACCAAAAAACACATTAAGCCTAATCTGCCCTAAAACACCAAACTAAAGTGAATTAAAGGTGTTTGAGGATAAAACAAAGAAATTTGTCAGTCTGAGAAGCCTCCACCGCTACAGCAGAGGCTAATTGAATCCTCTCCAGCTACCAGAAAAACACCTGTAGCCTCAAAGCACTCAAAAGAGGCAGAGTTATTACCATAATAGAAGAGATTTGCCTTAAAGCACCTGAACAGTTATTTCAGATCAAAGAACTTATTACAACTTTCCGCAGAGTTATTACAAGGATAAGAAGAATCCTTAAAGGTCAAATCTTTTAATCCACTAAGCCTCGGAAGCAGAACAGAGTTATGACACAGAGATATAGATTGAATATATTCCTGCCTTATACCTTGCATGGTTTTCAAGGCAGAGAATTGCATTAACTATAGAATTTATGATATTTTGAACCCTAGGAATGTTTCCACCTCCTCATTTTCCTATAAAACCTTCTTGAGGAGCACATTGTAAAGGGTGGTTGCTGAACTTTGAGATATACTTGTGCTCGAAACTTTCTACATGTAAATAGTGTTCAGAGGCTCTTAAAGCTCTGTTTGTAATCAAATAAATTAGGTTGATAAGAGAAGATGATTGCTGAACTGAAACATTGGACTTGAAGAATGTAATTGGATTGACATCAATATACAAGCTGATTCTTGGGATCCTGGTCTATATCACTGATGAAGTACTTCTCTCTGTGTTATTGTTTTCCTCTCATGTATGCCATTTTGTTCATTTTTCTCTGATAAAGAACAACAAGCATAGAGTTAGGATCTACTGTTTAAAGTACCCTACTCTCACTGAAAAGCTTTATCACTATGTTTTCCTCCAAATTGTGTGTTTAAGAATGACTTAAGTCAAGTGTAAACATTTTCAAGGAATGTTGGTTTGCCCCTGTCTTGATATGAAATGCTTGAAAGGAAGTTCTTGAATGTTATTTTCATTATCTGCTAAGTAGAGTTAGACTATAAAAGTTTATGGTTTGCCCTGTCTTCTAGTTCTTTCTTCAAAGGTTGTTCTGAAAGTTTCTCTAAGAGTATGCTGAAAGCAGTTTAGATTTAAAAGTATCTCATCTGATCTTAGGCTATACTCTGTTTCTCTTTTTTTTTTCATACTTTCTGAAAGTAATTATGTGGATTACTGGATTGTTTGTCTATTGAGTTATCTTTAATACGAACTTGCCCAAAGACGTTTATGGTGAGCCCTACTCTTTGGCCAGTTTTAAACAGTTACTTAAGAGGATTTTCTTGTTTGGACAGACTATAAATCCTTGTTGAAATTATTGTCTGTTTCCACCCTTTCAACACTTTTATTGTTCCATTCCATCATTTTATCTCAAATATCTTGTGATATATATGAATTTCCCCTTGGACCACTCTTGAAATTGTTGCACAACTAAAGCCCTCTTATGACTCCATAGCCCAATGGACTAAAAACCAGCATTATATCTATCTTATCAGCCCAAACTTGTTCTGATTGCTTGCAACTTCACACCTTTGAAACTCTTTCATTTTAGGAATTTCCACTCAACTATAAATCTTGCTCAACCATCCAACACAAAAAAAAACCCTCGGCCTTAATAACTAGCCTAATATCGTTACCCTAAAAACTTTAAAGATAAATCCATATTTTCACTTTATTGGAGAGATCCCTCTCCGGATTCAGTAGGGATAGATCCTAGAATCCCAAAGTGGTTGAAATAATGTTGTCCCTGCAGTTTGACTTTGCCAATCTTGCAAATTACAGATTCCTAACAGTAAGAAATTATGGAACAAAATGAAAACAGGGGAAAACATTAAACAGTTTAGAATACTTCACCAACAGCCAAGCTCATGGATCCAATGATAGAGCCTTCTCAAGAACAAGCATGCAACAACATCATCAGGGCTTCCAAGACTTCAATTTATTCTTCAACTTCAACAGACTATGTATTATTTCAGAGAGTTTCAGTATTACAACTAGTGATCAACCAACCTAGATCTCATCTTCTTCAGAAGTATTTATAGAAGAAACGAGGAGGTGGAAGTGTTTTAGGTTTGAAATGCAATAAATTCTGCACTAAATGCAGCTCCAAACCTCAAAAACCATGCAAGGCCTAAGGCAGGAGAGCATTGAAATATGATTCTGTTTATTTGCTCTGTTTCTGTCTTTTTAAACTCAAGGGGTAAAAAATATTAACTTCGAGGCCTATTTCTTATCTTTGTAATAACTCTGCTGACAGTTTCAGGATTTGTTCTTTCTTTGGTAATAATTGTTCAGCTATCTTTAGATAAATATCTTCTGTTATGGCAATAACTATGGCCTCCTTTTAAATGTTTTGAGGCTGCAGGTGGCTTTTGGTAGCTAAGAAGAGTCAATTAGCCTCTGATGTGGCAGTGAAGACTTTCTCAGACTGATATATATTTTTCTTTCAACACTGATAATTTGCTTTAACTCTATGTGTTAGGCTTAATTAGGCCTAGATTATGTCTTCTGTTCTTCAAAACATGTTTTATTGAGTGGATTAGGATTTTTAGAGAGTCAATTTGGGCCTTAATCCCTCAAAACTGTGTTTAACAATCTTCAAATATGCTTTTGCTTTGATTTCATGTTGTTCCACTGATACTCTTCGTTTGATTTTGCTTTGTTGTGTCTTGCTGATGTGCAAGTGTGTAGAGGGCTTATAGTGGCATCAGTTCTCATGGCGCACTGATGAAACGTGATATGGAACCCCGACAAAATGATCTCTGTGATGTATAAAGGCCTGGGGGATCTTCATCCCCAACCTTCAATTTCTTTTTAAAATTTTTTGAAAAATCTATTAAAACCTGCACAAACAAGAGAAATTTAGAAAAATCCTACGTATTTGGGTTTAACTTCTTCAGAGGTTTAAGTTTGGATCGTGACTGTTGGATGAATTCATCTAACGGTGGAGATTTTCTTGTGGGGGTCAAAAGGAGAGCGGTTGATTCAAACGGTGGGGAGATTAAGTTAGGACCGTTGATCTGTGTTGATCAATGGTCGAGATTGATTCGGGTTCTATAAAGTGGGGGTGGTCAACTTTATAATGAAATGGGGGAATTTATAAAGAAAATGGGTTAAAAACCTTAATCGACAACGAAAATGGCACAGAGGAAATTTGGGGTTTCCGAATGATCCTGGGCCATCGGATGAGATCAACCTACAGAGATCAACGGCTGAAAAGCCATCGGGAGATCACCAATTGGGGAGGCAAATAAAATGGTAAAACGCGCCCAATGGAAATCTCTGATGCGATTAGATGTGGACCGTTGATCTTTGGAGAGATCGACAGCGAAGATTAGATCTGGGAAGGGTAGGACCCAAGAGAGTCGGGCCTACTGGGACTAATCTGGGCCGTTAGATCTTTAACATGGACGGTCGAGATTGATCTTTGCAGTTAATGAAATGATATATGAGGTAGAGGTTGGGTGGAGAATGAGTTAATGTGAGCCGTTGATCTGCAGAGATCAACGGCGGATATTCATCAGAGGACATTACGAAGCGGGGTTCATGAATTTTATTCAAAGGTACTAGGATTGATCTGGACCGTCAGATCTAAGTGTATGGACGGCCTAGATGCAATCAGAGGATCATGATCAGTGGGGGCAAAAACAAATATTAAAACACACCCAATGAAATCTCTGATGCGATTGATCGAGAGACGTTGATCTAAGGATCAGATCAACGGTGGGGGATGAATCGGAGGTTCAAAAGGTGGAGGGATGGGCTTATGAAACAAAAAAATGTGGGCCATCAGATCTGAGTCTGGCGGGGGAAAATCAATGGCTAATAATCCATTGGGAGTTTTCCAATTGGAGGTGGAGAATAAAAATTCTAACGTGCCCCATGATATCTTTCGATGCGAGATTGCGCAAACCATTTGATCGACTTATGATCAACGATCAGGAATGGATTCGACCAATGAACAAGCCGGACCCTTTTTAAAACATAAAAATCAGATTTTTCATGGAAAACAAAATTTTATATCATCGGGGAAAGGTTTTATTTGAGGTTAAGCGCCCGTTTGCAGGGCTGTTTGGATACATGAGAAAGATAAAGGGACCGGGGCCTTATAGGCAAAGGTGCCAATCGGAATCGGGAGGAACGAGTGTGCTTTTCAATCTACCCATTAGAAAATCTCCGATGCGAGATTTATGTGATCGTTGATCAGCTTTAGATCAACGGTCCTTATCACTCAAAACATTTAACCAGCGGGTTCCCTTTAAAACATTGAAAAATGGGTTTTTATGAGGGTGAAAATGTGAAGTTGGGAAACACTTTTTGCCCTTTTTTGACGTTGAAAATTGTAATTTTCTATGATTTTCAACTTCAACTCCACTAAACTCATATTTTTATTGCAAACTATGCTTTGACATAAAAACAAGAATTGTAGAGAATTGTCTTACCTCCTGTTGTGTAACCAGCTCCAAAAATAGAAGGGACTTAACACCTCCATACCCATATTTTTTTTTTTTTTAAATATTGACATATAGAGGGGTAAATTTCTTGTTTACTAACTGCATATACTTGAAATTTTCAGGCAAACATAAATAGTCACTTTATCATCCTTTACTTTTTTTAGGGAAGGTTATTCATTTTTTGGAAAAAAACCATAGCATCATAATCTGCATATATTTCACTAGTGCACAGACTATTTTTCGGTAATTTTCGGATTAAATCACTATTTTTTATTATTTTTTGAAATGGACGAAGACAAAAAAACAGTGATGTTTCGGTACATTTTATCATCCTTTGATTTTCTTTTCAATGTGATCGTCAATAAGAAAAATGAGAGTACCCTTTTGAAGTAGACAGGGAGAGGAAGTGCGGTATGATTTTTTTGAATTTTTTGGTGTCCTCATTTGAAAGTTATTGAATTTTCATTCAGTGCAATTTTTCGAACAATGAAATTCCACAGTGACACAGTTTAGTAAAAAATTAATAAAAATTTGAATTTTTTAATGAAACTCCACAAATCTCATATCATCAGAAACTAGATTCAGAGATGAATCTAATGGTACTTTGTCCGACATATAATTTTTTTTTTGTAGGTGTTCTGCCCCTCCAAAGTTGCAGGTTCCTGAAAACTGCAGAATTCTGTGTGTTTTTCGTTGACCAGAAACTCTCGGACGAGATAATCTCTCGGACGAGAAATTTCTCAAACTCTCGACCGAGAAATTTAAAACTAGTTTAACCCACCTAGAGTTAGATTTACCGCGCGCGCAAACTCTGGACTGAAAGTTAAAAAACTCTCGGACGAGAGTTTTCACCCCGAGAGTTTTCCGAGAGTCTAGAATGTGATTAGTACTCTCGTTGAAGAGGTAAGAGAGAACAAAACTAAACAAATTATTATGCACGCATGCAACAACCTAAGCATGATAAAATGAAAAAAGTTGACACTTGTCAAATCCAATTATAACGTGATTTGTATCACTGTTAATGAAACTCATGTTACCCACTATTGATATGTGTCACGCCCCTACACCACGGGTGTCTTCCAACCACGTCTTGTAGGCAGGTGCGGCACTGCCGTACTTTTTCTTTTTCTAAATACTGAAGTACCCAGACTACGCCTATAGCAACATTCGTTAGTTATATTACAAATGTTCTTTCAATGTGCGGAATAAAACATAAACATCAATATCAATCCACAAGTACGCCCATACATACAAGGGAGGGGCAACTCCCTTTTAAAATGAGTTCGCCCAGATATTATGTTTCATAAAAATATGATTACAATGTCCAATCCCGCAAAAACCACTTTTGCTCCTTGGCAAGGCTATTTGCCTTTTGGTCAAGCTCTAAGGCTTATCAATCATCAAACTAGCTTACAACAGACTTTTACAACCATTTACGATCATCAAGTTCACCTTCAGAAGTGCTGCCCAAAAATTGCCCAAGTGCTGGTCAGTCGGGTCACTCAGTCATTTTTCCAAATCATTGCAGAGCGTTTTCTGAGCTGACCGTGCGTCCAATCCGTCCCTCACCCATATGGTTGGATGCGTTTCAGAAATACGCACCTTCTGCAATTTACGGAACCTCAATCCGATACCCGACGCTCTCGAAATCATGTTTTTAGTGCTGGGCCCCTGCCGTTACTCGGCGCCCAGAACCGACCCGACTCAACCCGACCGTCTTGCAGCTGCGCCCGACCCGACCCGACCAGAACTGCGGTGCGACGTGCACGAGCTCGACCCGACACGACTCGACCAACGCCCGTTCGCTGTCGTGCCTTCATCGTTTCTTCCACAAACGAGTTGTTGGCAACTCGTGGTGCAACTCCCTTGATGTTGTTCGTTGATTGATCTTCGCTTTTCGCTTGATGCCTCCACTCTCCATCACGCCATCATATATATACGCACGTCCAAGTGAAGTGTGGTCGCTCGTTTGCCATGAGCCGACCCGCCCGTTTATT
>CM076583.1:160564953-160683284 GCA_034641835.2 Pinus albicaulis | reverse complement strand
AGTCTTGTTGTCGAGTGTGAACTTCATCCATGCTTTTTGTTGAAGTTTTATCAGATTTTATCTCTTTATGATCATGTTTTATCCATGTTACTTGACATCAGAACAATTTTTGGCATGCAAGTAAGCTTTGACAAAGAAACCCCTGAGTCATCCTGAAGTCAAAGTCTTTCTGCATATACATCAAAAAATGTTAGGACATGCTAGTGAAAAGTTGGAAACTACTAATTCACTATTGTCTGTTTTCTTTTCGTTTCTTTTTTTTTTATCACGAGAATCAATAATTAAGTATTGTCATTTTTCTTTCTATTTCTTTCTTTTTCCTTTTTTTTTTAGTATTAGGAGAATTTCTTTCTTTTTCCTTTATTTTTTATTTTTTATTTTTTGGGTATTAGGAGAATTCCTAAACTTACTGCCTGTCCCTAAGGAGGCCCAGGGTCATGTCTGAGGGATTGACCCTATACTCCTGAACCTAATGCATTATGCAACTTCCCATAGACACGCTAGGTGTGTTAACTGAGTTTCAAACCTGGGTGGGGCCTTGATATTGCTCAGCAAAAACTTTCTTCCTTGGACTAATCTGGGGGAGGTCCAGGATCAACCTTTGTGGCTGCCTTATCACACCAAGAGTATATCCAGCAACTTGTAAGCCAGATATAAGACAGATATACCAGATCTTATGATTTAGCAAGAGCGGAGACTCTAGGAAATGGGGAGTCTACTCCTTGAGGTGAGATCATAGCAGGCCATATACTCAATGAGATTTGAACCGCGGTCTCGTTAGTTTCACCCAGTGAAACTTAATGTTAAACCAAATATCACTGTATAATTAACTATTGTCTATTACTTGAAACATTTCTAAAACTTTAAAGTCCCTGGCTGATTGGATTGCTCTAACACTGAGCTACTTGCCCTTTCATGATGTGGGTTAACTGAGTTTCGAACCTAGGCGGGGCTTCAATATTGGTCAGCAAACACTTTCCAATGCAAGTCGTCCACCGTTTGGCCTAGCACAATAGGCTAATTAACAATTTTCTGTTACTTGAAACATTTCCGAAACTTTTAAGTCCTTGGTTGGTTGGATTACTCAAACACTGAGCCACTTGGCCCATGCAAACACTTTCTAATGCAGGTTGTCCACCGTTCGGTCTAGCACAATAGGCTAATTAACAATGTCTGTTACTTGAAACATTTCTGAAACTTTTAAGTCCTTGGCTGATGGGATTGCTCTAACACCGAGCCACTTGCCCCTTCATGAGGGACGCCCTTAAGGGTTCAACATAGATGTGTGTATTCCTATTTCCAACACCCTCGTCAGGCCACACTTTGGCTAAGGTCCCCTGGCTAACCTCAAGCAAAACTAGCTCTATCCTTGTTTTGAAAATTATACATACTAAGATTTACCCCAGATTTTCCCTTGGCCAGTGTGCTGCTGTACTACTGAGCTACATGCCCCTTCATTGTGGGCATCATTAATGGTTCGACCTAGATGTACAGATTGCTATCTCCAACAAAGAAAACACCTAATTTGGAAGTAAAGCATCAAAACTGAACGAAAGAGAATGTATAATGAATAAAGTTTTTATGCCAACATTCTACCATATTCCAAAGTTGTCATGTTTGACTTCTAAGTAATTTATATAGATTTTAATCATTGCTTTATGTTTAATTGAGTATAATTGCAACCCAATTCGTTTCATATTTAATCATCCCTGAATTAGGTGTGCTCATGCTCCTAAGTCATGACTTTTGGACCCGTGTGTGGAAGTGCTCGTTGCTCTGTTTCCAAAGGTTTTGAAAGTGGTCATTTCAAAAGTCATCCCTGTTTCCAAATGTTGTCCTTACCCTGTTTCAGGCAACTAAGACTTCAAAATATTGTGCTCTTTCGTTGAATCGAAAATTTTATTTGCATATGAAAGACTGGGAATCCAAAAGGAAAAAGTGGTTCCATTTAAAGATATGGCAACCTAAATTATCCAAATTCTTTTTATTACACTCCATCCATCTATTTCGTTGCAACATTCCTAGTCCTTTAGTATTCAATTATAACTTTATAAAATCAAGATGGCCATCCATATTCAAAGGCTTCTGCTTTTCTTTGCGTTATCTTCTAATAAGGATTTTTATTTCCAAGTAATTCAACTACCTAAGGTAGTACATGTGAGTAGAGAATTAATTCAACTACCAAAGGTAGTACATGTGAGTAGAGAAGTAATTCAACTACCAGTTATTCTCCTACATAGTACATGCTTTGATAGATTATAACAAAAGTGTTACCAATACAATAACATTGATTGTTGTATGTGGACATTTTTGTTCAAGATGGTCCATTACATAATCAAGATGAGGAGCTGGATCATGCAATTGCACTTTCTCTTTCTGAAGAATTAACCAAACCAGATGGTATATGATGGCAATTTCATTTTTTTACAGTTACTTTCAGTTTAATTATATCATTTAGCTCGATGATTTTCATATATTCAACTAAATTTTTGTTGCTTAACAAGACTTTGTCATTTCCATGTTTTAGTGAAACTGTTTATGGTTTGATACTCTCATACAACCTTTATCAAGTTACATGCACCCTCATTAGAAAAAAACAAGAGAATTTTTCTTGCCATGACTATCTTTCTTTGTCATTGTTGACTTAAGAAAGTCTTTTAGCTAAGAAACTAGTTTCAAGGTTATGGCATAACTTGTCATATAAATTGAACAGAAGTTATATCCAAAATATTAACTTGTAAACTACTTAGCTGGTTTTAGGCTTTCCATTTAAAATCTACTTCATTTTGAACTTTGAACGAGTTGTTCCATAGACTTGAATATTAAGAGATTTTGGTGTAAGGATTAAAAATTAGCCCGTAAGGCCTCTCAGTTATTCATTTATTTTATTTGAATATAACATTTACTATTAAATTAGAACCACTCGGCACAAATATGTCATAGATCAAGATCATATTTTATAGAGTTTCGTAGAATAAAAATAGGAGCAAGGACACTGAATTCTTTCAATCTTCCTGGTTCTTATTCCTTTGGTGTATCTTTTCACCTTTAGGGGCAATTGCTAGTTTAAAGTCTAATTCTTTAAAGGGTGCTAGCTCAATGGAAGAGCACCTGCTTTACAAGCAGGAGGTTGGTGGTTCGATTCCATCGTGCCCTGATATTCATATATAGGGAATGGCGAAGATTAGTTTTTGGTGACGGATGCTCTTTTGACCATCACCAATGAGCTTATGGTGACATTTTTCGACCCTCACCAAAATATGAAATAGTGACGGTCAACAAACGCCACCATATATACGCATCAATAGTGACGACCATTAAAGGTCTGTCACCATAAATTGTTGTTGTTGATATGAAATGGTGAGGGTCAATGTTTGTCATTATAGTCATTATTCGTGACGGACCTTGATGTCACCAATGAGTTTATGGTGACGGTCAATGAACGTCACCATATATATGCACCAATAGTGACGACCATGAAAGGTCCATCACAAAAAGTCGTTGCTATTCATATGAAATGGTGACGGTCACTGTCCGTCATTATAATCAATATTCGTGACGGACCTTGAATGTCACCACAACACATACTTTTCAAGGACGCCACCCTTTGCAGACGTCTCGCCTTTGGCACCCGAGGCCATTGTTCGTCACCACTGCCGTATGAAATGGTGACGGTCACTGTCCGTCATTATAATCAATATTCGTGACGGACCTTGAATGTCACCACAACACATACTTTCGGCGATGCCACCTTTGGTGACGTTCAGTTTTTTGGTAACGGAGGCTATTGTCCGTCACCATTGCTCGTATGAAATGGTGACGGTCACTATCCGTCACTATAAATCATTATTGGCGACGGACCTTGAATGTCACCACAACACCTATACTTTCGGCGACGCCACCTTTGGTGACGTTCAGTTTTTGGTGACGAAGGCTCTTTTGACCCTCACCAATGAGCTTATGGTGACCATTTTCGCCCCTCACCAATGTGATTTTTTCTTGTAGTGAAGAGAAAAAAGAGAAAAAGAAAAGATCCTAGGTGAAAACCTCCTTTGAGGCGCCTAGGGAAACCTACTAGTTGAAAACCTCAATGAGGAAACTAGTAGTCGTAAAAGAAAAAAAATGAAAAAAATAAAAATAAAAATATTTTCTCCATGTATATCTCTCTAATGAATGAAGGTGCTCTCCAACCTTTGCAAGCGTCAAACACAAGTTAGCATCAAAAGAAAGAAAAATGGTCAAAAATCTAGTCAAAGGAGGTCAAACTTGGGCTTTCTTCTCCTTTGCTTAGATTCTCCAACATGACCAAGGAAATTTCAATCCATCGCCCTCATCCATTTCCAACATCCACCCATCATTTCCAAGCCTTTCCCATTCATTTTCCTCGTTGTCCTAAAATGCTACAGGAGGCCAAACTACAAAGAAAAGAAAATTGTTTTTATTATATCTCAAAAACCGTGCATCCATTGGCCAAGATGTTTTATGGGAATATGAATATGGATGATGGTAACATGCTCAAGAAATTTTAACAAATTCCAGTGTACACATTTTGATAAATCGACCTCCATCACCTACAACCATTTTTAATTTTCTCGAGATTCGTGCATCCATTGGGCGAGCTGGTTTATGGGAAGGTTTATAAGGATGAGAGAAACATGCTCAAAACATTTCAGGTCAATCTAGTCTACTATTTGAGAGATATCCATAAAACTATTATGCTACAAGGAGTTGTCTTCAAATGCTTCAAGAGGAGTCTGGAATGCTACAAGAGGAAGATTCGATTAGAGAAAGAGGCCAAAATGTCATGTCTCCTTTAGGAAATGTTGAGAGAGGTCCACCATAGCCTAATAATTCATTTTCCACACCACTTTACCTTTCTCCAACCCATGGAAAATTTTAGGGGCTAATATTCGCAGGTGGGCTAATTTTCCATGTTTTTACCAGAAAAAGATTCGCAAATTTCCATTTTTTTCCAAAAATTATTCACCCAAATTTTATAGTATAAAATTATTTTACCTTGAAAATGGCCAAAATTTTATATAGAGAAATATAAAATCATTATAAACCTAAATATTTTTATAGAAATATCACCAAACTTTTTATTATTTTCATATTATAATCTAGTAAGATTCACCAAGGTTTCTAAACTTTAAGATAAATTTCCATCCTTAAAATTTTCCCTGCTCCACCCTCATTTTCACCTTTGTCCATGAAAAATCCCCATTTTCACTCCTTATTTCATTAATTTCACCATAACCAAGGTTTGTTATCCATGTCCATAGATTGATCATTAATTAGCAGTGTTTTTGGAAGCATTATATGAAGTATATTGCTATCATAGAAGTGTTTCTATGACTACTATAGGAAGAACTACATTCCTGTAGCAGTATGAAATTACCTTACAAGACCATAATTGATAACACTAGAATGAAGAACCAATCATTTTGAAGACATTGGAGAGTCATTTCCTCAATTTTGGGCAGCTACAAGACCTATGCAGATTGCTGCAAGATCCTTGTTCATCTCCAACAACAACCTCTGATCCATGGTGGCACATATATTTTGATCACATGAATCATGGAACTTCAATAAATAATGAGAATATTCCATAAAAAAATTATTGATGAAAGTGACATTTTGTACCTCAAAGATAATTCCAACAACTTCATCAATTTTCCAACAGCCTCATGCAAGCATTAAGTCAACCATCAACTACAACACTCACATCATGAAAATCTTAGAAGAAAAATTTTAGCCAGGGATGTGAAGCAACAACAACAACAACAAAAAACCTAGAATACCTCCAAATTCAAGGCTATCAACAATAAGACCTCCAACATATTATCACATGCAAATTTAGGATCATCAGTTTTAGCTTCAAAACCATCAAAGGCAACTTCAATAGTCATATCAACAACCTCAATATCACCTGCAAAAACACATAAAGGGTAAGGCTCATGTATGCAATCCTCTAAAACTTTCTGACGAACTTATCTTAGCTTGAAAAAATTTACAATTGTATGAAGGAAAATGTTTTTTTTATATCCAAAATTAGTAGTAGAGAAACCTTAGCCTTATCTAGTGTTAGCTTCACTTTTCCACCAAGACACCTGGACATGTGGGAGAGGAAGAACAAAAAAGTGAAGAGGACTTGATAAATTGGGTGGTAATCATTTATTTGTTATGGAGGACAAAGAGTTCCAAGGGGTAAGTGAGGGCCAACTCAGTTAACAAAAAAACACTCCGAGTTTATTTTACATGCAATGAAAAAAGAGAAAAAATTGCAAAAGTAAAATAAATAATAAAAGAAAACAAAAATACAAAAATAAAAGGTGGACCCACCACCTCTTGGCATGAAAATATTAGCTTCTACAGGAAGGGACAAGTTTGCTGTAGGAATAAAATAACTGCTACAGGAGGAACATAATTGCTACAAGAAGAACAACGTTGCTATAGGAAGGAACAATTTGATATAGGAAGCTATTCGAGTGCTGTAGGAAGACAAATTTGTGTAGAACAACCACTAGAGCCTTGGAGACAAGGAAATATTCAAAGGAAATGGCAAGGGGGAAAACATAGATGCTATAACTAAAAAAAAGAATTACTACAAGATGAATAAAGAGTGTTACAGGAAGGGACTACAAAAACTCAAGAGGAGGGAGAAGGTCCACAAGGACTCCAAGAGCCCACTCCACAACCTGGTATTGGATCCTATTACAAATTTATTACAAAAAGAAGTAGAACTCACCAATGGATTTAAATTGAAAAATCCAAAGAAGTAGAGGATGTGGGCCTCACGGAGGAAAAAGTGAAAGAAATGGGCAAGCAATTTAATTATTTAAGGCTAAGGGAGTATGTCATGAAAGAGAAACTATAGTTAGAAAACAACAGGCTAAGGGAGAAGCTACTGAAAAAGGAGGTACAACTTTCCACCATGGAAAAATTTTCCATGGAATCCATCCAATGCAGGAATCCATCCAAATCATATTCCAATGAGATAAGGAAGATAATTTCATGAAGAACAACAGGGGAAGAATATGGATAGGTTAGTCAAAGCATAAGCAACAATTTCAGTGGGGGGGTATGATGGGTCTCTAAAGAAGACACAAATTAAGGCCATATTAAATTATATTAAATCTCTCCTTCTACACTTAATAATGTTTTTAACTTTAATATGTTCATTAGGAAGGTTTAGAGATAATTGCATATTTGTGCCTAATATTATTTATTTTTGTAGAATATTGTGAGAATATTTGGGAGATTATAAATATTTGGAGGATATCATCTAGAGACTTTCTCCCTACTACAGGAGGATCAATATTGGATAATAAATGAACAAAATATCATGAAAATTTTGACAAATTATGGAGCTCCAGGGATTGAGAAAATCTAGGAATGTGTTCCCTGTCATTTAATGCAGATTCCTAGTGCTGGGAACCAGATCCACTATTTGAGGGATTTTCGAGGCGAAATATTCATACTTTCAAGAAGAATTATTCCCCATAAATTTGTATAAGTACCAATTTGAATTTTCCTCTAGAGGCATGTATTTCTTAGTATTCTTGTGGAGGTAACTTATTTTTTTGCAACTCCACTTTCATTTCTAGCAGGGATGTACATGGATTGATTCAAATAATGAAGTTTGGTTCCATTTTTAGCTTCTAAAGCTTGGTATTCTTCATAGGACTCTAAATATCCTTGGGATTGGCCATCCCAAGGGCCTCATAGCCCTTTTGTACAATTTGTATTTCTTCTTTTCACTTCTTATTCACATGCATCTCTTATTCTTGCTTTTGTTGTTTCCGCATTTAGTATTAATGCTTCTTTTGCTATAGGATTGGGTTTAATGATTGAAGTGAGTTATTTTTTTTCAGGTTATTTACAGAGTCACAATCATGATGCATACTTATAAAATATTTTAAACGTCATATTCATCATTGAGCTTCTTGGATTGGTTTACTAGTTCACAAATCTAGAATTTCTGGAAGTCTCTTGTAGCAAAAAATAGTAATTTTCTGATATTTTTTAGAACATGTTAATGAGATTCAATTGAGTTTATTCCACTTGTATTGGGTCATAAAAATATTTAAGTTAATAAATTTTTTTACCCCATTTCATTTTCACTTGATTAGGTTAGGCATTTGATAGGTTAACTAGCTCACTAGTTCTTGAATTTTCAGATTTTAGAGTGGTAATTTTCTGCTATTTTTTAGCACGTGTTAACAGAGGTATTTTTGAGTGATTCCACTTGGAATGGAGTCCTAATTCATCCTACTTATGATAAAAGAGGGATTTTTAATATTCTTCAAATGCCTCCTTTCCCTTCAAGAGTAATTGTTAAGTGGCTTGCTCTATTTCTAGTTGGGATTGGATTTGTGCCAATGTTGTTTTGGTCTTGTGAAGTTCTTTATCTAGAGAGGGGTGATAGTCTTTGACCCACTCTTTAAGGGTTCTTTTAGGTGGTTGGAGCTTTTCTTCCCAGATGAAAGTATGGGATCCCACTATTTAGTTTCCCTATGCCCTTATTATTGTGTTGATTGTTGACTTTTTTGTAACTAGAGAGGGATAAATTGGAAGGGGAGAGGTCCAAAGTCAGGATACTCCTTGATCTCAAATGAAATAGGTCCATGACCATAAGCTATCCAATGTATTATCCTTGAGGAGATCAAATTAGAGAAGTCAAGAAAAGAGCTTTGGGACAAAAACAATCAAGTCTAGCTATAATGTCTCTTGGTCCAAATCACTTGTTTGCCCATGTGTAGACAACTTCACTAGGTTTGACATCAATTAAGTCCTCAAGAGAGAAATGAAGTCTTCTAGTCTCTCCTAGAGTCTCTAACTATGCTCCTCCCTCATTTTCCATTTTATCTTAATGTGGTATTGAAGTCTCCCACCACGATGTAGTTTTTCCAATATTTTAAGTCTCTTACAGCTGCCAATGAATCTAAAGATTCTATCCCCCCCCTAGTTAATTGGCATATACACATTTACAATAGCAAAACATTCTCCTATCTATTGGGGGGTGAGACTTCTCAAGGCCCAATGTTGAGTGGTGTAGTTGGAGGTTACATAAAAGTGAACCATTCAAAATTGATTCATGCTCCTTGTGCATTACTTTCCTGACTATCATTGTCAATCCATTACTTCTTGCATACTTTTAGGGGTTGATTTTCCTCAAGTTTTGTTTCCTAGAGTAGAAGAACTATAGGCCTCTTTATTCTTATTATGTCCTTTATCGATTCCATCTTAGTCCTATTTCCTAGTCCCCTACAATTCCAATCCGTAGTTGGAGGACATGTTCCACTTTGATTTTTTGTGGGTCTTGTGCCCATGTGATAGTTTTCCAAGATGCTTTGTTTTCCTAAGTCCTTTTCCTATTCTACCTAATGCCCATGCTTCTCCATTGAGGGTTTTTTTCTTCTCTATTTATGAGGTTCCCCCTTGGAAAGTTATCTTTAGTATCACAAATCTATACTCTTTAGGGATTCGAGGATCATATTAATGAGGAGCGTTATTATAGTAGTATAAAATCCCAAATGGAGTGTGACCCAACTCTTCTTCATGATATGAATGTATAGCTTGTAGGTTTGTTGGGGGTGTTGTTTTGTTATTCCTCTCTAGGTTGGGATACAAAAGGCAAAGCTATCATTTTTGGAATGGTTTCTCGTTAGGAGAGGATTACATACCTATTTTTGGAGGGGATGAGATCCTTATCATGACTCCCTTGATTTGAATGATTTTTATTATTATGAGGTGGTTCCATTGTAGATATGGTTTTTTGCATTTGTTTCATTCTAAGAGGGTTTATAGGCCTTGTCCTAAAAGGTCCCTGTTTTAGCTATGAAGAGGAGGTTGTTTACATATTTCTTTTTTTGTTTTTTTTTCTTAGTTGTATGCCATTATCCTTCATTATTTGGGGATCCTTGTTCGACAAAGTCATTAATTCCTTGCAAAATGCCCATATTCATGACAATAATGACTAAATGATAACAACTAGTAATATACATGTTGTAGATTCTTTTAGTTCTCAAAGGTTAGCTAGATGGCATTGGGAAAACCTTTTTATAGGTCTACCTCTACACAGAGACGAGCATAGGCAAACATTTGATCTTTCAGCGTTGCACAATCTATATAATTTCCAAGAACATTTCCTATGTATCTCATAATAGTTTTATTCCAATAGTGCAATGGAACGTGAGAGAGTCAAACTTGGATTGAGACTCTTGAAGGAATGTTGTACTGTAGGTTGAAGTTAGACATCAAACTATTCATATACATCTCTTTAGTCCTATGGAAGGAAGGTCCACTCGAAAGATAAGATCCTGATCTTCTTTGGTCTTAAATTGAAAGGCATAAAATCCTCAATTGCAAAAATGTGGGTCTTTTTAACTTTGATAAGGGGCTTCAAACTCTTTTGGATCCAGACTGCCATTTCCCTAGAAGATGACCATAACCATGTGAACTACTCAATTAACATTCTATTTGTTCGATTATTTTGACCATTTGGCATGAGATTGGGGGTAGTGATGCTTTGAAAATCTCTTGTAGTTTCTATATAAATCATGTTATTGTTGTTTTGGTAGGTTTGTTCAGAGTAACAACTAATAATCTGAAAGCTTCTATGTCAAAGAAAGGAAGGGGGTTGCTACCCCTCTTTACGACCTCTACCATTGCTATAATTTGATCCTTAAAAAAGTAAAGCTAAGGTTTTCCATTATATAATCTCAACTCTATTCTTAATGCAATATCTTCAAACAATGTTTGATCAAAACTAAATGATTTTTTATTACACGTATTTATACCTTATAATTATAAAACTAATAAGAAAAATAAAACTTTATTTATAAATATTAATATTTTTAAAACATAATTAATATATATATATATATATATATATATATATTAAAATCCAAAATTAATAAAATGTATTTCTTGTTTAACCCCTTAAAGAGCCTAAGTGCCCAGCCAAAAAGACATGAATGAACGAACACAACAAAGATGTAAAGAGTACATATATAAAGCGGGGCAGGCCCCGGACTTTTACAAGATTATTGACCTGTCCCATTCAATCACTTTCACTCCTACTTTGAATGATGACTTTCGTTTGTGTTTGGAGGATAAATACCTTCCTACCAAAGAAAATGTTGTAAGAACAATTATACTTCAAACTCTGATTAGTGTATAACAAAAAATACTATTCTCTGCCCTTGTTGTGTGTGCGTTGGTTTCTTCTTTCAAAAGAAAGAATGGAGGGTTGAGTGATCTAGAATGTTGGTTTTTTGAAGGATCGAGCGTATGCCATTTGCAAATTGATTTGATGGGGGACTGGCAATGCACAGGGCCTCCCCTTCCAATGGGGGGTTCCTCGGCAGATATTGTTGTGAACAGCAAGAGACAGAGAAGACCCAGTGTGAGATTGGGAGAGATAGGTGACCAGTCTGCTGCCTATGCCTATTCTTCACAGGACCTTATCAGGAGGAAGAAGCAGAAGCAGTGGAATCAACCATCGACTGGGTTTTTCCGAAATGCTTCAGATTTCCCAGGTGGGTCTGGTAAGTTATCGAAAACTCGGCCTTTGTTAAACATTAGCAGTGATGAACAGGTCATCCTAGATGACCCAATTTCCCATTGTGGGTTTCCTTCTGACGAGGCTAGAAAAATGCAGCTGAACCCTATTTGTGTTAATAAGAAGCTCAGGCATGGTAGGACACGTAGGAGGGGTGTGGGCTTGGTTGGAAAGATGACTAGGACAATGAGAGTGAGCCCTGAGAGCAACAATAATGGGCAGGACAAGGGTTCAGGGGATGATAATGGGTTTGGGGCTTCTTATGATGTTGATACTCCTGAGTGCTTCAAGGACTCTGATCTGGACACTTCTGGGAGCCCGGTAAAGGAAACCTGTACAATTCACTTGGATTCGCCTGATTCTCGGCCTGTTAATTTGGGTTCATCTGAGTGCCATCATACAGTGGGGGAAGTGTCTGGGAATGAGAGGGAGGAGGAAACATGGGCTCATAACAATAAAGAATCCACCGAGTATGGCAATGGCAGTGGACTGAATTTCCCCTCTGACTCCAACACTAGGTCTAAGCAAGATGCAATGAGAGATCGGAACGGCGATGACGATAAAAAGCTGGTGTCGATTAGTGCTGCACACTACTTAGGTATGGTAAAGGATGTCAGGGCATGGTTGAATGGACTTGGACTGGGTAGATACGCAGAGCTCTTCGAGCTGCACGAAGTGGAGAAAGATGTCTTGCCATTGTTGACATTAGATGATCTGAAGGAGATGGGAATCAACGCTGTCGGTGCCAGGCGTAAAATATATTCTGCAATTCAAAAGCTTGGAAAGCGCTTTGCGGTGTGAGTCAACAGTTTGAATCTTATGCAGCCAAGTTATGATTCAGAGCGCAGGCACTGAGGGCTTGATGCTGCTTGTTTACAGGATGCTTTGCCTTAGATGAACGGCAGTGAACACAAAACATAAATGCTTGAATGGAGTTCTATTGTTCTGTAAATAAAGCACCTGTATTTATATATTTTTGAATGGACTTTTTTACATCCTGTGTGTCATTTATTTGATTTTTGAAGCGTTATGTTATTGTTTGTTTGTTTATGATGTATCAATACTCTATTGTTATGTTAGTTTTACTCTAGTCTTTTCTCACCGTTTCCGATTTAGTAGTTATTACACATTTTACATTTACAATAACCAGTAAGTAAAAGTCTAAAGATAACTGATATGAATATAAACTGAAAAATGCAAATGGAATCTAGTGCCCTTCCCGAAACCTTAGTATGGGTTTCATGTAGGTTTGGTGAGAGAATGGGTGGTTAAGTGCAAGAATAATGTTGCTGGTCTCCAAGATTTTTTTTTTTAGGTTAAACTTTTGATATCAAGTTATCTCCTTCGGTTGAAATAATTCACTTGTTGGAGGCTGTGTGGGAGCTTTGAGTTGCCAGTTTTGTGTAAACATGTAAACCCACAATTTGTCCATTTTTTGACACAACAGCTGCTGTCTATGTATTGTTCCCCTCAGGTGAGGCTGGGAGGACCCAAATTCTGCAACGTGAGTGGTTTCTGCTGACACAAAATGAAGAAGATATCTATTGATTCGTTTTATCAGTTGCTTGGGTCAGTCGTTTGTAGATAGGAGCTTCTATCATTTGGATTGGAAAGCATCTTGAAAACCATACCATTGCTTTGATTATGAGCTTGAATTGGCTTCTTGCATGGATAACAATATCTGATGCTGAGGCAAGCACCAGAGATTTGTATACTGCCAAAGTTCCACTTGATTGTTTATGTATAGAGTCATAGACCACCAAACAGTCTCAAAGTTATTGGTCCTTTACCCTTTTTCAGACCGGGTTCTCTAGTTTTTTTCTCGTAAAAAATGCACGGCTGTTTAGTTTTGTTGGAAGTATTTTGTTTTCCCACTAGAAGTTAGAAGATTTGTGTATTTTGGCTTCTGATCAAGCATTGCAGTGTTGTTGCCCCTTCTTGCTACTAGGTAACCATGTTTACAGTTCTATTCTTGCCACATTGGCTATGTGTGGCTATATTTATGTATTTTATGGATAATGTATTGTCTGCCTTTTTGCCAACGTTTTTATGGATTTGGGGTGAACCCTCCATGAGCTTGAGTAAATCAAGGGTCCTCCTTTCTTTTGTTTTCTAACCCTGTTGACGATCCACATCTAAAAAGGACAGGGCTTAATCTGATTCAATTCTGAAAGAGTTGAATGGTGTTTGAAATCAAACTAATGCGAAATACCCTGCTTTATGTGATGTATAAGGTACGCTTGTATCAACTATTCATATTGTAGGTTCTGTGTTGTATACTTGATTGCTTTTTTAAAATAATGCAGAGATTATATAAATGATGTGTAGTAAGTCCTTTCTATTTCCCAATCCTTCATTCTTTCTTTAGTTTTGGAAATAAAGCAATTAGCTCTAGGCTATTTCAACAAGAATCTTTTACCATCTTTGTGAGTATATTCTAAGCTGAGGGGGTGCTTATTTCTGCCCTTTTGTTGCAAGCTGAACTTTATCTTTATTGATTTCCTTCATCTTTCACTACTGGTATTAGAGTTATGATTATAATAAGGGTAGGCAGCTATGATTCTACTTGTCATCAAAATTATGATGTCGTGCATCAGTTATATCACAATTAATACTTGAGTTAATTCTACTTTAAAAAGCTGCCAAATACATTTTTGATGGCTTTAGTTGGTTGCCAGTAGCATTAGGGCTTTGATTATGGTAACGATTGGTTAGGGATTTGACCCTGGAAATGCCATGATCATGTTTGTGGTTAATATTCTGTAGAAATTCAAGTTACTGAAAAAGAAATGATTAGTTTGTATCTGTGTTACTGGATCCACAAGGTCTTGATGCTGGATCTGCTGATCCACTCAGATCTGGATACGGATAGGGATCCATCTAGATCCGCATAGGATCCTCCACATAAACAGATCCTTCAGACCCAGAGAGGGATCCCATGCTGCTGAAACTCATCCTGCACCAGCTAGCCCTCATATGTTGGATCCCAAGCAAAGAACATTACAGTTTTAGTTTTATTTTTATTTTTATTAAATTAATTTTTTTGTTGGGATATTTGCCCCCCTGTTTGAAACCCTAAAAGGCAAATATTCCATTTAAACTTTTAGTTAGATTACTTGTTATTTATCTGTAGGCTGTATAGCTGTATAAGTAAGATATTAATTATCTGTAACCTGTAGTCTGTATAGCAGTGAGCACATGATAATGCTAGCATGAAAAGTTTGAGATATTAAAGTTTTAATTTTTAGTTTTTGAAAATGCTAGCGAGAAAGCTCTGGGAAATCTTTGAGACAATATATTAGTATAGATAATAATCTATAGTATATGCTTCGTTTCCAGTTTTCTTAGTGTACAATGGATTATGGATGGTTGTGTTAATAACTTAATAATTTAATTAGATCAATCCCAATCCCATCCAATTGTAGGTAAAAACTCTTCTTAGAACAGTACTAAACATAGAAGCATGTTCTCAAACAGTGTATGGTACTCATTTTCCGTCATAACTAGCTGGGAATTGTTAGACTTCAAGGCATATTTCAAGGAAGATGACAGGATGATCATGATCTAGAGTTAAAATATTTAGATGATGAGGATGTTGAACCATTTATGTAGTTGGTCTTACTTAACCTCATCATGGCGACAGAGTGATCATTGATGAGATACTCAATTTTGTATTTACAGTTATCCTTTCTGTATAAGGCATGATGCATTATGATTTCAATATTCAGATTTATAAATTTTCTAATGAATTCATTTCTAATGTTGTGATTCGTGAATGGTTTCGATTTTTTAATTTGAATATGTTTTTGAAAATTAAAAAATATTATTGCTTTTTTTGTGTGGCATTTCCCCACCATATCTGAATCTTGGCTTTTCAAAACTCTGGCGGATCCATATCCGGATCTGGATTCGTATCTGTTTGTTGGTAACTCAGGTCTGAATTTATATCTTATGAATTTTTGATATAATTACTTGACCTGATATTGCCATGTCAGTCAGTTGGCTGGCAGAAAGTATCAACTTTTCATACTATAGGCTCTGTGGTCTGTGCTTTGCTGCTTTTATTAAATAATACAAGGATTATATAAATTATGTGTAGTAAGCCTTCCCTGTTTTCCAACCTGTCTTTCAGTCATCAGTTTTTGAAATGAATCAGCAAGCTCTTAGCTATGTCAAGAAGATTCTAATTCTATCTTTATGAATACTTTCTAGGCTGAGCGGGTGCTTATTTCTTCCCTTTTGGTGCTAGCTGAATTTTATCTTTCTTGATTGCCTTTGCCTTTCACTAGTGCTATTAGAGCTATGATCATGGTAAGGGTAGCTAGCCTAATTGCTATGATTCCACTTTTCCTCGAAATTACCACATCACACTGCAGTAATATCACAATTAATACTTTATTCTACTTCAAGAAACTGCCAGAGATATTTTTAATATCTATAGTTAGTTGCCAGTAGTATTAGGGATTTGATCATGGTAATGATTGGTTAGGGTTTAACACTAGAAATATTCTACGGAAATTCAAGTCACTGAAAAAGACATGATTAGGTCGAGTTTATACTATTTTATGATTTTCCAAGATAATTGAATATTACTTGACCTGATATTGCTAAGTCAGTCTGTTGGCTGGCAGGAAGTCCAATCCTGAAATAGAGAATCAATCTTTCCTTAAAAGGACGGAGTGTTTTTTGCTTTTGTGCCACAAGTCCAAATGGGTTTAAAATATGCTTACTGCAAAGTGGTGGATTCAGTTTAATAAATGGTATTATTTAAGCAGCATTAATCAAGCAGTCAGCAATATTACTGATACAGTGTGCTAGTTCTTTCTCATTTTATCATAGTTATACGGGTACTGCTCCCAAGCATTGGAGAGCACGTACCCTAAGCTCCCTCGCTCCTGGGAGCTTGGGAGCTGGTAGGAAACTTTCCAAAACCGCTGGGAGCTTCAACGGGTACTTTGGAGCTTTTTGGGAGCTTCACTACAACAGTTTTTTGATGTTTGGGGAGCTTCACTGCAATGAATAAGTGCAAACTTAGGTGTATTTGACACTGCTAGGTTGGGTGCTGCTTAAATTGATGGAACCGTGGGAAGGGAAGGGTATGTCACTGGGTCTAGATGTGGATATGGGTCTAGAACTAAGCGAAATAACCCGTTTATGGAAAGCCCTTCTATCAAAATGAAGATCAGGCGCCTAGCCAATCCTGATTGGCAAGATTTGGATGGAAATAAATAAATTATTTTATTTTTATTTTTAATATATACTAAATTTTAATATATTATATTATCGTCGCTCCCAACTTGACGTTTCCTTTAAATTTGGGCAAAACTTTTAGCCGTGCCGGATACTCGTTCCCACGTACCGGAAACTCATGCAACATAGCATTTTATCTGTTTTGATATTCAGCCATTCACGAATTGGGATTGTCTAGTCACCTGTAGCATAGCTACAAGAAACATTATGGAACTGCTATGTTTCTGGGAGAAGTTAGAACTGGCCCTGAAATTGAACCGAAACAGTAATGGGCATTTCAAGCAGGGTTGTTTGGTTCCTGGCTGACACCATAATTACATTTTCAGTGCCAGTGTTTGCTGTCTCTATTGGATTTCCAGCACTTGGTTGCTTTGAACTGTGCTATTTTTTGCAAAACATAGTTACATCGGATCTGCACATGAATTAATCCTTTGCAACAATAGAACCATCAAGAAATTCCATCTTTGTTGTTTTACTAATCTAACTGATTGCGTGAAAGAAGTGCTCTATAATTTTCAGGAGTACGTACAAGCATTGGCTCTAGGTCTGGCAATTTTGAAATCTGGATATGTTGGAATAGCCAAAAACTTAAGCATTTAGATTATATGCTTGTCTGTATACCCCATAATTACAAACTAGCCGCCAGTGTTTCTCTCTGTTGGGTTTCCAGGTTGCCATTGACACTACTATTTTTGCAAAACATAGTTCCAACATAAGTTCCGATGTGTTAATCCTTAGCAACAATTTAACCAGCAAGTAAGTTCATCTTTTTTATTCACTAATCTAATTGATTGCATGATTGCATGAGAAGAGGCACTATACGGTTTCTTGTAACACATACAAGCATTGTCCTTTCATCTGGGAATTTTGGATATGTACGACAAGCTAAAAACTTAATCATATCTCTTTTTCTCCAACATCAACCTGTCAGGACTCTGAACAGAGCCTGCTACGGGAGTTGTTCAAGAGTTCAAATAGAAATGTTTCAATTTCATCCCTTCTACTACACTCTATGACAGGTATTTATTCAATTGCTCCAACACTGGAGAATGTTTGCTTCAATTTGGAGCAGAAAGTAGATTGAGCCATCGTGACTAACAACTATTAAGATAGTCTTGACCCTTTTTCTTCCAAAGTCACTCTACCATTTCCCAAAAATAGCACATGCCAGGCTTATTCTTTTGATTTTGGCTTGGGACTTTATATCCTTATCAAGCTTAAGTGTAATGCCCCATCACTGGCCTTTTAGATGATTAGATCGAATTATTCTAAACTGCAAATCGTAGTTATTAGAACAGGACCGGTCATTGAACCGGTAGACCCCCCAGACCGGGAACCGGTCAGAACCGTATAGAAACCGGTACAAAAAAACCAGACCAAAAAATCGGTCAACCAAAAACACAAAATATTCAAATTTTAAAGAAAAAACGTATATATTCATGTGCATCCATATGAATCCAAACCATTTATACACAAATAAGCAAAAGTTCTCATTTATATAACATGTGAGGGTGCACATAACCAAAATAGCACTGAGTGCAATCCATCTCTAAACTGAAAATACATCAGCGAACGAGCTCCACATGGCCTCTAGCATCCAAAAAAATTATTCTACAACAAATACTTTCATATCATCAAAATAATTGCCTATATTGGGATCTTCGTCATCAATATCATCCTCTAAGCATTAAAATAAGATAGAAATATCATAGCGTGTCAAGTCAAGATTTTGTTTGAGTGATGGGTATTTTTTTTAGTAGGCTCATGATGGAGGAGTTCAACAACCAATGCCACTAACATCAAGGTACATAAAGGGCTCGGTGCTCTTGATTAAATACTAGTTCCATACCCTCATACATGAGAAAATCCAATATAGCGTTGCAATCCCCCCAATCCTAAAATCCTGGAAAACTGTTATGTCTTCTGGATTTGAGTGAGATCTAAAATTCTACTTTCTCCATATGAAATCCAATGAGGTCAAAACCACTCTCAAACATCCCGAGTCATTTCATGGTAATGTTAAATTCTCCTGTGTCTTTCATTTTCATCTTTCAGAAAGATGAAAATGAAAGACACAGGAGAATTTAACATTACCATGAAATGCATAACAATAAATAAAGATAATTCTCTTTTATCTTTCATTTTTAACATTTTACTTAAATTTTAACATTACCATGAAATGCATAGCAATAGTAGGGCCATATGCTTGAATACTAGGCACTTATTCTAGTCTAGTGCTCAGCTAAGACAAACATTAAAAGAAAAAAAAACAAAACAGGCCCCACTTGTTGCGTTCTATGTGGCTTTACTGTACCGAACCGGTCAAAAACGGTTCAAGTCACCGGTTCGAACCGGTTTTTGCCTCAAAATGGTTCAAGTCACCGGTTCAAACTGGTTTTTGCCTCAAATAGGTTCAAGTCACCGGTTCAAACTGGTTTTTGCCTCGAAATGGCCTGAACTGGCCAGTCTGGTTTGGTCCTTATAACACTGCTGCAAATAGATGGTTATAAATATGGGAGTAGAGCCAAGTGAGTTTAAATAAATGACCTTGTGAGTAAATGATGTAAATATGCTTGTATGGGTTCCTCAAGGTTAAGGCCCTGACTATTGGATGGATCAGCATGTAATTTTTGTAAATAAACTTTGTATGACTCTGGTAGACTTCAAATATATCTGCAAGATATGTTTATATGAAATTGCCATGGGGAGCATGAGAGGAGCTATGTTTCCACTAGAGGGGAAGAGGAAAGGGGAGCCATGGGGAAGCAATCCTCTATTGCCAAATGTCAGCCTAAGAATGCTGACCTTAATTAAAAGTTCATCCACCATTTTTGACTTAAAAACCAATCATTAGATGAATGTGGTGGGTGGTGAGAAATGCCTATCTCACATAGTTATGGAGGGATGGGGCTGGGTAACAACCAGCATGGGGAAACATGTGAGCCATCCTTCATCATGTAAAGTCGTTCCTCTCCTCCTTTCTTATGGGTGTCGGAAACCATTGCCATTTACCACTCACACTCTCAACATTGTCATATTGAAGCACTACCCAAGTTCTGAAGGTTAGCGTTTATCGCACTCTTACCATTGTCATGTTGAAGCACTATCCAATTTCTGAAGGTTTCATTACTTATGTTTGGACTGATATACAAAACCTGAAAATGATGAAATCAGCTACGGATGAGTAATTCGTGGACGCAGAATGAGAGATGGATAGCTATAAAAGAGGATAGAGACTGGGATTATTAGGAAGACTTTCCATTCCCTGTTAATTGCTACTCAGTGGAAATCTTAGAGCCAAGCATTGATCTGCGAGGTTATCCTCAGAAGGCAATCAACATAAAGAATTCTTCTTACTAACACTGAAGAACATTGGAAGGGGAGAATATTCCCGAGGCATTGTTGAAGTTTAAACTGGATACACCATTTTAACCTTTCTGGCATTTCGGATACAGATGATGAGTGTATCATATTGGGTCTGGTCCTTTTCCGGGGTGGGTCCAGATCCGGATCCCTATCCAATACGCTGAAATGTGTATCCCAAGGCCTCGACTCTGATGGATATGTTATTATCTTTGTTCTGAGTTCCAAGAGATACAATCTGTAGTTGGTAATACAAGCAAGATGTCAAATTTGCATTGCAGAAGACAAGCCAGGTAAACTTGAACATTCGAATTTAAAAGGACTACATGCTTATCTGAAGGTTTTTCCCTCGAGTCATCTTGGCCTCTCTTCTAACAGAGGCAGCAAACTTCATCTTTTCATTCGTCACATTGAGTTCAACTTTTTCAATTTAAATTACATTCTCAGTCAGTTGTCTATACATCTGCTGGTTCAAGGCAAGAAACTAGGCCAATCTGTTATGGTGTCACATTGTCAGTGCAATGAAAGTGAGATCAAGTAGAGCTGCATATTCTTACATGTGATTTTCACCGAAAATTTCTTATACACATTTTATGGATCACAGAAGCCAAATTCCTACAATAGAGCTGCATATGTTAAAAGTTTCCCCGATTTAAAATCTGGTGTAATAGTTACACACAAATGGTGCTTGTCTGAAGGTTATGCCATTAAGTTGTCTTGGCTTACTAATTTCCATTATACTTTGGACTATGTACAATAAGGTTTTTGTTTTTATACATTTGGAGAACCTTTTAATTTGAGAAACCTTCAATATCTTACAAATGGGCCAGTTTTAATTTACAAGAAAGGCGACAGCCTATCGATAGAGTTTGTTAGTTTTGCTCAACCAGTTGGTAGGTTGATTACGAAGTTCTGGAATCCATGTTTAGAAATGTTTGATAATGGCATCCAAGATTCCAAGTTATGATAGGAACATTAAGCTATGGTTATTTAACTAATATTTTGATTTTTGCATTTTTGCTTTTTCACTTTCTTTTTTCAAGGATACTTAATCGTTACATATTGAGACTGTTTCATCAAGTTTCCCATAGTTTGCACCTGGCTCCAACCATCTGTTCCACCAAAGGTGCCCATCACTTGCACCTGACCCGAACTGTTCCATGTCTGACTGTGGGACCCTCCTTTAGGTTGAAACCCTGGTGTATGGCATAACAAGCCATCATCCTCACCATTGAACCGGCACCACATTGGCAGCATTAACCTATATCCCTGTTGCGGCTTCCTTGAAAAGCAATGAGCGTGTTTATTTTTTATCCTTTGTATTTGAGGATGTTACAAGATGCAATCTGCCCGAGGGAGGATAACAAGATTGGTTTTCATTGGCGAGAAGTGCATTGTACTTTTGTAGGTTGTTTAAATATGGTGTGGGATAAAGAGCACTCAAATCGCTCCATCTCTCGCAAGGGCGGTTTATTTTTGGCAAGGCAAAGTTTTGCCCTTTTAATCGTATTTTTGAAATCTGATGTTCCGTGTCATCTTAAAATTGTTCAAAATCCCTGGTGGCAATGTCCCATGGTCAAAGTTCCTGACAATAGGATGGAATGCTGACTTCCAACAAAATTCGTTATAAATTTAAGACCATTTTTGCTAAATAGGAGGGTGATATGAATGCCCCTTATCTTACAAAATTATTGTCTGTAAAGAGAAACATAAAACAGAATGAGTATACTATGGACAGACATGAACAAGATATTTTCTGTTTGAGTCGACTCCAGGAACTTGTGATCCTATTCCCAATTTAAATCACTGTAAGTAATTCCGGCATTTACTCTTATTGCAAATAGTCGATTTTATTTCAACTGTCACTGATATTATGGCGTTTACTCTTATTGCAAATAGTTGATTCTATTTCAACTGTCACTGATATTATGGCGTTTACTCTTATTGCAAATAGATGATTCTATTTTAACTGTCACTCATATTATTAATGGCAAAGAGTCCCTAAAATGGTATATCATGATATTTATTGCCAACAGAAGAAAATAGCGAAATTTAGAAGGCATTTGGAGTTCCACAACATTTTGCATTTGAGGGCCATGAAAAGGCCACTCTACGTTTATATCAAATAGTTCTTTAGAGTACTAGCCTATGCATTCTATCAAAATCATGATCAAGTGATATTCAAATTGACAAATATGTAGCAATTTTTTTCATGTAACATAATAAGCCAGATCCGGCTGAAGACTCCCATGATAATTATCATGGTCACCATATATATATATATGGAAAATGCTAAGATAATTACAAGAATGGACTAGTCCAAAAAGGAAGGAAGATATGTAAGGCCAATTTAAACAGAGATGATGATTAAAAGCTAAGCAAAATGTGAAACCTTGTTTTCCAAAAACTAAAATAAAATAATAATAATAAGTTAGATAAAAGACTTTCGAATCGGATCCAGAATTCTTTTATCTAAATTACATCTCACAAAAGCCGAAACTCTAAAATAAAAATAATCATAAATAATAACATAAAATAATAATAATCTTAAACAAAAAGATGATTGACTTAAAAGTCTGACATTTTAAGAAAAAATACATTACTAATAATCTATTATGAAAACAAACCATTCAATTAAGCCTAAAAACCATTGATAACGATTTCTATTCTAAATGATGAGTAAAATATCATAAAAACTAATACAATCTCCCTCGGCATTACTAATTGTTTTCCATGAAAGGCACAATCTCCCTCGGCATTACTAATTGTTTTCCATGAAAGGCACAAGGCATTGACGGAATTTTTTTGTATCTTCCACTAGTTGGTTTTAGAAGGTCTCTCAATTACAAGTTTAATGCTTGGTCATATTTTTAGATAAGAAGTTGGTTTGAAGTAGCAAGTTTTCCATGGAGCTAAGATACAAATGTAAGTTAGTAAGTTTGTTGAATTTTGTTTTTGTGGCAGTGTGAAGTAAACTAGCTAAGAAGTTGGTCTGAAGTAGCAAGTTTTCCATGGAACTAAGATACAAATGTAAGTTAGTAAGTTCGTTGAATTTTTTTTTTTGTGACAGTGTGAAGTAAACAAAAAAGTAAACTGTCTATGAGGAACACTTCTTGGCACTTGTTTATAAATTTACAAAACCACTAATAAATATACAATTTGGACTTTGGACATGATATATGAATCTATATCTTGGAATCTAACAAAAATGTTTTAAAAAACAATTTATCAATATGAATACGAATGGTGATATCATAACTGTCTTGAGAAATAATTTATCAGTATGAACAACTTGGTGATATGGTTTATTTTGGGCAAATCACATTGTATTTGATTTGTATAAATGGCATAAAGGAAAATTGTTTTTACAGGAGTAATTTAGAGAGTTCTCATTGGTACATGAGTGGAATGTGCCTTGTTGTAGCATGGATATTAGGGCGAGAATTCCATTTTGGACAAATTGACCTTCAAACTATAAACTTTTGAATTTTTCTTTTTTGTCTTGTGAAAATTGCAAGTGGGTTATTACGAGGCCATAAGTCGGGTTATTATGTGACATTAATGAACATCGTTGCAACCAGAGTAATGTCCACGTTTATGACATCGCTGACTTCCCAATTCCATTTTTTTGCACTATATCATTTCTAGTTATATTCAAAATTGAGATACCTATTTTTTTTCACTCTATTGTTTCCAATGACATTTCACCTTTTTCAACATCCAAAACATCTCTATAAATATATCAAGTCACATCTCTACAACCATCCATGACAGTGTAACAGGCCGACAAAATCACATAGAATTATCAAGATCTTGAACTCCAAGACTAAAGATGAGCTCAAAGAACTCCATATTCAAGATATGACAAGCACAATCATGGAAGTAGGAATAGTTCTAACAAAGAAGAACCTTATGGTACAACTAGAAAATAAATGCAAAGAGTTATAACTACATGTTAAAATATTCAACAGAAAGTTCAGTGTCTTGTAGGAGAAAGGACTTCCACTTTTGAGAGCTTCTAATGGAAAATTAATTCCATTAGAGAATTACTAGGAAAAGCTCTTGTAATATAGCTCTAGATACTTCATAATTCACCAAAGTAATAGGAACAATAAGTGGAGAAGCTTTCTTGGAAGGCCTATAATATGATCTCTATATTCAGCACGAAATCCATCATCTATTCCTCAATAAGCCAACTTTTCAAACTTACACAAAAGTAGATGAAAGATTAAGAAGCATGGTGAATTTCTCTATCCCTAATGAAGAAATATGGGATAAAATTTTGGAGCTTGTTAAGTGAAATCATATTGGAAACCTACAGATTTAGAATAGTCAAACATAAGAAGCAGAAATATAGCAGAAATATAGCTACAATCAGCAACATCATTCCTCAAAGTGTGAATAGAACTTCAGAATTAATCCAAAGTTTCTACTATTTTGTTATATTTTTGAAATATCCATATTTTTGACATATATTATTTTGTAAATGATTTTATTTTGAACACCGAATTGAGTTTTAGAAAGACTATAAATATTTTGTAAAAGGTTTTTGAAAGGGTTGTCGGATAATGTAAAAGAGAAGACTATTTTGATTGTAAGTTGTGGTTTTTATTTGAAGTAATACATTCAGAAATATAGAGGTAGTTTTATTCGAGGATTCTTGTGTCATATAAATGGTGATGTTTCCCTCTTTGTAAATTTGTTTTTCTTGCTCAATTTTCACATGGATTTTCCTTCCTGATTGTTACAAGAATATTAAGAGATGAATTGACTTCTTGTACTTTACTTTGACTTGTTTAAACAATTTTATTTTTTTCCTTCTGAGATTAATTATAAAATTCATTTAAGTATGCTTTATATTTAATTTATTCTGACCTCATATTCATCTTATTTATACTACACATACTTCAAGAGAACCAAGAGTTGATTTATTACTAAAGATTTTGTGACTCCATGCCCAATGGTCTTTTATTTCATTCTACAGTAAAAACTCTAAAAAATATATCTTAGCCTTTCATATCTAGCCTAAAATCAACACAAACAAATTAAAATCATAAAAGAGAGCCCACTTTGAAGTTGGATGTGCTAGGCCCAACTTTAAATTGGTTTTTGGTTACCTCTGCAATTTTCCTCCTTAGCCTAGGAAAATACAGAGTGCTAACAATGTATTTATGGATGATCTAGAAGAAAATGATATATGTAAGGAAAATAATCTTTTTGAATAAATAAATTAGCTAAAAATGTGTCTATAAGACTCTAAATTAGATGAGGAAGTTTTGAAGAAACAAGTCATCGAAAAAGAAAGACACTGTGAAAATCTAGAACTTGAAATAGTGGGTCTAAGAAAGGAACTTGAGAAAACAAGGGCTCTAAATATTAGATTTTTTAAAGGATACGAGACTTTAAAAGAAATCATCAAAGTGCAACGATATCCTCTAATCAAGACAAGTTTTGGACATAATTCAAATGGTGAATCATAAAAAACTATAAAATATTCTGAAACTAGTACATGAAGCTATCTCAATGCAATAAAAGGAAGTAGTCATCAAAATCACACTTCTCAACAAAAGAATGAAGGATCAAATATCTCTCAAGACAAAAAAACTTACCATAATTAAAGGGAAAGATACTCCCCTGTACTCCCACTTCAATGGTCAATGCTTCACTTGTCATAATTTTGATCACAAAGCTATTTAGTGTGTTTCTTATAAAACTATTATAGCTAGAGAAGCAAGAAAATAAAAGAATGAGATCGGGGCAAAGTAGTCCTCTTATAATGTTTTCTCACCTCTTCAAAGATGAAATTAAATGTTCTCTTTGCAATAAATTTGGTCATAAAGAAACTGATTGTAGAAGCAAAATGAGAACATCTTACCAGCACAAGAAGAAGAAAATAACACCCGAGGTATGGAAAATAAAACTATAGACTCTGAAAATTGTGGTCTAGCTTTGTATTTAGGAGATCAAGAAAATTTGTGGTATATTGAAAGTGGATGTTAAAAGCATATGATAGGTGAAAATATAATTTTATTTCTTTTAATGAAATAAATAAGAAAAGAATGTATCTTTTGGTAATAACTCACCTACTGCTATCAAATGGAAGGGAACCTAGATGTTAAAAAAAGGTCAAGGTTGGAAATGTTTTATTTGTTGATGGATTAAGACATAACTTGTTAAGTGTTAGTAAAATTTATAACATAGTATGAAGTTTTTTTCATGTCAAAGAATTGTGTGGTAAGAAATATGGACACATGTAAGATCATAATAAAGGGAACAAGAACTCCAAGCAATGTCTATGTCTTGGAAGGTGATCAGGAGATCAAGTCTCTTGTAGAAAAATGCTCAAAAATGAAGTTGCTCAGAATTGGTCTGAACTAGATCGACTGGAAAGATCTTGGAAAAAAGATCCTGTAGACATGAACGGCACTGAAAACCGACGCCGTATGAGGAAGATATTCAGCTTTGAAGTTTGCCAATTTCAATTAAAAAATGGCCAAAATTGACTTTATAATTTTTTTTTATTAAAAAAAAGAATATTCCATAGAATATTCTGAGAATATTTCGTGGAATATTTCACAGAATCTCTGTGGAATATTTCGCATGTGGCCAATCAAAGGGCGCCACGTGGCCAGCCCAGAGGCCGCCACGTGGCCCCAAGGCGGAATGGAATGGGCATTCAAAAATTTGTTTTGGTCGCAGACGGATTCGAACGTGGGTTGGGCCAATGGAAACACAACGGACCAACCGTTGGGTCATGCTGTGGTTGTTGTTAAACCTATGGCAACACAAATATATTTAAATGTTACAAGGGTTTAGGCGGGGCCCGAAAGGGGGCCAGCCCCCTCCGCATGCAACCAATTGCCGGAACCAAAGGCGTATTCAATGGGCGCGCAACAAACTCCGCCGGTTGTATTAAAATTTAATGTCACCGCTTAAACATGTGGCCACGCACATTAAATATTAAATGCTAACCCTCCATTTCGGCGGACCCCTCAAATTTAGCACTGACCTCCAGATTTGTCAGAGTTATCTGGTAGTTAGCCAGATTTAGCTGGAGTTATTCTAGGCCGAACTGGAGTCTGAGTAAATGAGCCATAACTTTGGCTAGGAAAGTCCTTTTGGGACGCATTTTTTTTTTGATTTGGGGGTATTGAAGCATTCTGGAGCTGTTGGGATAGGTTGCAGAGCCATCAGGGCGCTCTATCAATGATTTTACCAGTGATTTTAGTTGTGGAGCCACTAGGGCCTAATGAAAGATCAGCTGTGTTGGACTATACTCATTCAATGGAGGTGAATGAATAGTCGATTTATACTGATTTCAGCCTTCTGTTTCTAATTTTGCAGCTTATTTTGCCTTTTGAGGCTTTCTACACATTGTAATTCATATTTTGAGCATTAATGAAAAAGGGAAAAGCCTAATTAGAGGCTTTTGGACCCAATAGAGGGAGCCCAAGAGAGGGGTGAACTGCTTAAACAAATGCTTACTGTTATGTTGTGCATTTTTGCTGTTATATTTCAGATTCTGCTACATTAAACAGTAACTTTTCATAAGTACACTTTTCCCAAGCAGCCTTATACAGTGAACAAAACTCATTAGTTCAACTTCAAACCACATTACTTCATTTGCAGAATACTTAAACTTGCTTATTCACACATAAAATTTGGATTAATGAATACTTTGCACATAAACAAATACTTTCATTGATTGGATCTACTTCAGTGTTTACATTTTATTTCTTTAGGCAGAGTCAGTTTGTGGGCCAGGAGCTTCTGGTTTCATCCTTTCTAGTAAAGGTGAAATAACCAGTAAAAGCCCCCTACTGTCAATCTCTGTATGAGAAATACTTTGTTCTCACAATATCATATCAGATTGGTATCAGAGCTCTAGGTTTTGCTTAAGAGTTTGTGAAATTTGTGCAAGAAGATTGTGTTATTCTGCAAATTTGATGCTCACTAGGTTGAAATTGAAAAGAGGGGAAGGTCAATTGGTTAGAGAACAAGTTAATCCTCAACCAAGGAGGGCTAGAGTGCCATTATATCCACCTTCCATTTCATCCTCATTAGCCTTAGAATCAACCACAAACATGTCTTCCAGAGAAGGAGAAGTGCATGAGGAAATGGATCCCAAGGAAAAAGAAAGAGTTTTTAGAAAAGCTTTCTTGGACATGACTGAGATGGTTATGATCTTATACCAAGAGAGAAATGATAGGATTGCTGGAGAAGGTCTAGAAACCAAAAAGAAGAAGGAGATTTTTCAGGAGAGAAGAAAGACAAAGATGAGTCTAAGAAAGGGAATGGAGGAAATGGTGATCCACCATCTCCATCATCATCCTCTTCCTCCACATCATCCTCTTCTACTTCTGTTAATCAGTCACACAAAACAAAAACATCTCCTAAAAATCCTTTGTTAAAGCTTGATGTGAAGTTTGAGTTGCCAATGTTTAATGGTGATGTGAATGTAGAAAAATTGGATCACTGGATTAGACAGCTTGAAGTCTATCTAAGAATTCAGAATTTGCATGATGATGAAACAAAAATCCAATTAGCCTCATTGAGAATGGATGGAGCAGCTTTGGTTTGGTGGGAAGCCAAGACCAAGGAGGAAATTAAAAAGCATGGTAAGATAACTCTAACTTGGAATGAGTTTATTGTAGCTATTAAGAAACAATTTTTTCCTCTATTCAGAAAGCAATCATGAATTGGCAAAATTTTAGGCAACTTAAGGGTCAAAATGTGCAAGATTATACCCAAGAGTTTAGAAGGAGAGCACTTCTACTTGGAGTAGACTTACAAAGTCAAGACACCTTGTTGAAATACATAGGAGGTTTGCACAGTTACCTTAAACATACTATCCTAATGTTCAATCCTACCAGCTTAGATGAAGTCTGTGTGTAGGCTACACATTTAGAAGCTAGAGGAAAGAATACTTTTGATGAGGGTAGAAACAAGACTTTCAAAGGAAAGAACAAAGATAAAAACAAAGGAAAAGGCAAAAAAAATGCATCTATCAAACAAGAGGGTGAAAAGGTCATTTGTAAACATTGTTAAAAGAGTGGCCATGAAGAGAAAAATTGTTGGAAACTTCATCCTGAAAAAAGAAACCAGTTTAACAAAAACAAGGGAAAGAAGAAAAATGCAACTACTACAACTACACCACAAGATTTAGGTGATGATTCAGGTGACGAAACAAAAATTGTAGCCATGGGTTTGAAAAGTTTGAAAGGGAAGGAAATTGAAACTCAAGCAAGTGCTAGTTCTTCAAACTGTCATACACAAGCTCCTAATGAGGAAGAAAGAATTGAACTGTTCCATGTGAGGGTAGTTTCAAAACATACCAAAATTGACACACTATTTGACAGTGGGTCACAAGCTAACCTCATATCTGAAGACTTGGTCAAGCAGCTTAAACTTGAGACCATTCCACATTCGAAGCCTTATCCACTTGGATGGATATGCAAGGATGCCAACTTGCAAGTCTCAAGGAAGTACATATTGCGCTTTGCAATAACTGCACACTATATTGACACAGTTGAACTTGATGTGGTGCCGCTTGATATATCTGGTATTGTTTTGAAAGTGCCTGATAATTTTGTCACCGTCCCTACCATTCCCAGTCACGCCAATGGAGGGAACACGTGTGACTGTGAACATTGTCATGCCTTGAAAACATCATCAATGCATTCCTCTAAGCATGAGCCTAGTTTGCCCTTGAGACATCTCCTTGCAAAAATCATGAAAAACATCCCTTTTGGCATTGGCGCGGGCAGGTAGTTCAGTACTCGCGCCAATGGGGAAAATCCTGCAAAGAGGTCGCGCCAACTGGCGCTCTGTCATAGAGCAGTAGTCGCGCCACCCAATTTAGGGGCTGTTTTTTAAATAAAGATGGCGGAAGTTGAGTTCCAACAAACTCACAAACCATTGCCTATCTTGAGTTGGGAGGTTTGGCTGCGGGAGTTCTATGGAGGGGAAGTGGTTTTGCCACCTTCCATGGAACCTTCCTTGTTGATAGGGCCAATCCCATAATAATAGGGATCCCAACTCCCTCCTTCCCCATCTATAAAAGCATGCTCAATCCCATGGCAAGCTAGTCTTGAAGTGCCTAAGCTTTGAATCTCCATATTCCCAAGAGCCTTTGTGCTGTAAAGAATCCTCTCTTTCCCTTAAGGCCGACTCAAGTAAGGAGACCATCGTCGAGAGACTCCGGAGAGGTTTTCCCTTTCCTTGGTGAGCTTTGCAAGACGTGGACAATTGGAGACCCGTCCGAAGGAGACCGCGACGTCAGAACTTGGTTGTAATCTCTCTTCGTTTATTATTTAATAGATGATTATGATTATGGTTCCACTCTGTTTTCCATCATGTTAATACGAGTAACATCCTTTCTGACTGATGTTTAGTTACGTGTGCCGGATTTTATGCTTGTATCTGTTCGTTTCTTCCATGTGCAGGTGTTCATCCGCAGGGATCGTGGAGGGATTGTGATCTACCGAGGCTGAGGAACGGGGACGCTTCTTCTTTAGATCATAGCGTTGGAATCCAGGTAGGCTTCTATTCCTAGTCTTTTCATTTCGTAACTAGGGACTTGCATCATAACATTGTTTGATTGTTGCTAGACCCCTGCTGGGCTAGTAGGGATCGCCTCTGTCCGCAGAGGGGATTTACCTCCTCAACAATTTGGCGACTCCACTGGGGAGATCGTCCGGATTTCACTGTCTCGTTTGTGTTGTCTCGCCTTGATTGTTTTATGTTTTTCCTTGCTTGATGAACCTTCTGGGTTGGGTTCTTTCACTGTTTTTGCTTCTTGGTTTGCTTAGCTTGTATTGGTCTGCTTCTGGAGTAGCTTGTTTTTAATTTTGGCTGAGAAACTCGACTGGCGCGGTTTTTAACCCGACAGTCGCGCCAATTGGCGCACGTTGCCATTGTCCAGCCCGCGCCAATTGCTTTCTAGCGCCAGTTTCACCCTTACAGTCGCGCCACCCCTGTAAGGTTTTTGAGTTTCCTCATTTTTGAGCTCTTTGGATTTGATCAGTGTTTTTCTTCTTGATTTTCCGACTGCCTGAGTGTGTTGGGGTCCTGTTTGACTGGGAATTCACCTCTGTCCTTTGGTTGTTTGCTTTTGTCTACCGATTTCATGTTTTAAGCCCTAGGGAATCTAGTGGCATAGTGTATCGAGCCCTCCTTGGGAGTTTTGGTGTTTTGATGGTCCTGTCAACTATCTGATTGATTCTTCGCATCCTCTAAGTAGTTGTTCATTGTTTTGTTGCGATTTTTGGGTGATTGTTCATTCCTTCATTCGAAATTCGTTTGGTCTTGCCTTGGACCTAGATCACACGGTCCATTGGAAGCTTTTGAGTCTTTTCTTTGTTTTGAGAGACTTTGGTCGATTTGGGGATCTGATTGCTTGTGTTGTTGAGTGAAATATGTTTGTTTCGCTCTCTTGAATATCATTTCTCAAGTTGTTCCATTTGTTTTCAAGTTTGTTTAGTGCATATTAGCTATTAAACATTGAAAATCAAAAAAAAAAAAAATCTCTTCTGCTTGTGTTAATTAGTGCAAATTGTGATCTTTTCCATATCGCTAGTGATTAGTGTTTTGAATGAAAAGTTTTCGATTGCATTAGTTGCATTAGAGATCTCATTGTTTGTCTTTCGTTCATTTCGTTTGTGTAAAAGCTCTCAACTCTTCTCTAACTAGTTTTCATCGAACGAAATGTTGCACTGTGGCATATAGCTTTGCATTTAGGAGTCTTTCGACACTACATACGATAGGGCCTGGAAATTGAAACTTAATTGAAGATCAACTGTAAAATTTATTTCAATTAACCTAAGGCAGCATTGGAACTTAACGAAACATATTTAGAAGGTCTAGGCTAGAGACGTGTTCCGGCGTCGTTAAACCTAGCAGCTGTCGTTCGCCTGTTGGCTTTAGACAGCGCTAGTACGGACTTGCGCTCCTCGTACCGTCGCGTATATAAAGGGAGACCCCTCTAGGTTTTCAATCCTTTATCCACAGAAAGCCGAGTCTGCCGCCCTATACCCGTGATACACCGAACACAGCATTCGGGGAGACTACCTGCACGTACGGAAAGTCCTTGGTCGATTTCTGTTTCATTATTGAAACCAAGGTGTATATTGTCACGGATATTTGGTACACCCTTTGTGCCTAGTATTTCCTGAGCAGTCATTTGGTCTTTTCTGACTCCCTAAACTTGAAAAGACCGTCAAGCGCTTGTCCTTTCACGCTTGTGTCAACTCTGAAAGAGATAGATTCATCTTTCTATTGTTTCTTGACTCTTAAAATATGAAACGATAGAGTTTCTTACTTTTCAATGCGGTAAAATTAATCACCCACGATTACACGCCCGCTTAGATATTGCTTGTTGGCCGTTTGATCGTGTGTCTTAACTTTTTTTTTCGGCCCGTGTGTGGTTTTGAGTTTTGATGGCAACTTTTTCAGAGTTTACCAACCAAGGAATCCCTTCAGAAGGGAATCCTGGTCATTTTCCTCCTTTTGGAAATGTTGGTGCTCCTTACATGGCGACGTTGTCCCTTCCGGGGTTAACTGTTGGGTTGCCTGTTTGGTTGTTCTCAACCTCTGTTGTCCCGAATGTCTCCACTACTGTTCAATCAGTTCCTCCACCTGAACAACCTCATGTTGATTCCAAGGTGGACCTCTCCCCTTCTTCGCCTGTTTCTGCGTCCTCCTCTTCTACTTCGCCTGGTGAAAGTCTGGATTCAAGTAACCAGGTGACTAAGAAGAAGAAGAAGAAGAAGTCTGATAAGCGAGAGGCTAAATGTACGACTACTGTCTCCGAGATATCTCCTCTTGATAAACCTTCCAACCTTCCACGGAAAGTCAAGTTCCCTTGCCTGTTGTGCACGGGAGACCATCTTCTTCGAGACTGCCCTGGCATTCCCAAGGTGCTCGAAGTATGGTCCAACGGCCGCCCACCGTTGCCTTTGGCTTCCGGGAGTCAAGTTGGGGGCACGTCTTCAGCTGCTGTTGATAAGAACTCTAAGAAACAGGGTAAGATCACCAATCCCTGTAAGTTGTGTGAAGGGCACCATGCCATTCACCTTTGTCCTTATATGGATGAAGCCAAGCAAGTCTTGGACAACCCAGCCGGTTCTACACCACGCCTTCCACCTGGTTATAATCGGCTTTCTTTGAGTCCTCCACCAGCTGATCCCACGATTGGTCAAGAGTCATCCTTGGTCGATCCCACTCCCCCAGAAATTCAAATTCATGAATCCGTCCCTGGCCAACCATTGGTCGTCGGATCGGTTGAACTGGCCCCGTCCGCGGTGCACCAGGTCTTTTCTGTCGAGAGTGGATCTCACACCCCCCATGTCCTTCTGATCTCTTCAGATTCTTCAGACTTGGAGAAAGATTCTCCTGTCCCTGTGCTTCAAGAAGCTGCTCCTCTGCCTCCCATGATGGAGGCTCCGGAGGATATTCCTCCCGCCTGCGAGATGGAGGTTATGGAGGATGCTCCTTCTTCCGTAACATCAGGGGAAGACCTTCGCTTGTCGATGGTAGCCCCTCCGAGTAGTTTGGTCGCTTCCTTTGACTGGAATCGATTTGCAGGATTTCGCCTTTCGTCTTATGTGCCTTTCGAGATCACAGTACAGGCTCTTGGTCTGGTTGTACCCAGCACCATTATAGACGAAGGTGCCTCTGTTAGTATTCTGTCATCAACTACCTGGCAAGCTTTCGGTTCGCCGCCACTTGCGCCCGTTACGCAGAATCTGTTGACATTCAATAGAAGAACGAGTCAACCGTTGGGGATCCTTCCAAGGTTACCTGTTACTTTGGGAGGTAAAACCGTCCACATGGACGTGATGGTCGTTCCAGGCCCTTTGGATTTCAATCTGCTCCTGGGGCGCGATTACACCTATGCCATGGGAGCACTTGTCTCCTCCCTCTTTCGCGTGATGTGCTTTCCACATGAAGGACGGATCGTGACCATTGATCAACTTTCGTTCTTTGGTCCTAATATGGCATCTGGTCCGCCATCACCCCCTCCTGGTTTCTATCCACCCGTTGTATCTGCTCCGCCGCAGGTCAACTATGTGGCTACTTACCCCATGCCTGTGTTCAGTGATGATGCCGTTGTGCATAATGTGCTGGGGGCATTGGGTCCTGACTTCCAGGATGTTTCCCTTCCATCAGGAGTGGAACTCTTGGAAGCACCGCCTTCTTGTTCATTTTGATGTAAGTCGGTTAGAGCACGGTTTTTTCCCTGGGTCAAGCTCTTTAAAAAATGAAACCAGGATCTCGGAGCATAGTTCCTTCATTTGTGTCAAGCTCCTTAAAACATGAAACAAGTTGTTTGAGGATAGTTCTTTTAAGTGTGTCAACCTCGTTAAAATAATGAAACACGAGCATGTTCAATTCAACTTTTTGTTTTGAACCTTCACTCCATTTTCAATGGACTGAATCTTGGGGGGCATGCACCTCGAATTGAGACATCATGCTGGGGGGAATGCCCGTCTTCCTCATTTCAAGCATAGTTTGCATATGTGTGTGTTCATGTGTGCTTTTAAGCTTGCGTAAAAATGAAATGTGTAATTAGATACATCGTGTGAATACATTTCGCATTGGGTCGTTTGTTATGTAACTGATACATTAGATTACATTTGTATTAGACATTTGCATGACATATAGAAAACATCATCACATGTAAAGAAAGATCCATCCAAAATAGTCATATGTATATATATATATATATATGTGTGTGTGTGTCGAAATGTTTGCACAGTGTGCATCATAAAACTCAAAAAATATACATAATCGTCTTAGTACATCCGGAGACGCTATGTCTCTCAAAAAATAGGTGTGGTATAAATCCTAAGGACTAATCCACATGGTGCTCATGATAGCACGTGACTGCACGCACTAAGCGCCTCAGGATTCGGTGGATCCGACTCGGAACTCCCACCGTGTGGCGCTGGTATGCCATCGGTACGTCTGCTAGCCGGGCATAATCTGGAATCCCATGGGCAATCCCCTCGAGGTTCTGGATCAATTCATCTCCTCTGGCGCCTTCTCCCTGAATCTCAGGGGCGAGTTGTGTCCTCCGGGAGATTGGAGACATCCCAGCTGGTCTCTCAGGTCCTACATCTGCATACATATATGATTGTGTTAAGACGAATGTGTATCAACAAAAAACATATAAACATAAAATCAAAAATATGAGGTCTTACCCAGCTCCTCATCCCAGTCATCTCCTTCTGGTAGTGGGAGGTCTGGGTCCCCGGTAAAGTCAGTTCCTGCATAGGGCCAGTCTTCCACGACAATCAGCTGACGCCGTAACCACCTAAAAAACTCTGGCCTCCAGGACATCTGTTGGCCACCTCCAGATCTGGGCATCAATGCTGCCCAGCGAGCCATTCTTGGCTCTCATGGTATCGGACTCCCCACTACGGCCCCTTGGCCCTGGAAGATTGGTAAACGTTTCAGAATGAACGATACCAAGATGGAACCATAACCGAACTGTTTCAGTTTCCCCTGTTTGCACTTTGTGAGCTGCCTTTTCATGTTGATAGTTACTGCTTCTGCCCAGTTGAACAGTAAGGGACCCATGCATTCTGAGGCCAGCAGGAGTTGGGTCTTCGTGGCCTCGTGTGGAGCTTGCGACCCAGCAGCCCGCGTAATGGTATGGAGAACTACTCTCAGTGCTAGATCAGGGATAGTGTGGATATCCACTTTCTTGCTTCCTGATCCTGTTTGTACCCCTCGGCACACCCGTGCCATTACTTCTTCCATCTTTTCCCCGGATGGTCTGCTTCCAGTCAATACAGGGATTGGACCTCTGCGGGACAATCCAGTGATGAAATAAACATCGGTGACCTCCAGTTCTAACACCTGGTCTCGTAACCTGAACACCTGTTCATGTTCGTCCCAGATACTGATTAAATACTGGAGGAGCTCGGGCTGAGCTCGTAAACATGGTGTGAGGAAGAACTTTTTCAATCCACAGTTCCTAAGTGCATTCATGCAAGCTTGGCTTTGCATGGCCTGTTCATCCTCTTCTCCGTGCTCTCGTTCTTTCCATTCGATTGCCATTTTGAGTGATTATCTGCATTCATATGGTAAAAAACCCTTAGTTAGATCTTTGATGAGCTTCAAATTCCATGCAATTTGGTCTACATGTCGAAATTTTGGGCGAATTTTGAGGTTCGGCCGCTGGCGCGGCTGTTTTGTGAACAGTCGCGCCACGTGGTGCGAGCCCTTTGTAAAAAAGAGCTCATTGGCGCGGGTCTGTGCCCGATACCCGCGCCAATGAGTGCAGCCCTAAAATTTCAAAAGTGGCCATACAGAACTGATTTTTAAGGGAAAGTTATTAAAAAATGAATGAAAATGAAGAGAAAAAGAGCGCCTCTTACCTGTGACAGACGAGAAGCTGAATGGTTAACTGGATTTGTCGCAATCACCGTCAGAAGTTTCTGCTCCAAAAGGACCACTGTTGCTTTCCACCAAGGTAAATAGTAAAAGTAATTTTATTTTTACCAATTTGACATATTTATAACTTTTTCGACGTTAAATGAGTTTTAAAAGTTACTTTTATCAAATATTTGCATATGTTATGTCGAAAATGGATTTTACGCTTGCTTGGTATGTGCAGCAACAGGTTTTTGCGACTTAAACGATGGAAACGAGTTGTATTTTATACTTTTTCGGACTCGGTAAATACACGAAAAAGTCACTCTGGAGTCATCTTTCAGCTCTTTTCTGACTCTCTAAACATGAAAAGATTGCCGAGGCCCTTGTCGTTTCGATCTCGTTAAAATGGACGCGAATCGACATCCACCCGGTATAAGTTTAACCCTTTTTCGGGCTGGGATGGATTGATTACGAAAAAGGAATACCCTAGCCTATCGCGACTAGGAGGTTTTCCCGGATATTGTTTTCTACCTTTTCGGATGTGGGGAACTATTTACGAAAAGGGACCTGTGGAGTTTTCTTTTCCGCTGTCTTTTCAAACTCTCTAAACATGAAAAGACGCCGAGTTCTTCCTTTGTCAGACTCGTTAAACCCTGATGACATCGGATTTAGTCGAAATGACGTTCTCCGAGTTTCTCCTTCCTAGGACTCGTTAAATGCACTAGGATGGATTCGCCCGAAGGGCGGACTTATATTACAAGCATATGCTATCCCCTTCAAGCTTGTCATCAAAAATAATTGGGGTACTCGCCAGAAATGGTGGGGAAAAAATGGAACCATCGTCGTTATCGTCGGCAGTATGTCGCTCTTGAACATGGCACTTGTCTGCATTCGTGTCGGGTTGGGGACATCTCATCTCGCTGCTTCACTTTGCCTCCGTGGGTTTGGGTAATCTCTTTTGACCTCTCATCTGTTCATTGCCTCGTCACCATGACCTTTGATCCGTTGATGTCAAATACTGCCAAGTCCACTGTCGTGCCGTTTATATGTTCAAGAGAAGTTGGCCTCTGCAAATATCAACCTTCCTCTGTTTCTCATATGGTCTTGATTCACAACAAAACATTATGTTCCTCTGTCTCGTGTCGATGATGTGGGAATCATTATGGCCCACCTTCGATCAAGGTCACTTCCTGTCGACTTCAACTCATTATCCAGGAAGTTGGTCTAGAGACTCCTGATGGTACCTTGGAGCCTGCATGCCTCAATGGCAGGTTCGTCGCATTCGACGTGGGGTTTACATCATTGACCTCCGATCGAGTGATTCTGCGGGTGTTCGACGTCAACTCATTTATTCACACGCCGTAGATTGTACCTTAGTACCTTGAGGACCATTGTCATTATTGGTGGTTTCTCTCGCGTCTGTTAACAGCTTTCATCATTGGCTGGTAATCAGACGATGTTCTTGCATGTTCGACTTCAGCTCACATATTCGCATGCTTGAACTTGTACTTTGTTTGGGTCGAGATGGAGCGCAAGACCCTAGATTGTGTCTGTTGTAATCCAGGCTGCGATTGTGGATTATTATCATTATGTGCATGACTCACTGATTGGATGGCTGCGACCATACCTGAGTCTATTTGTTTGATCTTAGTTGGATGGCTGCGCTCATACCCTGGATCCGGATTATAGCATACTCTGTTTCGGATGGCTGCATCCATACCACTTATAAATCATGTACTTGAGATATCAATTGTATCTTTCTGCGCAGGTTTTCCAACGGCGGGCCTTCAGTTGAACATGTTCTCGTAAAGCATTTCACCCCTCTCTCTCTCTCGGGCCTCATACTTTAGGGGGCATCTGTTACACAGTAATTTGTCACCGTCCCTACCATTCCCCGTCCCTTTGACTAGGGCCATATTGGCTTGCTTGTTATCATGCTGCCATCATCCATTGCATTCTCAGCATGAGCTTCATTTGTCAGCAGAGACATCTGCCTGCATCTTGAAAAAACATCCCTTTTGCATTGGCGTGACAGTTCGATGCACCAGCCTTGAGAGAAATGAGGAAAATCTTTACAAAAATTGTAAAAAAGTAGCTGTATAAACGATAGTCGCCACCCAATTCAAGGCCCAGCAACAAATAAAGATGGCGGAAGTTGTGTTTCAACAAACTCAGAAACCATTGCCTATCTTGAGTTGGGAGGTTTGGCTGCGGGAGTTCTATGGAAAGGAAGTGGTTTTGCCACCTCCCATGGAACCTTCCTTGTTGATAGGGCCAATCCCATAATAATAGGGATCCCAACTCCCTCCTTCCCCATCTATAAAAGCCTGCTCAAATCCATGGCAAGCTAGTCTTGAAGTACCTAAGCTTTGAATCTCCATATTCCCAAGAGCCTTTGTGCTGTAAAGAATCCTCTCTTTCCCTTAAGGCCAACTCAAGTAAGGAGACCATTGTCGAGAGACTCCGGAGAGGTTTTCCCTTTCCTTGGCGAGCTTTGCGAGACGTGGACGACCGGAGACCCGTCCGAAGGAGGCTGCGACGTCAGAACTTGGTTGTAATCTCTCTTCGTTTATTATTTAATAGATGATTATGATTATGGTTCCACTCCTTTTTCCATCATGTTAATGCGAGTAACATCCTTTCTAACTGATGTTTAGTTACGTGTGCCGGATTTTATGCTTGTATCTGTTTGTTTCTTCCATGTGCAGGTGTTCATCCGCGGAGATCGTGGAGGGATCGTGATCTGCCGGGGCTGAGGAACGGGGACGCTTCTTCTTCAGATCATAGCGTTGGAATCCAGGTAGGCTTCTATTCCTAGTCTTTTCATTTCATAACTAGGGACTTGCGTCATAACATTGTTTGATTGTTGCTAGACCCCTGCTGGGCTAGTAGGGATCGCCTCTGTCCGCAGAGGGGATTTACCTCCTCAACAGGAAGTCCTTACTTGTTTGACAGGAAAGCGATCTTCTATCGCCATGAAAACAAATATCATCTTTTCAAAGATGGCAAGGAGTTTATTGTCAGAGCTCATCGCAAGAAGACAAATGTAGCAATGGTAAATGCAGGACATGTAAAAAGGCTATTCAATTCAAGCAAGAGTTTTGTACTTCTTATGGTCAAGCCAAAGGTTGATGTGAATCATGAGTCATTTTAAAATTGCGATGCAAAGCTTAAATCTGATTTATATGATGTAGTTGATGCACATCATGAGATGTTTCAGGAACCATCAGGTTTGCCTCCTAAAAGGGAGATTCAACATGAAATCCATTTACATCCAGATTGTCCTCTTCCTAACATAGGCATGTATCGCATGTCTATTATGGAGAATTTTGAAATAAAGAAGCATATTAAAGAGTTATTGGACAAGGGTTTCATAAGGCCAAACACTTTGCCATGTGGGTCACCGATAGTGTTGATTCCGAAGAAATATGGAACTTGGCATATGTGTGTTGACTTCAGAGCTTTGAACAAAATAACGGTAAAGAATCATTACCCACTTCTAAGAATAGATGATTTGTTAGATCAGCTAAAAGATGCAAGATATTTTACTAAGTTAGACTTAAGAAGTGGTTATCATCAAGTGAGAATTGAAGAAAGCGACATTTGGAAGACAACTTTCAAAACCAAACAAGGACTCTTTGAGTGGCTTGTGATGTCGTTTGGTTTATACAATGCACCTGCAACTTTCATGCGGGTAATGGATGATGTCTTACGTCCTTTTCTTGATGATTTTTTTATTGTCTACTTAGATGACATCTTGATTTTCAGCAAGACAAGAGAAGATCATGTCATGCATGTCAGTAAAGTACTTGATGTTTTGAAGAAAAATCGGTTATTTCTTAAGATGTCAAAGTGTGAATTTAGAAAGACTTCTTTGGTTTATTTGGGACACATAGTAGGTGGAGGTGCTTTGAGAATTGATCCTTCAAAGGTAGAAACTATTGTGAATTTTCCTACTCCCAAGTCCATTACAGAGGTAAGAAGTTTTTTGGGTGTAGCTCAATATTGGAGAAAGTTTATTGCTAACTTTTCTGTCATAGCAGCTCCTATGCATGCAATGACAAGTGTGAAGCGTGCTTTCCAATGGGGAAGTAAGCAACAAAAAGCTTTCAAATCTTTGAAAGAAAAGATCAGTTCAACTCTGGTTCTTGCATTACCAGATTTGAGACAGCCATTCGAGATTTAGACAGATGCTAGTGATTATGCCATGGGTGCAGTTCTCTTACAGCATGGTAAGCCTATCGCTTTTCATTCTGAGACATTTAATGATGCTGTTGTGAATTTTCCTACATATGATAAGGAATTGTATGCATTGGTACAAAGTGTAAAAAAGTGGAAGCACTATTTGATGGGCAAAGAAACAATTGTGCATACTGACCATAAGCCTTTATAGTATTTGCAGTCGCAAAGTAAATTGCAGTAGTCACGACATTTCAGATGGATGGGTTTCATACAACAATTTCACTTGGTAATAAGGTACAAGAAAGGTATTCTCAATAAAGTTGCTGATATGCTTTCAAGGCCTATTATAAGTGCTAGTATTTTGCTTAAGAATGATTCTATTGTGCATGAAAGCTACATAGAACAGTATGCATCAGATGAAGATTTTAAAGAGGTGTATGCTAACTTGAGTAAAGGGAATCATGTTGAGGAGAATGACTATCATTTGCATAACAATTTGTTGTTTCACTTGGGAAAGTTATGTATACCACAGGGAGAGAGATTAAGCATGATGAGAGAAGCTCATTCTTCTCTTATTGCTGGTCATTTCGGTGTAAGAAAAACGGTGGCACATCTGCAGAGGTATTGTTATTGGCCTCGCATGGTAGATAGTGTTACACGTTTCATTAGAGGTTGTTCATTATGTGCTACAAGCAAGCCTAGAAATAGGAAGCTTGGTTTGTATACGCCATTGCCGGTACCTTCTAGACCATGGGAAAGTGTTTCTATGGATTTTTTTTGGGGATTACCATTATCTAGAAAGCAGCATGATTATCTTTTTGTAGTAGTTGATCATTTCAGAAAGATGTGTATTCTTATGCCATGTAAGAAAACTATAACTGCTGAACAAATTGCTGATTTATATTTTCAACATGTATGGGTTCATTATGGCTTGCCTACTTCTATTGTTAGTGATAGGGATTCCAGATTTGTTGGGAATTTTTGGTCCAATCTATGGAAGATGATGAACACCAAGTTGAAGAAGAGTACTGCTTTCCATCCGCAAACAGATAGCCAAACAGAGGTAGTGAACAGAAAAATTGTGCATCTTTTGAGAGGGTATTGCAGCAAGCATCCCAAGCTTTGGGATGAGCATTTGCATTACATTCAACATGCTTACAACCGGGCCAAGCACTCTTCTACAAATACTTCGCCATTTGAAACTTGTTTTGGATATTTGCCTAAGTCACCATTAGACTTCATTCTTGAGAAGGATATTGCCATTGATGGGCATAGTGACACTGACAAAGCTCGCATGTTCATTGAAATAATTCAACTCATTCATCAGCAAGTTCAAGAACAACTTGAAAAGAGTCAAGGCAAGTACAAGGAAAGACATGACAAACATAGAATTGATCACAAGTTTCAGGAAGGAGATGAGGTATGGTTGCATATAAGTAAGGATAGAATGCAAGGAGAAGGTAAAAAGCTCAAGCCTATTCGTTATGGTCCATTCAAAATCCTTAAACAAGTTGGAAATAATGCTTTTCAACTAGATTTGCCTTCATACATGCAAATGTATTCCGTTGTTAATGTGGAAAATTTACATTTGTATGAACCTCCTCTTATTGATGATTCTGAAAATCATGTTCAACTACCATCTGTAGAAGATTTCTCGCCAGAATTTTTGGATGAGTTGAAATAAGATGCAATCCTTGACATAAGGACACACACTTCAAGGAGGGGAGATGTTGATTATCTAAGAGTTGGTTTAAAAGGCAGTAAACTAAGAAAAGAAAAGTGGATGGAGTTGGAACAGGTGAGGAAGCTATATCCTTACCTTCTTAACAGGTAATTGAAAGCTTTTGAGGGTCCAAAAGCTTCCCATTTGGGAGGTGTGATTAGGAGATCAAGTCTCTTGTAGAAAAATGCTCAAAAATGAAGTTGCTCAGAATTGGTCCAAACCAGATCGACTGGAAAGAGCTCGGAAAAACGATCCTGTAGACGTGAATGGCACTGAAAACCGACGCCGTATGAGGAAGATATTCAGCTTTGAAATTTTCCAATTTCAATTAAAAAATGGCCAAAATTGACTTTATAAAAATTTTTTATTAAAAAAAAGAATATTCTGGGAATATTCTGTGGAATATTCCATAGAATATTTTGCAGAATATTTCGCATGTGGCCAATCAAAGGGCGCCACATGGCCAGCCCGGAGGCCGCCACATGGCCCCAAGGCGGAATGGAATGGGCATTCAAAAATTTGTTTTGGTCGCGGACGGATTCGAACGTGGGTCGGGCCAATGGAAACACAATGGACCAACCGTTGGGTCACGCTGTGGTTGTTGTTAAACCTATGGCAACACAAATATATTTAAATGTTACAAGGGTTTAGGCGGGGCTCGAAAGGGGGCCAACCCCCTCCGCATGCAACCAATTGCCGGAACCAAAGGCATATTCAATGGGCGCGTAACAAACTCCGCCGGTTGTATTAACATTTAATGTCACCACTTAAACATGTTGCCACGCACATTAAATATTAAATGCTAACCCTCCATTTCGGCGGTCATTTCAGCGGACCCCTCAAATTTAGCGTCGACCTCCAGATTTTTCGGAGTTATCTGGCAGTTAGCCAGATTTAGCTGGAGTTATTCTAGGCCAAATTGGAGTCTGAGTAAATGAGCCATAACTTTGGCTAGGAAAGTCCTTTTGGGACGATTTTTTTTTTTGATTTGGGGGTATTGAAGCATTCTGGAGCTGTTGGGATAGGTTGCAGAGCCATCAGGGTGCTCTATCAGTGATTTTACCAGTGATTTTGGTTGTGGAGCCACCAGGCCCTAATGAAAGATCAGCTGTGTTGGACTATACTCATCCAATGGAGGTGAATGAATAGTTGATTTATACTGATTTCAGCCTTTTGTTTTTGAATTTGCAGCTTATTTTTCCTTTTGAGGCTTTCTACATAGTGTAATTCATATTTTGAGCATTAATGAAAAAGGGAAAAGCCTAATTAGAGGCTTTTGGACCTAGCAGAGGTAGCCCAAGAGAGGGGTGAACTGCTTAAACAAATGCTTACTGTTATGCTGTGCATTTTTGCTGTTATATTTCAGATTTTGCTACATTAAACAGTAACTTTTCATAAGTACACTTTTCCCAAGTAGCCTTATACAGTGAACAAAACTCATTAGTTCAACTTCAAACCATATTACTTCATTTGCAGAATACTTAAACTTGCTTATTCACACATAAAATTTGGATTAATGAATACTTTGCACATAAACAAATACTTTCATTGATCGGATCTACTTCAGTGTTTACATTTTATTTCTTTAGACAGAGTTAGTTTGTGGGCTAGGAGTTTCTGGTTTCATCCTTTCTAAGGTGAAATAACCAGTAAAAGCCCCCTAATGTCAATCTCTATATGAGAAATACTTTGTTCTGGATGAGAACATTATTGCTTAAGCAAATATGAAGAAACCTGGCTTTGGCACAAAAGATTAGGAAACCTTATATTTTATCAACTATACAAATCAAGTAGAATGAGAGCATTTTGTGACTTGCCCAACATATCTCCACCTGAAAATAACATTTTCAAATCATCTCAATTTGGTAAGAAAACCAGAGTCCAATTTAATGCTAAAGAAGCTACTTCAAGTAAGCCACTTGAACTTATTCATACTGTTTTATGTGGTCCTATCAGAAAGAAATATCCTCGTGGTGAAAAGTACTTCATATTATTCATTAATGATTTTACAAGAATGCGTTGGATTGGCTTATTAAAAAATAAACCTGAAGCATTTGATAAATTTAAAGTATTCAAGGCTTTGGTAGAAAATGAGTTAGATTTGAAAAAAAATGTCTTAGATCTAATAGGGGAGGATAATTTATATCAGATGATTTTTTCAATTTCTGTGAACATAATGGCATCAAAAGACAATTTTCTATAGCTAAGAATCCTCAACAAAATTGATTAGAAGAAAGAATGAGCATAAAAATCCAACAAATGGCATGTGCCATGCTTGATGAGTCAGGAACACCACATACCTTATGGGGGGGAGAAACACATACAACCGTGAATATTCTTAAAAAGCTCATGTTCGAGTAAACAATGATAAAACTCCATATGAACTATGGTATGGTAAGCCTGCAATTGTCAAACACTCTAGAATATTTGGAAGAAAGTGTTACATAAAGAAAAATGATGATAAGCTTGGAAAATATGAATATAGAGCTCATGAAGGAATTCTTCTTGGATATAAATTCTATAATAAAACACTTCAAATGATTGTTGAATGCACAGATGTTGTAATTGATGAAGCATCCACAAGTACCAAAAGAGAAGCACTAGCAGACGATGAACCTCTTCCTACAACAAACCAAAAGGTTGTAGAGGAAGGAAATATATTATCACTAGAAGAAGGAACTACAGATACATCAGAAAAGACTCCTTCAAGGTATGTTCAAAAAAATCATCCTAAATCTAAAATTATAGGTGAAAAAGAAGTAGGTATACAAACTAGAAGAACTCTTGTTGGAACTTTTAGTTACTTAGCCTTACTATCCACAATTGAACCTCAAAATGTGAATCAAGCAAGAATAGATGAATGTTGGGTTAAGGCAATGCATGAAGAACTTGATCAAATAGAAGGAAACCATCATACATGGGAATTAGTACTGAGGCTTCATGATAAAAATGTTATTGGAAAAAAATGGATGTTCAAGAATAAACTAAATGAAAATGGAGAAGTAATTCGAAACAAAGAATGACTTCTATCCAAAGGCTATGATCAACAAGAAGGGATATACTTTAAAGAATCATTTTCACCTGTAGCTAGACTTGAAACCATAAGAATGTTTCTTGCATTTTAAAGTTTTCATAAATTTAAATTATATCAAATAGATGTTAAATCTGCATTATTAAATGGGGATCTAGAAGAAGAAGTCTATATTGAACAACTTGAAGGGTTCATTCGTGGAAATGATAAAAATATTGCGTGAAAACTTAAGAAGGCATTGTATGGGTTAAAGCAAGATCCTTGTGCATTGTATTATCGTCTTGACAGGTACATTTAGAAACAAGGCTTCAAAAGGGGGTCTGCAGATAACAACCTATATATCAAAATTGATAAAGATAAAATTTTGATAGTTGTTCTTTATGTATATGGCATCATATTTGGAAGAAGTGTAGAATCTATGAGTCAAGGATTTGCTTCATTTATGTAGCAAGAATTTAAAATTTCCCTACTTAGTGAACTAACATATTTTCTTGGTCTTCAAATTCAATAAACTAAGAATGGTATATTTTTTTCTCAAACTAAGTATCTAAAACATATTTTAAAGAAATATGGAATGGAAGACTGCAATCCAGTAAGCACACCAATGGTATCAGGATGCAATCTTAGTCAACGTGATGATTCTCCTTTTGTCAATCAACTAGAATACATATCTATGAATGGAAGCTTTCTCTACCTTATAGGTACAAGGCCAAACATTATGAATGAAGTTGGAATTGTTGGATGATTTCAAGAAAGTTCTAAGGAAACTCATCTCCAAGAAGTTAAGAGAATATTCATGTACCTGCAAGCAATTCAAGACTTTGGTATATGATATCCCAAAAATGTAGATTTTTCACTTCATGCTTACACAGATGCAGGCTGGGTAGGTAATATTGATCATCACAAGAGTACTAGTGGAGGAGAATTTTATTTGGGACCTCGCTTGGTTTCATGGTTCATCAAGAAGTAAATTTCCATCACTTTATCTATGGCTAAGACAAAATATGTTGCTACTGCATCTTGTTATACTCAACTACTATGGATGAAGAAAACATTGCTAGACATTCAAGTCACTTGTCCTCAACCTATGCCCATTCTGTGTGACAATACCAGTGCCATAAGCATCTCCAAAAATCCTATCATCCACTCAAAACCCAAACACATTCCAATCAAATATCATTTTCTGAGAGAGCATTTGCTTGAACAAAAGGTCAAATTGGGGTATGTTCCTTCAAAGGAACAAGTTGCAAATATATTTACAAAGCCACTTCCATGTGATTCCTTTAAATATCTCAGATAGAAAATATGAATGATTCCTTCTTCATCACTTTGATAATTGTTCCAACAAGTATGTTATGTTTAGGGGGAGTTGTGACTGAAAATTACTAAAGTTTACTTTTTGTACGCGGATTGTGTGAAAGAAAATAACATATATACATGGTTTCTGAATTAGAAAAGTGCGTATACATCTAAGTGACTAATACTAAATGGCATAGATTCAAGGGGAGCTTTCTATATGAATTCATCATTTCATGTTTGGTCTTCTATTTTTCTGACAGTGGTTTTCTACTGTCTGTTGGTTCAAGGGGAGAAAATCTTATAGCCCTAAAGTCCCTTGTTGGCATTATGGTATCGTAAGCATGTCTTGTTGCATATATTTGATATTTCTATTATTATTGATGGAGATCTATATATGTTGTTGTTTTGGTACTAGTGATCAGTGATGCTTGGAGGCATTGCATAATCAGTACTATGTTGATGACGCAAAAGAGTTTGATGCTCCATTCCCCTATCTTACTTATTGATGAAGAGGATGTTCATGTTTATTCTATGATGGTTCTATCATATGTTCATATTATAGCTTCCAATATGGTGTATGATGGTTGTTGATGATTATCATGGTCTTTCTACCTTAGTATTGTGGTCTAGTCGTGGAAATAATATAACACATACCCACCATTCTCCCACTTCTTGTTTTCTTTCCGCAGGGGGCCACATGAGAGCTTAGTCATTAGTCGAGCTTTACAACACCCATTGTTTCTCTACACCAAGAGAACTTCTGAGTGCTCACAGACTTCGTCAATGCATCTGCAACATTCTTTAAAGTGTCCACCTTTACCAGTAACACCCTTTTATCCTCAACCATATCTCTCATAAAGTGATATTGAACATCAATGTGCTTTGTCTCTAAATGATAAGCATGGTTCTTAGCTAAGAAAATTTCACTTTGGATATCATAGTCTATCTTTATAACTCGCTGCACCAACCGCATACTTGAACACAATATTTGCAACCAAACTGCTTTCTTGCTTGCATGAGTGGTTGCCATGTATTTTTCCTCTATAGTTGAAAGAACCATTAAGACTGTCTTTTACTCATCTAACTGATTGCACCTCCAAATAGGATAAACACATACCCACTTGTAGATCTTCTTTGGTCCATATCTCCAACCTAGTCTGCATCAACAAAACCACGGATGTCCAAAACTTTGTCCAATCTTGTTCTTCCCTAGTAGCACAAACCATAATAAATAGTGCTACACAAATATCAGAAAACTTGCTTCACTGCTGTCCAATGCTCCTTCCATGGTTTTGACATAAACCTGCTCAATACTCCCACTGCATGTGCAATGTATAGTCTAGTACAGACCATTTCATACATCAGGCTACCCACTGCACTTGCATATAGAACACAAGACATATCCTCCTCTTCTTCTTGTGTCTTGGGACACTGTTCAGCAGATAGATTTACACCTACAGGAATTGGAACCTTCACCGGTTTACTATCCTGCATATTGAACCTCTGCAATATTGTCTCGACATACTTCCTATGGTTTAACCAGAGCTTCCTATTTGCCCGATCTCTTTTAATTTCCATGCCAAAAATGTAGTTTTCAACACCAAGATCCTTCATGTCGAATTTGGAGAACAATTGGGTCTTCAAATCTTGGACAATTTCTTTGTCATTTCCAATCAGCAACATATCATCCACATACAAGACCAAATAAATAACACGGTCACCAATTAATTTAAAATAAACATAGTGATCCTCTTTGCTTCTGGTGAAGCCAAGTCCCCGTATATAGGTATCAAATTTCTGATACCACATCCTTGGTGACTGTTTTAAACCCATACAAAGACTTTTTTTAACCTGCATACCAGTTCTTTCTTACCCTTCACCGTAAAGCCTTTAGGTTGCTTCATGCACATATCCTCTTCCATATCCTCGTGAAGAAATGCTGTCTTCACATCCATATGTTCTACTTCAAAATCAATTGCAGCAGCAATAGATAAAAGTAATCTAATAGAAGTAACTTTGGCAACAGGAGAAAAAATATCACCAAAATCAATTCTCGTCACTTGGGAATATCCTTTTGCTACCAACCGAGCATTTTATTTCTCCACCTTGCCTTATATATTCATCTTCTTCTTAAACACCCATTTTCTCCCGATGGGCTTCCTTCTAGCCAACAACTCCACTAGATCCCATGCCTCATTTTTGTGCAACTATGCCATTTCATCAACCATGGCCTCCTTCCAAAGTTTTCCATCCTCTGAATCCACTACCTCCCTGATAGTTCTGGGATCATCATCAATGATAGTTAAAGAAAAATTTGAACAGAAAGCAGATGGAATATACCTTTCTGGCTTCCTTCTTTCCCGAACTGATCTTCTCACAACTGGAGTTTGTGGCTCTTCCTCTTCTGAATCATGTTATGTTGTAGAGTTTGATTCATCATCCTTTAGCTCAAACTATATCTTCTCAGGTTCCTTCGGTAGGAATTCATGTTTAACAACATCTTTCACCTCTCTAAACACCACATCTCGACTGTACAGTACCTTCATTGTTTATGGGTTACAAAACTTGTAACTTTTTAAACCATCCTTATACCCAATAAATATGCACCTTTTGGATTTATTGTCCAACTTGGTCCTTTTCTCCTTTGGAACATGTACATATGCATCACATCCAAATACCCTCAAATGTGAAAGAGAGGGTTTCTTACCAGTCCATACCTCATGTGGAGCCTTATCGTCCAACACTGATGAAGGTGATTTGTTAACCAGGTAACATGCAGTCTCCATTGCCTTTGCCCAAAATTCTTGTCCTAACTCGGTACCACTGAGCATGCTTCTTCCCTTTTCCATCAGTGTTATGTTCATTCTTTTTGAAACTCCATTTTGCTGAGGTGTGTATGGAGTAGTCTTCTGCCATGCTATATCACACTTCTTACAGAACTCTACAAATTTCTTCTTGCAGAACTCTCAACCATTATCTATCCTTAGCACCTTTTTTTATTCTCTGTCTGGTTTTCTACTAGAGCCTTAAATTCTTTAAATTCGTCAAAGACTTAAAATTTCTTCCTCAAGAAATATATCCATGTATTCCTTGAGAATTCATCTATGAATGAAACATAGTACACAAACTTACCTAATGATGGAACCGACACAGGTCTAAACAAATAACTGTGCACAAGCTCTAATATCTTTTTTTCCCTCTTAGCACCAAAAGGAAAACTCACCCGATTCTGCTTCCCATATACACACTGTTCACATAAATCGAAATCCAGAGAGATATTTGACATACCTTCTACCATACCATAACCATGCAGTATCTGAAGACCCTTCTCTCCAATATGTCCAAGCCTTTGATTCTATAGCAAAGTATTTTCTCCATAGACTGCTAGGCTTTTCGCTCCACTTTCAGGAACCACATAACTGTTGCACCCATCAATAACAATGCTACCCTGAAGCTTGTAAAGAGTTCCAATCCAAACTCCCCACATTAATACCAGTGCTCCTCGAACCATCTTGCAGGTATCTTTTTCGAAAACTGTTTTCACACCTGCATCATTCATCTTGCTTACATAAATAAGATTTCTGGCCAATGTAGGAATATGAAAAACACTAGGAAGTGTTCTAGTCATTCCACCTTGCATCTTCAGCTTGAATTTTCCACGTCCGATGATTCTATCCTTCTTATCATCCCCTAAAAATACATCACCACCATCATACTTCTCATACTCGCAAAACCACTCCCTATGGGGACCGAAGTGAAAGGCTGCACTTGAGTAAATCAACCATAACTCATGATCTACATGTGTATTTGAAGAAGAAGCCAAATACACATCCCCAACTTCATCTGAGGTGGTCTTTTCCTCCGCAGAAGTAGCATCATCAGATCCCTTTCCTTTCTCAGGAGCTTTAGATCTACAGTCCCTTTTGTATTTCCCTTCCTTTCCACATTTCCAGCATGTTGGTGTCCCGTGTTTTGATAGTTTGGAAAATCAAAAGACAAGGCAACATCAGAACCAATCTTTAGAGTTACAAGATCTAGTCCTCCTGTTCTCAGAGAGGGATCTCTCAAATATTTGTTTATTTCAAAGGTTTATCTTGTGTGCTTTGAATATTGGTTTTAGACTAGTTATTAAGTGCAGGTGTTTGGTTGTTTGTTTGGTTGAATTGATATAGTAGAATATGAAAGGTATAGGAAAGGTAGGTAGAAAGAGGAAGTAGTAGCTTCATTGGGCAATGGAGTCAAAAAGAGGTCATGAAAAACTTATCAATGGATATGGGATATCAGAGGGCAAATCTAACTTGGCCGCAGGATCCTTTGGTTTTGGAATGAGATGGAAATCAATGATTTGGAAAGAGAAATTTGATTCTCAACGAAGGGAACTTGAAAACATAACTTGAAAAATAAATAAATATTTGGTAGACAGGGCTAACCATAAATTCTAAAAATATTCTTTAAGCAAATAATGACTTCAAGAAAAATTTCAAAATGAAATCTAAGATTTGGGGAACACCCTATTTCCTCAAAGATTTTATTTCAAATGATTTAGAAAAACATAAAAGATTCACTGATAATTGCAGTCATAGAAGAGGGAACACCTAACACATCTATGATTACAACTATAAAGACCTTTAAGACAACTGTTAAAGCAAGGACAAAGGGCAAGATCAAAACAGACCTCCTTGGCTCACTATAAACACGAATATTTCAAAGGGAGACTTCAATAACAGTCTTTAAGTGGCAACAAACAAGCAGGGAGAACCATAAATCATGCTGAAACCAACTTATTCGAACTATCATAGAAATAAAAAAGCATGAGGACTAAAGAGAGAGATTAAAGACTCTAAAATACCCCAGCAGAGGAAAACATGAAACAGTGAAGGATGAACAAGTCTAAGGTGCTTCCAGGAGTCATTTCTTAGCCTAAAACTTTCAACCTACTGTAGTAAGAAATTATGGAACATAATGAAAATAGGAGAAAACATGAACAATTTAGAATACTTCACCAACAACCAAGCTCATGGATCCAATGATAGAGCCTTCTCAAAAACAAGTATGCAACAACATCATCAGGGCTTCCAAGAGTTCAATTTCTTCTTCAACTTCAACAGACTGTGTATTATTCCAGAGAGTTTCAGTATTACAACTAGTGATCAACCAACCAACCCCTCTCTCATCTTCTCCAATAGTATTTATAGAAGAATGAGGAGGTGAGATCTGATAAAATATATCCAAAGATAATTAATACAGTCTTAATGTCTTCTCGGCCTCTGGGGGGATCGATGAAGAAGCTTACATAGGTGTTCTCTGTATTAAATGATTTACATTAAGATTTAAGCTTGGTGGCAGCTCTTATTGACTTTTCAGGCTCTGTGTGATGTCAAAGTAATTCTGCTGATATTTTGTCATTAAGTTTGTTTGCAGAATTTACTCTCTGGCTACGCTTGAGACAAATGTCTAATCCTGATCAATAACTTTGGCCTCTTTTTGTATGCTTTGAGGCACAGGTGGCTCCGTGGTAGCTGGGAGGAATCAATTTTCCTCAGCTGTGGCGGTGGAGGCTTCTGTCTGATGAACCTTTATGATTTACCTTTAAACTGTGATTTAATAGGGGGATTAGGCTTTTGATAATCCATGCTAGCCATAATCCCCACGGTCGAGATTGATTAGAGGAGGTCAGAGGAAAGTGGAGGAGGAAATTAAATCAGAACTGTCGATTGCGCAGAGATCAACGGTCGGGAGTGAGGGCGAATAGTCAAAACGATAGAGTCATTTTATTTGGAAAAACGGAAAAAATGGGCTAAAACCTTTGTTTCAACAAAAAAGTGGCGGGAAAATGAGTTTGGGGATCGAGACACACGTGGGACGTCGGATGAGATCGGCCCACATGATCAATTATGGATATCGGATACCGACAAACCTTATAAAACATGCCTAGAATTCAAAAAAAAGGTTAATAAAATCGTGCTGTATAAAGTCCCCCGGGTCCGGATTTGCTGACTGTGCGGGGAAACAATGAAGATATGCCCCGATTAAAATCTGTCGCGTGGATGCTGAAGTCACGCTGGGGACCACTAGATCTTGTGGGATTGTTGACTGCCGTTGTGGATGAGGGGACCGGGGCGATGGAGTGTGGGCTGTCGATCTGCAGATCAGATCGACATCGGAGATGTTTTAATGATCGTGCTGTACCTTCGCTTATCTCATGGGTTTCTTCAGAGCACAATCGCTGTCTGATGAGCTGAACTCAGATCAGACGGCACACGCTAAGATCGCGCTGAGCCCATATCTGACCTTTAATGAGCGATGAGGGCGGTATTTCAAAATGGCTTGAGGCCATGTGTCGGCCGGTGGCACTGATCGCTGCCAAATGGAAAAAACCACCTCCCTCTCAAAAGCGGTGCGATGAATTCTGCCAGGTTTTCTTTTAATATAACGACAAAAACATTTAAAACCCAAAATTTAATATAAACAAAGGTTTGTTGTTGGGAGGGTTTTATATTCTCGATTTGACTTGGCACCCATCTGCGGGGCCATGGATGTATGGAAGATAATATGACCGGGGGGTTTATGCACGGGGCTAATCGGCATCGGAGATTTTCAATAAAGGGGGAAGACTTGCACGATGTGATTCCTTCGATGCGATAAGCGCTTAAAGGCTTAGCACCTGGTTATAGCCCCAGGGCGTATGGAATGGAAATGGTTAAGGACTTAGCCCAAGGGGCTTAAACCTTTACACAAAAATATGTATTTTTTATGAAGTTTTCAATGTTTTTCGAGGGTTTCGATAAAGCAAAGGAGTCTTAAAGCTTATCACAGGGGTTTTGATGAAGGGAAAAAGGGAAAACATGAATAATAAGGGATTTTATGGGGAATAAAGGGATAAGAATGAGGTTAGTTTTGGAAGTGGAAGGAAGGGGAAAATGGTGCTTGCAACAGTATTCTCTTTTGGAAATCAGCAAAATTTATGGGGCATAATGGGCACAATAGTGAAGATTTTGGATAGAGGCATGAGGCCTTAAAGAGTCTTCAAGAGGTAACACTTTTTAGCAGTAAAATTTGTTCCTTAAAGACTCCAAAAATGTTTTAGCCAGCATTTGATATAACAAATTTTATAGCTGGCTAACACAACACACCTTTACAAACTTCCTGGAGATTTAGATCTCCCACTTGAAAAATTATTTTTGTTTATGTTCTAGGACCTTCCTCGTACAAATAAGGCATCTCCATTGTAGCCCTCCATATTTCTCCATCTCATTCCTTTGACAACAAGGTTGATACAATTTCATCAAAATTCAAGGTAGTTATAATGCTACCTATTTCAATAACTAGACTATCCCACCAATTTGGTAGAGAACACAACAGACTGATGCACTTATCTTCATCTAAGATTTTAATATCAACAGATGAAAACTAACTTACCACAATATTGAAGGCGTTCAGATGCTCTGTCACCGAGTCTCCATCCTTCATTCTCAGGTTATACAATTTTTTCCGTAGGAACAATTTATTCACCAAAGACTTAGATTGGTAGAAAGTCCCTAGCTTGTCCCACAAAGTCTTCGCTGTAGCTTCCCTAGATACATTCAATAATACCGAATTTGAGATACAAACTGTATTGTGCTCTTTGCCTTCCGATCCAACTTCTTCCAGTCTTCATCTGACATTGCCGTTGGTTTAGTACATGGATCTACCATGATCCAGTGATCTTTATCCACTAGCAGATCCTCCATCTTGAGCTTCCACAACTCAAAAATTTGACCATTAAATTTCTCGATCTCTATCTTTCCACTGCTCGCCATCTTCTTTCACCGCAAGAATTGATCCCGCAGATCTCCCACTAAACAGGGTCTACCATAGGCCCAAGCCAAAAACCCCTCAACAACAAAGGCGTCCCCTTGAAGCCGAAACAAATCCGATACCAAATGTAGGTTTTAACCCTGTACATAAATTATTTGCAAACGAATCTTAAAAATAAAAAATAAAAAATAGCGAGAGAATAAAACATAAAATAAATATACATAGATATTTTCCCCTGGATCCAAAATCGGGACTACTAGCTTGAATTTTCATTATGTTCCTTTTAGTGTTACAACACATATATATACATGCCGACACATTCATAAACCCCAATCCATTAACCCTGGATTAGAACATAACTATAGTTCCCTTGACCGGATCTACAAAATACTAGGGGAAGAAAACCATCATGCCCCAAAATCATGTGAAAACCCATGCACAAAACCATGGGCGGGTCCGCCCACTGAAAAATAGGGTGCAATTTTTTTTTCTCGGGGCACTTCCCCGGACCCCACATAAGGGGCTACCGACCCCCTCCAAACCCCTAGATAGGGGGGGCTTCCGCCACCCCTGTTGCACTTGGTGAAACATACAGGGGGGTCTTTCGCCCCCCCCGCACACACGTGCATGCGACTAATCGTGAAAATAATATAACACATAGCCAACAATATGGTCTATTGGGATCAAGTCGTTTATGTATGTAATTCCATTATTTTGGGATATTGATGTAATGTTGAGTCAAATATGTAATCCCACTATGTTGGATGATTGATGAAATCTTGAGTAATTGGTGATAGGTAAGGTCATTTTGATTCAACATATGCTCAGGGAGAGCATGGTCAATATACAATTTTCATATGCAACAGTTCAAACCTATAACAATCCTCTCTACAAAAGGTAAGAGAAGTATTCATTCAACATTGGTCAACCCATTTCCCTTGATGTCAAAGGGGGAGAAAATCTTGGTGTTTTAAGAAGAACGATTGGAGAGAAGCTTGGTGTGTTTACAGATGTGTTTGTAGGTCTTTGCAAGTGGTTAAAAAACAACAAAGTGGTTGCCATCAAGTACAAAGGGGGATATTGTTGGAATTATAGCTAATGTGTTGTCCTTTATGGAAACCTACTTGATAAAGCTATCAACATTGTGATAACAAGACATTTATGAAGAGAAATATAGATGCTATAGGTGATATGGACAGAGAAATGACAGTTCAGAGACAAATGGATGGTAAAGGTAAAGTTTGAGAAATTTTATGTGAGTCCTGTGAAGCAAGGTTGCGTACATACATGGGTACTATGAAAAAAAATCGTGTACATAATTTGCACCATGGTAATTTGAATACCGGGGGTCTTAACCATAGTATAGGCCCATAGTAATTAGAGCGACAAGGGTTATTTGATCCCGTCAAAGAATACCAATGATAATACTAAAGGATTATCCTAACGTATTGGCTAAGGATAAAATCTATATAAGGAGATGAAGATCAAAGTGTTAAGTGTGAAAATATTGGGTTGTCTATTTGATATGAATAGGTGTGCACCAGGGAGAAAGGAGAAGACTTATATTTGGAAGATCTGAAATATGTTGACATATATGCCCGATTGATTTACTCGTTGCAAATTTATAAGTAGCTAATATTGATGAAACTGTGATACTATGATCTAAATGATTTATTCAGAAGTTAGCAATATTGTTAGAAAAGGTTGCAGAAAGTGAAATTGTGTTTGTAGCGAAAGTTTTTCATATTTTTATGCATGTATGTTTGGGAATAATCATGTACATACATGGATCCATATCTGAAGGGTCACGTATATATTTGGCGAAATAATTTTTAGTATGCGCATATTTTCATGTGGGTGTTGTGCATGGTAAGCGTGTACATATACATATATTTCTTGTGGAAGTCACACATACAAACTAGGGTTTGATCTAATGATTGATGTTTATATGTAATATTCCAAAATGAAAAAGACAGGAATATAGAACATCTACAACATTCCAAATAAAGCTAAATAGGAAGATAGCACTAAAATCTGGAAAATGCCGGAAATATGCTACAACATCAAGACGTTATAACCATGTGCAGAAAAAATTGAGTCATATCATTATAAAAAAGAAAAAATATAAAGTACACAATGCTCCAAAGAAGATGTACTCAAGCCAACAAGAAGTGGCTGAAATACACTAATGAAAACTAGCACTTGAAATGTGTGCTGCTACTGCTGCTGCTGTTGCTAGAAACTGCTACTACTAGGAAGAAGAACCATGTGTGGGAGGATGCTGGAGTGCTCAGAATGATATGATATTTTAACCACAAATTCTACTCAAAAAGCCCAGAAAATCCCGTAAATGGTTTGGCCAAATTTTAACATTGGATTTTCGGCCCTTTTTGGGTTGCCAACTGCACCCTTGCTGGCTGAATTACACAATCCTCCCAGGTAACTACTGATATGGGGCTTAATTGATGATCTAACTGATAAAATAGCTAGAAGCTAGAATCTGGTACCTTCTCTTGATCTCCAAGCTATAAGCTTGAGATTCAACTCCTCCTTCCTCTGCGCAAGTTGTAGCTGCACACTACACAACTATTGGAATGAACTACGCTGTTAAGAGGGCCGAAGCTCTATCCTGCTGCTAGGTGATGGAATATAGCTCAAAACTGATGGAAATAAACTCTCTAAAGTGATGGGATGATCCCTCATAGGATTCCAAGCTAAAATACTTGGAACTTCTAGCCTCCACTAGATCTACCTGGCTAGACTGCGCAATTCTTGGAGGAACTACTGCTACATGGAGGTGTAAACTTATGGCTTGATTCCGAATATGAAAATGTTGCTCCTATAAGATTGAAATGGAAGCACAAGATGAAAGGATGAACTCTTCACTGGTTTCTTAGCTGAAATGATAAGAACTACCTTCCTCCTCTCTAACCCTAAGACAAAAATGCGTAATTCCTGAAGCTATATATGCAGAAGAGAGGGACTGAATGTGTCACCAATTTTGGATGATGAATATCTACTCAAAATAACCTTCCCAGAGTAGGCACTCGAAGTCCCCTGTGGGTAAGGGTGGGATTACCACTCGGGAACACCCGTGTGCTAAACAAAACAACAGACTTAGCTAAACAACTGAAGCGTGCAAAGAATGTCAAACTACAATACAATATCAAATTCCAGACTCATTTGATTTTCCTCCCTCATCTTCCTTATATGGTTGTGAGCCTTCCCTAGCCTTGAACCACCTCATAACTGTGCTGCACATGTGGCCACTAGTCTCCATGAAGACTGTGCCATCTCTCCATGATCTCCATGATCTTTGCAATTAATCTCCACTCCCTCCATCATGTGTGCATTTAATTCACCACTTCTTCCATCACTTCATCATTAGTTCTCTATGATCTTACTTTTATTCCTCCACTATCTCCATCATCTTCCTCATTATATCTCCATAATATCCACTCTTCCTTCATTAACGAGCTGCTCCACTACTCCACGATGCTGATCTACTATCTACTAACCCACATTCACACAAAAAAAGTGGATTTTATTCATTTGTGGGGTTTATGGGTCCCTCCACCCTTTTATTTACTTAATTAATTGAGAAAAGTAAGAACTCTAATATTCCAATTAACTAATGGAAAATTGGGAATATTACAGTCCTCCCTGCCAAAATGTTGCTTGTCCTCAAGCAAATGCAAAAATGAATGCTACAACAATCCATCTCCCTCCAAATGGCATCCTAATATGGAATGTCTCCCCAGCTGCTCCAATGTGTAATGAATGCCCAACTCCATAGATGCCTCTCTAGTATGTCTATAATAGCCTCCAACTGTGTAGTTAGATGCCTCTCCTCATCAATGAACCTCCAAGTGGAAACCATTTGCTGTCCTAGAGCCTCTTCTAGGCATGAGACATATGAAGTGAAGTGGTTCCTTCCCCAAAAGGAAAGTCCCAACTTATGAACTATCTCTCCAACCCATGCTTCATGGAGCAAGATGTATCTCTCCATGCTCCCAACATTGGTCTTGTTGGCCCTGCTTTCTTCAAGCATCATTTCAACATTGTAAAAAACAAGAAATAGAGATATATGGTTTGACATGTGAAATGTAAGACCATACTCGCTCAATAGAAGCCACCACAACAATGCCTCTCACTTCCACATCACAACATCATCATACCAAGTATGGTGGCCATATTCTCCTAACATAAGCTAATGTAGTAAGGCATCTTGTTTCCATCCTGCATCTTCATCATTCAAGGTATGGGAGAATGTCAACCCATACTCTCCCAAAAGTAACTAAAGCAACAATGACTCTTGCTTCCACCTCACATCATCATCATGCAAGCCATGGAGCAAAAACATACTGATTGACATGTAAAATGTCACATCAACCCAACATAAGCAAGCTCCCTGCTACCACATCATGTGAGTGCCATGAAATTTCTCAAATAATAACACACCCATTGACATATGATATGTCATGTGATGGAAAAAATCTCTCAAGAGTAACCAGTGCAGCCATGTCCAATGCTGCTGCATCTCACTAGTAATGTACAAAGCATGGATCATAAAAATATGAGATGTTGGGTAGTAACCATACTCACCCAAAAGCAACCAGTGCAACCATTATTCTTGCTGCCTCGTGTCATAGATCTAGAAGCAGCTCACCAACAGGATTTCTCATCATCATCACCCATCCATCCAACTGTGGGTGATGACTCCTATCATGCTCCTGCTTTGTATCCACCCAATGGAGACATCCTCCCCAATTAGATGACTATCTTTTCACTCCATGTTATGTTGAAGTGCACCCTCCTTGAGGTTTCTCCATGAGAACCTCTCATTGATGACCCTGTAGAATCCATAAGATTCTGAATATGCTGTACATAGAAACTTCTCTTTGAGCTGTGAGATGCTCATCAAGAAGGCTTCATCTTAATAATGGAAAATGCTATCCATAATAAGATGTCTACCATCTGTCATTTGTCTTTCCAATGCTTCATGAGTGAAGCGGTCATTGGAATGCTCCAAGAATATTTGGGCCCCCAACTCATCACTGCTCCTCTGTGGAAGTGTTGCTGATCTCCATGATGGTGCATCTGCTGTATCATGGCCATACACAATCCTAAACTCATAGCTTGACATTGTATTGATTAGGAATATGCTCATCCCATCCTTTGAAACTCCACACTTCAACAAAAAGTGTTGTGTGTAGCTCAATAATGGAAAACTGTGATGGATATACATCTCCTCCTTAAGAAAGTCAAGGGTCCTCTGCGCAGTGATACTTTGCTGCTTCAAATAAGAAAGGTGCTCTAATCCTTGGTTATGCAATTGCTCTGATGGAAAGATCCCACAAATCTCAAACTGAGGTGCTGAAATAACATGGGATCAAAATGTTTGCAAACCTTGGATCAAATGAAGCTTGGGAACATCTTGCAAAGCTACAAGAGTTCCTCCAACCAGTGGAATGGCTTCTCCAACTGTTGGTAATGGTGACAACTTCTACTCTTCTACTATACCAACAATGGTATCTGCCTCCTCCTCCTCATGCATCTCTTGAATTATGCATGTGACCCCCAATGTCAAGATCTCAAGACCATCTTTCCAAGATGCAAGTGTCCCTTCTCCTGATGCAAGTACTTCTGCAGCTGGTAGTGGTGGTAGTTGCTCCTCTTTCGGAGTGATAGTGTTGAAATATTCCCTTGGATCCTCATGTAATTTATCATCAATGACGAGAAATCTATTTATGGGAATTACCTCTGGTTTTTTTCTATCAAAATTATTGATCAACCTTTGAGTGAAATCTACATAAGCAGTCACTCTTGCATGTTTCAAATGGCTGAACCACCAATCCTTTGCTTCACCCTCAAGGTGCAGCGCTGCAATCTCAACAACCTCTCTTTCTGCTATTGGTTGTAGCTGGAAGAAATGATCTAACTCCTTCATCCAAGCTTTTACTGTGCTTGTGGATGATCCATCGAATGTCTGTAAGAAGAATCTATGCATTCTTCTATTGTTTCCGTGGTATCTCCGGTTTTATTTGATTTGGATAAACTGTTGGAGAGTTATATTCTCCTTGAATTCTCTTAATTGAGATTTGTACTCTACAAGATAATTACTCAGGGTCTCATGCTCTAAGTATCCTCCATCTCCATGCCATTCATCTCCTTCTGCAAGGAAAGTGGACATAGAAAAGTGTTGTGGAGCTCTTTACATTGCTGGTTGTTTATGCTGCTGATAGGAAGTGCTTGGACCTTCCTCATTCTAAAACCCTATTGAGGTTTCTATTTGCCTTCCCCTTCTCATTTCTTTAGTCTCTGTGGATAGATCCTGCATAGATCTAAAGAGAAGTGTGGAAAAACTTAATCCTTCCACCATCAAAGGCTTCTTCTTCTTCTTATTCTAATGATGTCATGAAGTGCCCACAAGATGAGCCAAAGATCATGCTCTGATACCACTTTAATATTCCAAAATGGAAAAGATAGGAATATAGAACATCTATAACATTCCAAATAAAGAAAAACAAAAATATAGCACTAAAATATGGAAAATGCCGGAAATATGTTGCAACATCAAGACATTATAACCATGAGCATAAATAGTGGAGTAAAATCATTATAAAAAACAACAAATATAAAGTACACAATGCTCCAAAGAATATGCACTCAAGCCAACAAGAAGTGGCTGAAATACACTAATGAAAACTAGCACTGGAAATGTGTGCTGCTACTGGGAAGAAGAATCATGTGTGGGAGGCTACTGGAGTGCTCATAATGATTTGGGATTTTAACCATGGATTATACTCAACAAACCCAAAAAATCCTAGAAATGGTTTGGCCAGATTTTAACTTTGGATTTTCAGCCCTTTTTGGGTTATCAACTGCACCCTTGCTGGCTGACTTGCACAATCCTCCTAGGTAACTGCTAAGATGGTTCTCAATTGATGATATAAATACTACAATAGCAACTAATCATCTCAAGACATGAAGGGTTGGTCTCTTCTCTTGATCTCCAAGCTAGAAGCTTGAGATTCAACACCTCCTTCCCCTGCTCAAGTTGCAGCTGCACACTGCACAACTGTTGGAATGAACTATGCTGTCAAGAGGGCTGAAGTTGTAGCCTGCTGCTAGGTGATAGAATGTAGCTCACAAACGATGAAAATAATCTCTCCAAAGTGAGGGGATGATCCCTCACAATATTCCAAGATGAAATACTTGGAACTTCCTCCTTCCACTAGATCTACTCGGTTGGACTACATAATTCCTGGAGGAATTGATGCTACATGGAGGTGTAAATTGATGACCTAATGCCGAATATCACAATGCTGCTCCTGGAAGACTGAAATGGAAGCACAAGATGAAATGATGAACTCTCCACTGGTTTTTTTAGCTGAAATGATAAGAACTACATTCCTCCTCTCAAACCCTAAGATAAGAATGCGTAATTATTGAAGCTGTATATGCAGAAGAGAGGGGCTGAATGTGGCACCAATGTCGGATGATGAATAGCTACTCAAAATAACCTTCCCAGAGTAGGCACTTGAAGTACCCCATGGGTAAGGGTGGGATTATCACTCGGGAGCACCCGTGTGCTAAACAACATAACAAAATTATCTAAACAGTTGAAGCATGCAAAGAATGTCAAACGACAATACAATATAAAATTCCAGACTCCTTTGCTTTTCTGCCCTCATCTTCCTTATATGGTTGTGCACCTTCCCTAGCCTCTGCCCACCTCATAACTGCGTTGCACATGTGGCCACTAGTCTCCATGAAGGCTGCACTGTCTCTCCATGATCTCCATGATCTCTATAATTGGGTCTCCACTCCATTCATCATGTGTGCATTTAATGCACCAGTTCCTCCATCACTACATCATTAATGCTTTATTATCTTACTTTTATTCCTCCACTATCTTCATCATCTTCCTCATTATCTCTCCATAATCTCCACTCTTCCTTCATTAATGAGATGCTCCACTACTCCATGATGCTGATCTACTATCTACTAACTCACATTCACACAAAAAAGTGGATTTTATTCATATTTGTGGTTTATGGGTCCCTCCACCATTTTATTTACTTAATTAATTAAGAAAAGTAAGAACTCTAATATTCCAAGTAACTGATGGAAAATTGAGAATTTTACATTATAGTTGTTATTGTATGGGTTTCTTGATGTTGTTTGTTGATGATGTCTCTATTATGATGATCTATGTATGACAGTGAAAAATTGAGGTTAATTGATTGAATTGATCAGTTTCTAATGGTACACAAGTTTGACTGGGTGTATTATCTATGATATGTAATTGGTTAAGAAATATGTGATTGATTCAGTGATCTGTAACTGGTGTAATATACAATGATTATTAATTTAGAGTTTAATATTATGAGATATGTACACAGGTGTTATATAGAGAAATAAAGTATATACATGAGTCTTATTCAGTATAGTCGCATACATAACTTAATATTTGTCGTTTCTGGTTGGGTTATGCATTCAGTTACTTGATGCTTCATAATTTCAGTTGATTTGCTATGTGACAGTGTCTCAGATTCAGTGCTTCAGTTTGTATGGGTTTATGGTTTATATGGGTCCTTTTTGAATATTTGATGAAAGGTGGCCTATAGGTTGTGTGATGATTGTATGAAAGGTGGATCCAGTCTAAAACATTCTAAAAAGTGGTCCACAAGGAGCTGAGTGTTGCAACCTTCAGAAAGGTGGTAGGATCTCCCTTCTAGTAGGAGCCGATAATTAGTTCAGGGGGTTGTAACTCCCTTCCAGTAGGAGCTAGTAAATGAGTTCAGGGGGTTGTAACTCCCTTCTAGTAGGAGCCAGTAAATGAGTTCAGGGGGTTGTAACTCCCTTTGAGTAGGTGCTATAAAACAAGAGAATAATTTATCCTTCTGCATGTGGGTGTGTGCGTACTCACAAAAGTCTCCATTAGTAAAAATATAATAATATTCTTTGTATCATAAGAAATAAGGCATAGACAAAAACAATGGTTTTCTCCCACATTAGGTTTCCACCTAAAAACCTTGGTGTTCTATGTGTGTTGTTTATTTTCCATGATTTGTTTATGTTATTTACTACATGCTAAAAGTAACTAATCTATTGATGCAATGATAAAATATAACCATATGATAGAAAAATTAGTAAATAGGATATACACTGGTTTCCTTCTCTAAAGTAGCGTACATACACAGGTTGTATTAATAACAATAACATATATTTTTCAGAATATAAAATTTGGAAGTTTGAATTTTGAAAATACTAATTCACACCCTCTTAGTATTTTTACCAACAATTTTCATGATATATTTTGTATTTCTCATGCATATACGATGTCTTTGAATGTTTATAAATCATCTTTTGATTTCGTTATTGTAAATTTTGGTCTCGAAAATTGCTTAGTGATGATATTTATCGAGAAATATGCGCCTAAAAGGATTTATTTTGCACGCATTGTGTTGCAGATAATATTTCTAAGGATATAGAGTTAAGCACTTTTAGTATTAAAGATATTAATGACCATGCAAAGTGGAATGGATATTACAGATGATATTGATGGAGCATAACCCCCTGTGTGGTGAAAGAGGCGTGCGCAAGATTAAAAGCTTGACCATATACCAATCTTGTAGGGGGCGATGATTTGGGTTTAGAAATTTGGCAATGAATTGTGCCAGGGGAGTCACATATCTTAACATTAAGAACCCATAAATTTATGACATCAAAATTTTAATTTTGTTTTCACAGGAAATTTTATGTTATGCTATTATTTTTGCTATTTTATTTTTCAAGTCACACAAAACCTGCAACATAGAAATGATATTTGGGATAGAGCATATGGACAGTCTTCTTTAAAACCCCCACCGGGTGCTACTAACTGGTTATGCACAACCTAGTTGGCACACTGTATTTTTAGCTACCAAAAAATAAGCAAGAAAATATAGAAAAGATATTGAGTTTCATAGCAATGAACCGCAATAGTAGTATGATCCAATGACACTAAAAAGTGACAACATGTAGATAATCCGAGTAGATGCAGTGAACATGGACATTGGAAGAAGGAAGAGAAGCAAAGATATGAATGAAGGTTGTAGGAGATATAGTAGAGTAGATAAGGAAAGAGATTGGGGTCTTGTAAGTGGAGGAGGATGGGATACCAAGGAAAGAAGAGATGACATGGGGTCTTGTGAGCAAGAGGTTGGGAAGCCCATAAAGGAAGAGGTGAACCAAGAGGGAGAAAAATAGAATAATATAGTAGGGAATAATGCAAAACCTAAAACTTAGTATTCATAGGTGTGTTGGGAGTGTGAAGAAGCAATACAAGCGAGCATGGATTTCCGGCTGAAGTTGGCTCGGGATGAGCTAGGATTTGCGTTAGGGTCCCATTGGAACCTAGGTTCAACTTTAGGTTAATTATGGAGATTACATGTAAATGTGAAATTAAAATTAAATTGTAATGACATGATGGAATTCAAATGGAGGGAAAGACATTTACAAGATATTTTTATTAAAAATTTAAAATAATCCCTCCAGATCATGATTAAGTCTTCGAGCTAGGGGTTTTTTAACATAAACCAAATTGAAGAGTTTGTTTTTTGGGTCTCTTTAGAGTGATGTAGATGGATTTGATTGTGTGAGAGGAGTCCTATAATGTTATGACACATCCTACCTGCTTCCATGGAAGGGAGGCCCGTAAATTTTGTAAATATTGTCTATGGTAATGAGAAATCCAGATTAGTATTGTGTGTTTTCTGATTCATATGTTGTACCAATTTTATCTGTCTTCATTTTTTTAGTAGTTCTATGTTTTATTGGTATATTTGGTGTTAGTTTAATGAGTTGAGCTATTGTGTTTGTTTTTGCAATTAGTTTAAAAAATTGACTTTCTTTTTGTTGGCACTCCTAGAAAAAGTGTGCCAATGGGACCCCATGTGTTACCAGACCCTTGGGTGGTGCCTTCTTCTATAGATGTAGATAAACATGGTGATAATACACCACATTTAATGGAAGATATTTCCTCTATGAAGGTCCCATAAATACCCCCTAATGATGGTAAAAAACTCCCTCCTAATATGGAATATGACCAAGATTCTTTTCCCACCTGGGCCATCACTCCACCTCTTCCATGTGGTTCCCTTGATTATGCGTCTCCTTATCAAAAATTAATCTTGTAGGTCATGGATTAACCAATTGATCATCCTAGGGAGATTATGCCTCTTCATTCCTCTATTCTTCCTGAATTGGAAAATGTAAAGATTGACAAACAAAATATTGAATCGAATGAGACGACATCTCCTTGGAATTCCTTGGAAGTGCCACCCATGGGCCGAGTCAAGTATTGGGTTTCTAATGCTGAACATGGAAATAAATTATACAACTCATCTCCACCTATATATGCATGTATTGTACCCTCTCTATGTCTAGATAGTCCTTTTCAAGGAGCTCCACTAGCTCATGATATCACTCATTTTCTATGTCCTTAGGTCATTCCTGATAATGTTATGGTTATAGGTTTTCCTTGGTATCATAAACCTTTAGGAATTAGGCAATTAATATTTTTATGGCATGGCCCCATCATGATGTGCCATATGGTACCTCCACTGCTCCATGCGTTCATTTATGGGAAACCTTGGCTTGTGCATGTCAATTGGCACACCTTGACATGACCTATTAGACTGAGATGCGCTTGTACACATTGTACATAGGAGTGTGATGTTTTTATATCTTTTGGTTTGGTGTGTAATGTGATCCCTTTTCTAGTACATCAGATATGCCAAAAATCCAAAAAAATTATAAGACAAAAACATAAAAAATATATGGTCCTTTTTGTACCTAATTCGTGTTTTATCTCTTTCATGATGTGATTTAACCACATGTGTAGTATTTTTGGATGGTTTTTAGAGGATTAAGTGCCATATTTTATTGCGACATCCATTATACCTTAGGTTCATTTCTCTAAACATGACTTATAGGAGTAGGTCACATATTTTCATCTCCATTGCAAGATTGATTGTCAGTGCCATCATTGTGCCTTAGGTCCAAACCCATCAATTTGTGGCATTCCCCCTCTCTTTTATGAACGTCGTAGCTTGGTGGCAGAGTGTTAGAGCAGGGTCCCTTGAGGCACAAGTCCCAAAGACACTTTTTGTATTTTTGTATGTGCGCGTTGCACAAATGAAGTCAAATAGATTTTTGCCCCAATTTTGGATATATCTAAGCTTAAATGTTAAATATGGGCCTCAAACCATGGTTTGAGACCATAATATCTACGTTCTAGGAGTATTATAAATAGATAGAGTATGTATAAGCTAAGTAGTGATACATGTGATATAAGGTATTGATGTTCTGATAGTAATTGCATCTGTAAGGGTTTTGGGTTGGGTTGAAAGGCTCCCGCTAGCTGTGTGCATGAAAGGGTTTGTAAGGATCTTGGAAGAAAGTTGATGTATTGATAGATCTGGAAGATTAATAGAAAGGACATTTTAGGCGAAGCTCTCTGTGTTTTGTGTTATATTGCTTATTGTTTATGCTTTGATTTAGATCACATTGTCTGTTTACTGATTAATGTTTGCGCAAAGTATCTGATATGATTATGGATGGTTATTAATGAACTGTTAAGTGTTTATCCTGATTAAGATCTAGATCTGGTTATGATATGTTGTCTGTGCTAAAGAGAACACTATGATTGTGTTATTCTGTTGATAATTGCACATTCTCTGTGTTTTTGTTATAAATTGTTGCACACATATGTATAAGTTCACTTAGGGTTTTGCTGAGGACCACTTCATGAAATTATATCTCAGGGTGTGGAAAATTGGTTCCAACAGACCCCCATACTGCTCCAGGTGAGACTTTGGTCTGCGCAAGCAAGTCATTTCCGAAAGGGCCAATAGTTGGAGGGTTTGTTGGTTTATCCATAAAATTTGAACCTGGGTCTAGACCCCTCAAGCCAACAAATGGTTCCGTTTCAGGAGCCAAGATAATCATTTTGAGGGAGGCTTGATGTTGTGGCATCCTTTGCACAACGAATTACAAGACTGGATGGATAGAAAGATCCTGGAATTTGCGCTACAGGATAATATAAGTACGAAATTATCTGACGAACAGTGGGTACAAAAGTGCATGAAATTTTATTTTTTTCCTTTGCACACGAACTACATGAGTGGTTGTCATGCTTGGATGAGTTCCATCACTACATATAAGACAATGTAGTCACTGAGTGGACTCCTAAATTGATCCAGAAAGTAGAGAAGTTTGAGAATAAGATCACTTGCGTGGTAGAACATTGGATCGATCACTTCTTGGAAGGATTTGTGACTGAATTCACTATAGATCAATTTGTGTCATATTTTAAAGAAGAAATAAGGTTGTTCAAAGGCCCTAGAGGTAAGCTCCTGCGCTCATTGAAATTATTACTAAAAATGAGTCGATGGTGCAGCCGCATCTAGAAATTCAAATTTTGCGCCAAGACAAAGGAAAGGAGGTCTACACAGAGGTATGGTGTATAAAGTGAAAATATTATGGGAACCATAAAGATCAATGTCTTGTTTTTAAAAATGATTTGAATGCTGGAGGACCTAGCCCATTGAAGCATCTTGTGTGGTGTACTATCTGTCAAATTGATGGATTACATGATACAGATTCCTACCCAAGGATTGGAAAGTATCAACCCGATTTAAAGTAGCTATTTTTCAAATTCTGTTCGTCATTAAGGCATGATGAAAAGAATTTCTGTACTTATGACATGATGTTGGATAGGTAGAGATATAATGAATGTTGGTTGAGCCTACATCACCAACATCCCCTTCTGGGCACGGAGGCTTCCAGGGTAGAGGAAGAGGCCGAGGAGGTGGATCAGCTGGTCGAGGAAGAGGAAAAGTGATTTTCTATAACTGTGGTGATGCTGGTCACTATGCACGTGACTTTCCAAATCTAGAACGACATTCTTGAAAGTACTGTAGAAAATTTGATCATGTTATAGAAGACTGTCCTATATTGATTGCTAAAATACAGGAAAAGAAGACCCCAATGCAGAATCTGTAAATGGTTCGCGCTGAGACTCGTGAAGAAGATCCTTGTGTGAATGTGGTAACTAGGAGTGGTGTAGCTACCAATGAAGATAAGGGAAAGAAAATAGCCTTTGATGTATGGATCTGCAAAGCACCTAAAAATAAAGAAGTCTTTGATCTTCAATGCGTGAAATAAACCTTCATTGAAGCTCGAAAAGAATTTGCAGAAGGAAGTGTGTCAAAATCTGGTAGAACATTGAAGGAAGCAGGAGGCAAAGAAGAGATTAAACCATTTCTACAAGCATTCATAAAGTTATTGTGCAACAAGAAGGCTGTTGAAAATCTATAGGCATTGATATATAATTGCACAAAGAAAGAACAACCCATGGTAGAACATCGCACAGTCAACAAAATTTATAAGAACAAGAGGAGAACGTGTAGGGATATGCACCTAACCACATAGATTGGTGCTTATGGAATGGACCAAGTTATTTTGGATTTGGGATCATATGCTAATGTTCTAAATAAAAAAACATGGCAGTGCATGGGAGAGCCCAAGCTGGCACTAGCCCAATTTCTGACGGCCAAAATGTCGCTTTTGAGACACATAGGCGTCCCAAGAGTGACACTTTGAGGTGGGGAAAAACATCGTTTAAAGTCCCATAAAAATTTCAACACTTCTAATAACTATTGGTAGAGCAACACTCCTTCCGATTTTTTTTTGGTAGTGACGCAATTCTGACGTTTTGAAAAATTTGTCGCAATTCTGACGTTTTAACCTTTTGTCGAAATTCCGACGTTTTAACCTTTTGTCGTAATTCTGATGGTTTGGAGTGCTCGTTGCAAATCCGATGTTTTGAAAAGTTTGTCGCAAGTCCAACGTGTTGAACCTTTCATCGTAATTCTGATGGTTGAAACAGGTCTTCGCACGTTCGATGTGCTGAAACTGTCGTCGCAAGTCTGACATGTGAACCTTTCGTCGCTATTCCGATGGTGGAAATAGGTTTTCGCAAGTCTGACGTCCTGAAACTTGCGTCACAAGTTTGACGTGTGAACCATTCATAACTATTTTGACGGTGTGATGCGGTCATTGCAAGGCCGACATTGTGAAATGCTTGTAGTAGTTCCTGTTAGTCATCAGTATTTTTCATTATCTTTAGATGACTATAGGATGTTGATAGATTTCTAAAAACAATATTCCTTGAATATATTGAGTTTCAGAAATCTCACTGCCTTCATTATCCTTATAAACCTAGTTTCACTATTCCTCAGTTGGTCTTCTGAAAGTCACCCTATTGCTATTAAGAGACTCATTATGGGCTTATTCTTCTCATTTTCATTTTTCTTTCCTACCTTAGACTTCATTGCCCTATTTTCCCCTGTCAATAGACTCCATACTGCCTCTAGGGTTTCCAGTTGCCAACTCATTTCCATGTCCCTTTGGGCATAATAACCTATAAAAATACTATGTTTTCACTTGAAAATATCCAGGTCAAAGTTCAGCCAAAATCAGGTCAAGGGACCCTCCCACTAGGTCATTAGGGTTTTACATTGTTTAAGGTCATCCTTGGATCTTTCAGGCAATAATTTTTCCTTTGCTAGAATCTGGCTGAGATGTAATATAATGTCAAGAAATGGTTATTCAATAAGGACCTAAAAGTTTCCAAAGATGATTATCTTCTCATTTCAGAACCTACAAGTGAGAAAAATGGAAATAGTTCAAAAATTTTGTAGGAGTGTTGAAATATTTATCAGCAGAAAGTACTGATGAGGCAGACTATCTACTCCTGAATGATAACAAATTATAGAAAGGAAAGAGGAAACACTTGGTCTTGTAAAGGAATAGGGTTATGAACTTAATGGTCCATTTGAGTGCTAAAACCGTGATCACTTGTAGAAAATGACATGGAGGAAGCACACAAGGCCAAGCATGAATAAATTTTAACATAAAAGATTGATGGAATATGGAAAAAAGGTGAGGTGAACTGGATAGAAATGAATGAACTTGAAAAGGCTATAGAGAACTTAGAAGACAACAATTATGATTGATGTGAAGAACTGCAAACACTTAGGGTTTGGAAAAGTGGCCAGAGAAGGTGGAAGAGTTAAGTGAAACCTTGTGTTGGAAACTACATAATATTTTGAAGATGCTACTATGTGAATAAATCCCAAAGGTGTCAAAATGAAATTGTCATGCCTAAATAAGCAAAAGAAAAGTCAACTTCATGAATTCATCAACTTGTAAGGCAAAAGTATAAAAGAATATCAGTGAGAAAGGGAAAAAAGGTTTCAAATATTAGAAAGTGGGTTTTCATAATTAAATCAAATTCCTCTTATCTATAAAATCTCATTTTTTACTTCAAGAGAACCATTGTTGCCTTTCAAAATATCAAGAGCATTCAAAGGAGAAGATTTTGTGAGTTTTCAAGCAAAATTTGGGCAAAAATTCTTGGTGCTGCGAATTTAGCTTGGCACTGCGCACCTGGCAGTTGGCGTTGCACACCTGGCAGTTGGCACTGCACACTTGCCATTTTTCCTCCACACAATTTCTGAAGGTGTTGCGCACCTAGGAGGTGGCACTGTGCGCTTGGAGGATCACTGCGCTCTTGCCCGATAGGACCCTCTGCGCATTTTCATTGGCGATATGTGCTCAAAACTAGCGCTGCGCCCTTAGCATTGGCGCTGCGTGCTTAGACAGAGAGGGTTTCTAAGCCCTCCAACCACTCAAATCACATCAAAACTCCATAAAATATTTTCTAAGGTATTTCAAGGAACTTATAAGAGACAAGTGCATTCCATAACCCACTTTGAATCTATTTTGATCATCATTTAATCATTGGAAATGAAACCCTAAGTTTTAAGCTACAAATCAGAAATCACTGTTTCATTCCTATTTCATCCTCCTTGAAGAGTATCAGTGATATACAGGGAAATTACATTGCTTAAGGGTTTTTTCATTGAGTTATTTTGGCCCCTTCACTCATCCCCTTCATTTTTCAAAGCTTCCATTTCATTACCCTCCCTTCATCTCATTTCACATCAGCCCTAGGGTTTCCAAAACAGAGTTTGAAATGTCTGAGGGTGAAGACGATGGAAGTGGTATGGAGGCACAAATTCCAAGTAGGCATGATCACAAGGGATGGAATATTAATATATTTAACCCCTCAATACAAGGGAACTCATGGTATCTCCTCTTATTGTTTCCTACTTCAAACATGTAGGCTGCTTTTAATTTTGTGAGAAGGTGCAGCAAGTACAAAACCACCCTGAGCTAACAAGAATTTTTATTATCAATTTTCATGACAAAAAAGTTAATCTTTCTGGGGTCACCTTTGAGTTGTCCATTGATACCATTGCTGCTGCTACAGGGATACCAAGTGTGGGAGGGGAGTGGTTCAAGAAATCAAACCTAGACATTAGTTACTTTGAACCATACCTTAAACCTAGGTATAAGGATTGTCACAAGTACATCTTTCCTTTTTCTCATCTGCTTGATAGATATGCACCCATGATGAGGATAATAATGAAGTATTTCACATGTGAGGGAAGGTTTTCCCACCTATACTCCTACCACATCCATCTTCTTATGCATTTTACTAGAGTAAGGATGCTGCATATACCATATTATCTTTACCGAAGCATTGAAAAAATGGCCTACATAGTGAAAAAGAGAGACTACAATCAGAAAATGTAGAGCCTCTTCCATCATTCACTTATCAAAATGGTGGTTATGCATCAACTGCAGCAGAAAAACATTTCGTGGGAGACCTTCATTTCCCATGAGGTTTTCACCACTCCACATGGCCATCATCAACAAGATATTCCTTCATCTTCCCATCCTCCCATGTCTACTTCTCCATCACATCCCACTACTCATCCATCACCATCCACTCACATCCAATCACCCCATGATGACCCTTCCACATCACCTTTCCACAATCCTTTACCCTCATATCATGATGACAAAGCATCAAGCAGTGATGAGAACATTGAGACATATGCATTAAAATGCATGACATAGAACCTTTTCCTTTGACATATCAGAGGGGATACAGGCATGTGTTTGCTGCACTTGAGATGCAAGGGGCCATGCCTTCTACATCAGAAAAGCAGAATGATAAAGGAAAGGAGAAGGTTTCAGATTATGTCATGGTTGAAGAGGATGATAAACATGAAACTGAGCAAGAGTTTCAAATGATTGACCTAGAGGATGATGATCAGGAGAGGATTACCAATATGATTCTCAAAAGAAAGGATGCTAAGATTAGTGAGCTTCAAGATAATCTTGGTAGGGAAAAGAATGTGATCAACTTCTTTGAGTTAGAAAACCAACAATTAGAGAGAAAGAAGGCCATCAGTGAGGTCAGAGCCATCAGAGCTCAGAAAGAGGCCAAAAATTCCAAGGCATTGCTAGATGAGACCTTGGGAACTTTTGATGATAGTGAGGGTGAGGACAAACATCTTCCTAGGAAGAGGCCAAGGACAATTGGGTTGAAGAAAGCTTTAGCCTGGGAAAGAGAGAAAGAAGCTAAGTTGGCAGAGCAGCTCACTTGGAGTGAGCTGCTTGCCATAGAAATTGATGAAGATAGGGAGTCTTGGCTAGAGAGGGAAAACTTGCACCTATAGGGTCAAATTAAGAGGGCAAAAAGAGACATTGACATGTAGAAGAAGATGGCAAGACATTATGCCATGAGAAACAACATTGCAAGGGCCAAGCTCAAACGAGCCCTTGCAAAGATTCAAGCTCTAAATGAGGAAAAGGAGAAGGAAAATCTTAATATCCTTGCTGATGTATCCCTCTAAGCTTCCCAACAATGATCAGTAAAGAAAATTCCAATTTTGACATCTTTTTGCAAATTTTGAAATTTTGACAATTTGGCTTGCAGAAAATAGGGCCAAACGCGCAACCCCACTGGCGCTGCGCTCTTTTTTGGGCAATAAAATGAAAAAAACTTAACATATTCATGTTCCTCATTCCAAGGACATCATCCTCAGAAAATTTCAGATCATTTGGAGCAAAAATGGTCCCTTAAAAGGGCCAAAAACCACCAAAAAAACACCTTTCTGCCCTCTTTTCAGCACTGGCGCTGCGCGTTTAGCAGTCTTGGGAGAATGGATTTTTTTCATGGAAAATGGAAACCATTTTAAAAACTAAAAGAAAATTTGGAAACTAGATATAACAAGCTTTCCAATGAGCTATCATGGAGCTCATTTGGACACCGAGAAGGCCTCCAAAAGTCAGCTACAAAACAAGCAATTTTTCCAGTCTTGGCGCTACGCGTTTGGCTTAGCGCTGCACCCTTGTACCTTGGCACTACGCCCTTACCAGAAAGTCAAAAAAAGGCATCAGAAGTTATTGAAAAATATATTTTGAAGGCCTTAAGGACAAATATCTCCAAAATTAGCTTATAAGTTATGTTAGAAGTTATTTTTGTAATGAATGAGTCTCAGATATTTTGCCTTGGGCCTTGCATGGTCTCAAAGGTCAAAATGACTTAAATATGTAATAAAAAACTTCTAGAACCCTATCTAGTGTTTCACCTCCTCATTTTGCAGTTAAATACTACATGGATGTGTAATGTTCCCAAATTGGGGATTGCACAGTAAGCTGGGAAAATAACGCACTTCCTGAAGGATTAATGTACAGAAATGAGTTTACAACCCTTGGATACCTTAGATCAGCATATCTGGGGTATAGATCCACAAGGGAAGCAAAAAAAATCAAACTAGGTGTGGTAAACAGGTCTCCCGCAACCTAGTCTAGCTGAAAAACACCCTACAAGAGGGGCTGCAGCTATGAACAAAAAACCGCCTCAAGAATAATGCAGTCTTGGTCCATATAAGTAGGAGGCCATCATATATGTTTAATAAATGAAAGTACAACAACATATTAGAAGTAAAGTGAAGCTCTTTCAATATACAGTATATTACAGGAGACAAGAGAGAAATATATCTTCAGAAAAGAGAGCTACAACATGTATATATCAACAGAAATGGCTCAACAATGTTATTTTAAGGAGCTGTAGTAGCTACACATTACAACTCAGATCTAGTATAGATCTGTGGACAAAACATTAGATCTATTGCAGATATGGAAACTACATAGTTTTCTTTACAATATCCCCTTGGTGTTTTGACCAAATCATGCATGAATAAGAGTAGATCTGAGAAACAAGTTGTAGATCTGGAAAGTGCTGCAGTAAATTTCTGAATATAAAATTTCATTACAATGGATCAGATCTAAACAGAACATGGATCAGCAAGCTAATCCATGGATCACCAAGTGGAAGGCAAAGCCCAACACTAGATATATCTGATTTAAACTATGAGCAAAACACCATGAAGAACCTCGTACCAAAATATTGCAGTCCATCAACAGGAACAATGCTATAGCTCAAATGATATAGATAGCCACTGCAAAATTTTAGATCTAAAGTATAAAGAGAAGAGACACTCTTCCAGGAGGTTAAAAGACACACTCCATGAGAAGAGGCTCTCAAAACACACTAGATCTCTACAGATCTAAAACTCCACTTGCTGCAGCTTGCAAAAACAGTCAAACCCTCACTAGATCTACGCTACTAATGAAATTAGAGCTTGGCCTCAAGCCTAATAGTGGATCAATTTAGAAAATACTCCTCCAAGAATCCTCAGAGGAAGAGGTGAAATTCCTGCATAGGAATTCCAAGCACAATCTTCCACTAAACAGTAGAGAATGGTATTTGTCTAAGCAGACAAATACTTAGAAATATGATCAATCAAAAACCTTCTCTTGCTACCCTCCCTCTCATTTTATAAGATGAAAAGCCTTTGGAACCCTAAACCACCTTTATGAGTTAGCCCTTTTCACATGAGAGGCCTCCTTCTAGAACTGCACTATCCCTTTTGGAGATGCAATGAACCTAGACATCGCTATTGATTTGGTCAAGGTTGACCCAGTCTTCAGCTCAAAACTCTTTCACACCTGCAAGTGATTATTTACATGGCCCTGATTTATCTTTGTTCACATGGGAATTGATTTATTCAGCCTTTTTAGGAGTTTTACATGTCCTCCTTTATTCATTTATTCATGCAACAAAAATTAAAACAAAATTGAATATTCCTCTTAGCTATGGCTAAGTAGGAACATTACAATCCTCCCCTCCAAAATGTTGCTTGTCGTCAAGAAAATGATAGGGTAAGAGCTTTAATTCTTCTCCTTCTCCATTGATGGCACCATCAAGGATCAAGTTTTCATCACGGGCCAAGTGCTCATTGAGCCAATACATCAAAATTTTCTCCTCCAAGGCTAACATAATATGTGCATAGTCCAACCCTTCAGGAGTGAGGAACTCAATAGAAATAAACATAATTGGAGCAATGATACATGTTAAACATGTATCATGAAGCAAAATTTGGAGTTCCATGCCATGGGGTACATACACACTGCTCAACCTTTGACCATACAACCCCATAAACAATACCAATATATCATCTATGTAGGGAAGCAATACTACATAAATGCAAGCTGAAATCTGAACATGTGGCTGTGGGTCAAAATTTTACATGTGATGCCAACATAGGGCAACACTTGCCTTCATGAAATCTAGGTGTGGCAAGTAGCATCCCCACCATACTTCTACTGCATGAGTCACCTTAACATGACTGAAAGTGTTACATAAGTTTGGTGCCTTTGGGAAGCACCCATCATGGAAAGGAATCTCCCTTTGCACATCAAGGGAGTGGCCAAGCTCAAAACTTCCCTTGCCCCCAAACAATCCATGAGATCCACATGATCTCTCACTCCCTCTAGGAGTCTTATCTTGCAAAAACATGGCGAAGGAATGTAATAGATCAGAAAATACAAATTTCTTATCATGATCAATTCCTTTACCATCATAGTTTTTCACACACATGGAGTTGTGCATGAACATTCCATTCCTCTAAAGCAAAGGAAGAGATGGTTGAGTTGACTCTTGCAAGGAGTCCATTGGCTCCTCCATGGTTATTGCACTCTTGAAAGTGCTGATGTAAGTCCTCTCTTGTGCCTTCCCAATCAAAAATCTTCATGATCAGGGAATATATCTTCATTGAATACATATGGCTGAGGAAGAATTATTCATATGCTCCTTGTAGGATCTTCTGCTTGAGCTTGGAGGCTATAGCCAAGAAGACCTTACCATGATAATATATGACTCCTCCTTGGACTAAGTAGCCCTCTTATTGATGCATGCCATCTAGTATCAATCCTATGTGGAGATATTTGGAATACTCTACAAGCAGTTGAGATTTAGAATAAAGATCCACACTACTCAACAAAGATAGCGCTGCTGATACATCCATGGGAGTGCTTGTCCTGTTACTGATTGCATCCTTGACATTACACATGCCAAATTTTTTTTTTGGAAGACTGATAATCCCATTCTTCTCTTCCCACAACACTGTAGCTTGATCCTTCATTACTCCAATCCTTCCTGGATCTAGATCTAGAGCAACACTTTGTGAGGCTTCCCCCATAAGATCTGAATCTGATGGCATTCCAGGTGGCTTGCCATGAGATAAGAATGTCCCTTGCAGCATCCTCATGAACATGAGAGAAGGAACTGTGAGATCCCTGCTTCCACTGCGCAAATCCATCTCTGTTGTCCATGTGGAAACATTGGGTTAAGGATAAGTGTTCATGCCTTGAATCATTTGTGGTTTCCCACTCTTCAAGTCCACCCACTCCATTTGCAAGGCTTTCCAATCAGTGGTAACCTTCCCCAAAGTAATCAACCATTGGACACCCAGGCTGATGTTGGTGTTTGGTATGTCAAATACAAAGAAATGATCCACCAAAGTGTAGGATCCCATGGTGACAGAGAGTGATGGAACATATTGCATGCATTGCATGTTCCTATCTCCTGAGACCAACACAGAAAATACCTCAAAAGTATCAATGGGGATTCCTCTCCTTTGCACAAGGTGAGCATCAATAAAGTTGTGGGTTGCCCCACTGTCTATCAGAACAGATACTCTCTGATTCATAACTGAACCTTGTACTCTCAGGGTCAAGTAGTTAGGCACTCCTCTCAAAGAGGCAAGAGTCCCACTTATTGGAGAAAATGCTCCCTTCCCATCTCTATATGGTGTTTGATCTCCCTCTTCATCTTCATCAGCGCTGTGACCCATCTTGGGTTCATATCCATCATATTCCTCCTCAAAATATAAGAAGACTTCAATGTAGTGTGATTTTCCAGCAGCAAATCTGTGTCCTGGTGCCCATGAATCTTGGCAAGTGAAGCACAGTCTCTTTTTCCTCAATTCCCTCATGAGATCAATATCAAGAGGTTTCTTAAAAGAGATCTCCTTGGGAGGAGCAGATTTTCCTTCCTTCCCCTTAGAAAAGTTAGGGGCCTTTCTTTGGAAATTTGCGTTTGCTTTTGGAAAGGCATCTTGGAGATCTCTAGCCCTCTCAATGGCATCATGAAAAGTGATGGGGTTGGTAGATTTAACCAACCCATGAAAAGGTTCCTCCAGGCCATCGATGAACATGTAGACTCTCCTTGCTACAGATAAATCAAGGACCATGACTGATAACCTCAGAAACTTAGAGATATAAGTCTTTGCATCTCCTGACTGCTTCAGCTTTGCAAGGCTTATGAAGGGTGCTCTAAGATCCTTCCTGTCAAACCTCTCCACCAGTCTTCTAGTGAACTCAGCATAAGTTGTCACATTTCTGTGTCCCAATGTAGACAACCCATGGAACCACCAATTGTGTGCTTCACCTTTAAAGTGCAGTGTTGAAATCTTGATGGCCTCAACTTCAGGGACTTTGTTCAACTGGAAACAAATATCCAACTTTTCTACCCATGCCTTAGTAGAACTGGAGGATGATCCATCAAACTTGGGCAAAAAGAATCTGCCCATAGTGTGGTGTCTACCATGAAAGAACCCACCATCTCTATACTGCTGCCCTGTCCTTCTTCTGTCCTTGAGGTGACAAAAGTCTTGGAAACTCAAGTGATCCTTGAATCTCCGACTCTGAGAATCATAATCCACAAAGTAATCTTGAAGGGAAGCTTGCTCTTGTGGTCCTTCATTCTCCACAGCCAATAAGGTAGGCATAGTGGAGCGTTGTGAAGCTTGTGGGGCTGGTGATAGATTCACTGGTTGACTAATCCCATGATAAGACATATATGGGCTTTCTCCCAACTGAAATCTCCCAGGAGATTCCCTCATTCTGTCCACCCTCTCTCTTTTATCTCCTTGGCAAGGTCCTGCATGGCCTCCAAAATAGTTTTTGCAAACTCCTTTTCTTCTTTATCATTCACAGCTTCAGGGGCTTTCCCCTTATATTAACCCTTGTCAGGATCATCAGCAGTATAGTCATACTTCTTATGAATTCTATTCTAGTATATCTTCTCCCTCTCAATAAGAGGATCATATTCTTATGAATGCAACATGGTTGGGGATCCAAGGGAAGCACAGGCTGTGCGAAGAAAGGAGCTCTGATACCACTGTAATGTTCCCAAATTGGGGATTGCACAACAATCTTGGAAAATAACGAACTTCCTGAAGGATTGATGTACAGAAATGAGTTTACAACCTTTGGATCCCTTAGATCAGTAGATCTGGGATCTATATCCACAAGGGAAGAAAAAAAAAAATCAAACTAGGTGTGGTAAACAGGTCTCCCACAACCTAGTCTAACTGAAAAACACCCTACAAGAGGGGCTGCAGCTATGCACAACAAACTGCCTCAAGAATAACACAGTCTTGGTCCATATAAGTAGGAGGCCATCATATATGTTTAATAAATGAAAGTAAAGCAACAAATCAGAAGTAAAGTGAAGCTCTTTCAATAGACAGTAGATTACAGGAGACAAGAGAGCAAGATATCTTCAGAAAAGAGAGCTAAAACATGTATATATCAGCAGAAATGTCTCAAAAGTGTTATTTTCAGGAGCTGTAGCAGCTACGCATTACAAATCAGATCTAGGAAAGATATGTGGACAAAACATCGGATCTATTTTAGATCTGGAAACTAGATAATTTTCTTTACAAGATCCCCTTGGGGTTTTGACCAAATCATGCATGAATAAGAGTAGATCTGAGAACCAAGTTACAGATCTGGAAAGTGCTGCAGTAAATTTCTGAATATAAAATTTCATTACAATGGATCAGATCTAAACAAAACATGGATCAACAAGCTAATCCATGGATCACCAAGTGGAAGGCAAATCCCAGCACTAGAGATCTCTGATCTAAACTATGAGAAAAACACCATGAAGAAACTCATACCAAAATAACGCAGTCCATAAACAGGAATAGTGCTATAGCTCAAATGACATAGATAGTCGCTACAAAATTGCAGATCTAAAGTATAAAGAGAAGAGACACTCTTCTAGGAGGTTAAAAGACACACTCCATGAGAAGAGGCTCTCAAAACACACTAGATCTCTACAGATCTAAAACTCCACTTACTGCAGCTTGCAAGAGCAGTCAAACCCTCACTAGATCTACGCTGCTAATGAAATTAGAGCTTGGCCTCAAGCCTAATAGTGGATCAATTCAGAAAATACTCCTCCAAGTATCCTCAAAGGAAGAGGTGAAATCCCTGCATAGGAATTCCAAGCACAGTCCTCCACTAAATAGCAGAGAATGGTATTTGTCTAAGTAGAAAAATACTCAGAAATATGATCAATCAACAAACTTCTCTTGCTTCCCTCCCTCTCCTTTTATAAGATGAAAAGCCTTTGCAACCCTAAACCACCTTGATGAGTTAGCCCTTTTCACATGATAGGCCTCCTTCTAGGACTGTGCTGTCCCCTTTGGAGATGCAATGAACCTAGAAAACACTGTTGATTTGGTCAAGGTTGATCGAGTCTTTAGCTCAAAACTCTTTCACACCTGCAAGTGATTATTTACATGGCCTCGATTTATCTTTGTTCACAAGGGCATTGATTTATTCAGCCTTTTCAGGAGTTTTACATGTCCTCCTTTATTCATTTATTCATGCAACAGAAATTAAAACAAAATTGAATATTCCTCTTAGCTATGGCTAAGTAGGAACGTTACAGGATAATTCATAGTTGTTGTTGGTTGATTGTTGTGATAAAAACCTCATAGACTTTGATTTGTGGAAAGTTTTTGGCTTTGGAGCCTTGTAAATGTCTTGGAATGAATATCAATGGAACCAACACATTCATAGGATTCATGAACTCTGTTAGATGGTGATGTTATTCCACTCTTGTTAATGTTTCCCTTTGTTTTACATTATGTTCATTACTTCTCTGATAATAGAACATAAATTTTAGATTGAGATATGTTGTTTTGGCACCTTAACTCTGTCTGTCATTATTATCTCTATGTTTTCCTCTGAAATTAATAATTAGAGAATTCTTAACTGCTCTCTAGGATTACTGGATTGTTGTTTTGAGGTATGTCTAATGAAGTCTAGTTGAATAATTCTAAACTGCTCTTCAGTTTTACTAAGCTATTGACCTGAAGGCTTTCCTTGTTTGAAGTATAGTTAAAGGATTCTTAATTTCCCTTTAGTTTTACTGAATTCATAACTTACTGTCATCATATACTCATTTTATCTAAAGGATCCATTTGGCTTTGTTAGCTTGCCCTATGAAACACCCTTGATTTATTGTTGTACTCTTCAAACCTTTCACAGACCCCATAGCCCAATAGTTTGAATTTATCTTTCTCTATCTGTTCTACTTAACAAGCAACCCGACCAAACAAAACAAAACAAACAAACCCTATCATTATAACTAGCCTAAAATCAACATCGTAAATCAATCAAGTCATATCTTTTATCAAATATAGAGAGAGACCTCTCTGAGTCTAGGAAGGCTAGGTCCTAGGACTCCAAAGTTGGTTTGATGTTAACCTTTTCTATTTGGTCTTGCTAATATGACAAATTACAGGGACCTAACAGTTCTGACAGGAACCATCGTCGGAATTACGATGGAAAAAATGATAATTGGAATTTTTTTTTTTGGGTTGTATATTCTAATCCTTGACGACTCTAGCAAACCGTGAAAGTGAAAATTAAGATCCATAACTGGTGGGGATGTAACGCCACGGTGGAGTTCATCTAACGAATGACACTGGACCATTAATATCCATCAAAATCGAAATCACAAAATGACTCTCAATACTTAACAATTTCACTCCCATATGCCAATTTCTGCCTGCAATCAAAATATCCCTGAATAATTTGAAAATTCATATCCAAAATCTACGCTCGAAAGGCCCAAATTGGGTTCTTAAATGAAATCCACATTCTGAATGACCGATGCTCAAAATCATTGTCAAGAGCTTTATACGCCTCCTTATACTCTATACTTTCTGTTAAAACATTTGATTGCTTCATTAACAACAATATTCCCATGGCCCTGTTTAAAGCATATGTAACATAACTCTTATTCCATGCATCGTCAATGTGCACATCGGCCTCTATTGAGCCAAAGCAAGTCCTTATTTCCACAGAGATATCTATTTTGTATGTATAGAATTCACTTTTTCCTATGAAAGCTCTTAGAAGGATGTTAGTGTCACATAAATATTCAACAACCCACTTATCGCTTACCTCTGGCTTCACATGAAATTCTCTCCACTCTGACAAATGATCACCTCTTATGGCTATAAATCCTTCACAATTTGTTCGAACATGGTAAATATTGAGAGTGAAGGATTTTATAAAAGTTTTGAAACCTATGTCCATGATGTTACTAATTTGAAAACTTCCCCTACTGGTATGAGAGCTTAAATCTCTCACATATTTTTCAACTTGGTGAAATTTCCAGGCGTTTACACTTGCTACTTTCATATCTAGATTGACTGAGATCAAATCCTTTCCCTCATAGTACAGTCCAAGATATCCATACTATGGCTTGCTAGACTCATTTTTTCTCTGCATTTTGTTAAGCTCCATTCTCTCCAAGCAAGAAAGTAAATCCTCTGTATTTAGATTACAAGGTATAGTCATTATTATACCTGTTAGCAGCCAGGGTACAAGATCAACACCATTCACAAGTGTAAACATATGTCTACTGAGTTCCATGGTTTATTCACTGAACCGCTTGGCATTGTTGTCACATAAATAGGGCGATCTAAAGGAAATAGATACATGGAGTTTTGTCCCTTCGTGGGTGATTAAAATGTAACATATCAAGGAAAAATGAGCCAATGCCCTAGCCAAGCCATGCCCTGAAAATATTATCTTGTATGCTTTATAATTTTGGAAAAATCCCATACTAGGAAGATTGTAGTTAATTTTCTGAAAAATCTCATTATGAAACAAACCTTGGAAATATTTGGCCAATGCATCGTAACTCTTACACAATTCATCTTTGCCTGCAACTTTGGAGCAAAAATATCTCAAATAGAAAAACCCCACTTGAACGCAACAAATAAAGTATTATTGTCGTTCTTCTTACAATGAACCACTATAAAATCGGGTGCCATTAGTATGTTTTCCCAACAACTTGCTTTCTTTATTCATTATCTAGGTTAGCTAACGATGATAATAAAAATTCCTTGCTAATTTCATCGGAATTTGGTTGAAACATATTTTGATTCTAAGCACCCATTTTGATTCTACTATTGATATTCAACTCTGTCATCATGCATTCAACATAAGTTGTTGTGAAAGGGTGGAACTAGTTTCAATTATTTAACTTGGAAGCATTGAACAACAACAATAACAATGATGATATTTCTAAAATGACATCAATGCTGCTAATTGTACATGTTGCAGAATCCCTTTTTTGACAGCTTCCACGAATATAGATTTATTATGATTATTGTGAAAAGTTTGATACACAAAATTTTTACACTTCAAATATTATAGAAAATTTCACAGACTTCATACATTCATTTTTCATAGAATTCATACATTCAATAATAATATTTCCTTAGAGAAAATGTGTTGTTGATTTGCTTCAATAGGTTCTCTTCTACAAGGTTCTTACAAAGAATATATTCTTATCATGCCATAAGAAATAAGACTGAACACACCTTTTCCTGAGCTCAGATTTTAAACAAAAAAACACTGATAGTAATTTGGATCATAAAATATAAGTTTCAGACCTCCTTGAACAAGTGCTAAGATTTTGAATCATGCCTTAGAGTTTGGTTAAGGCTTCACTAAACTCGGATGTATACTATAAAGATAATTTTTAAATGTCTCAGTCCTTGAATATTCTCTCTATATGCCTCTACTCCCTTTTAGTATTCTTTTCTAGAGAGATATATATCTTCAGATAAGCCAACAACATGCAATCTTCAAAATACATTTCCCTTCACCTTAGCTATTCAAGATCCAATCTAAAAGTACCAAGTATGTACACTCTCAAAAGGCGGTCTGAATTCTCTATTACTCTGAAAAATTTATGAATTAATGAAAATTTTGTAATTATATCCAAAAATCAAGTAGATCATCTCCAAAGTTATAGGACAAGAATATTTGTTTGTTAAGAAAACACATAGTTACAGGACCGAATTTCAAGAAAAAGAGTCTCTTGAAATATCGTGCATACAAGGAGCATTATGAAACTGTGGCGTGAATATATATCCACTAAATTATCCACAAGTCATCTACAATATTCCCATATCATGATTATAATCAAGAAGTACGAATTTTGAAGGAAGTTAATTCTTGACCAAGATTCCTGTGGTTGATAATATGAGTTGTTCCAAGTTTTTATTTGGTTTGAAGTTGTACTAATGATCCTTAATCCAAATAAAAAATATCCAATGAAATTTTGTGTATGGAATTCATGAATTTCATCTTCTAGTTTAAAAATATGTGCTTCTGAGTTAAGTTCAGTATTATAGTTACATGTGAAGATCCGAAGGACATTACTCTGTGAGATATGAGAAGGACAGAGTAGAAGTTTATTGTAATCTGAATATTTCCTCGAGACACTTTATTTTTACCCTTTAGAGAATCACCATGTGGCATATAGTCTAATAAAGAGACTGAATCATCTTGTTGAATTTTGCAACAAGAAACAGTGAAATTGGCATCCGGAAACAACATCCTTGATCCTACTGAAAATTAAGCACCTACACTAGGTGGGGCCCACACAGGCTATTTTTAGGTGGAGGTATATTTATAGATGCAAGAGAAAATTCTATTTATAGATGATGTCTATTTGTAGATGCATGTGAAAATTCTGTTTATAGATGATGGTCTTTTTTGGATGTATGTGCGAGTTCTATTTATAAATCACATGTCTATTTATAGATGCATGTTGGCTATTATTATCCCTTAATATTAGTTGGACAATAAACAATAATATATTCTCAATGAGAACTTGGAAATAGTTAATTGAAGTGGAAAATCAGTTAGCTATAGGAAATTCTAGTTCAGAGGTTGGTTGGTGGGACATGCAAGTGGACTTAGTTTTAACTGAGTGACTCAAAGTTGTAACAGAGTTGGATGTGTAGTTGTGAGTTGTAAAGTAGTTTAACTTAGTGAAGTGAGTTAAAATCAGTTAAGTGAGTTAAACTCAGTTGTGCTAGTTGTAACTGAAGATACACTAGTGAGAGATCAAGTTAATTAACTATTAATTAATTCACAATCAATTTTCTCACATGCAACTGAAGATTTACTACTGTTAACTACATGCATGTCAGATCCAGTGGAGACCCAGTTGAGATGTAGGTGAAAGGGACAAATTGACCATTAGTTTTGACATTATCAGTTGCACACATTAAACCACACACACATTGGATGTTCCTATGAGGATTTCACAGTCAAGGCAGGAAATAATTCATTCATTCAGAGGCTTGACCATTAGGGATTGCATAGTGGAGGCAAGTTGTCTGGAGGCAGTAAATTGGCACATGAATTTGCCAATTTTTGTATGACAGTGTGAGACGATTTTATATTGTACTGAGAGGTCTTGGATTAGAGTTTGTATGATATTGTTTCATGATCCATGATATATACATAATATATGATAGTGGGGTTTTTAGCTTTATGCTTTCCCGGTAAAAACATCTGTCTTATGTGTGATTGATATTTCTTCTTGATATTTCAATTGGCGATTGTGTTTTAAATTCTGCAAAGATTTTTGTAGAAGTGATTCTATATTTAACTGTGGCATATAATTGTTAGATAAGGAGAATCCAGGAAATATAATTTTTTTATTAAAATTTCTACATGGTATCAGAGCACATGAGATTTCAATTTTGAAGTAGGATCTGAGTTTGTTGGTGGAAAAAAATTGAATTTGCAGAAATATTTTCTTGGTTCTACAATTGAGTAAAAATAGAAATGGATTTCAATGGATTGTGGCTAGAGTATGCACTCGAGGGCAGCTTGAAATACATTTCTTGGAAGGACAGGATGGAGGTGATACTCGAAGATAATGGCTTGAAGGAATTCATTGACACAGATGTTCCTAAGCCTACTTCGACAGATGCTGCATTACTTGATGCATGGAAAAAGAAAGTGGAAAGGGCGAGGAGGATTCTATTCGAGGGATTATGAGACCACATTGTCTCAATTATTCATGAGAAATCCACACCATATGCTATGTGAAATGCCTTGACAGATCTATTCCAAAGCAACAACAACCATAGGAAATTGGTGCTCAAAGATAAACTCAGGAATATCAAGATGGAAAAGAGCGACACTATTCTGGTATACTTATTCTGGAGTGTAGGAATAAGTGTTGCTGATGATTATTTTGTGAGTTTGGCTCTCTTGGGGCTTCCTAAGAGTTGGCACAATTATGAATACTCTATCAATGGACGGGAAAAACTACCCGATTGGGAACGACTGTGGTCGGATCTAGTGTAGGAGGAGTTCAGGTGGAACACCAGAGATGGCTCTTCATCAAAGCATGATGATGAAGAGGATTGTGATTTGACTGCCAAGGTGAAGAAGGGGCAGGGGAAGAAATTACATTCTAAATCTGAGGCTGGTGAAGATGGAAAGGAGCACAACATGTCCAAAGTGAAGTGTTTTCACTGTCATGAGCATGGGCATATTGCCAAAAATTGTCCACAAAAGAAGAATAACAATATAGCTGCTAGAGCTACAGCTGGCGAGGCCCTTGCATCGCAATTTGAGCTTGAATTCTCATTGATCACATGCATGGTGTCAAGTGCATTGGGATCGGGGTGGTACTTGGATAGTGGTGCTTCCTTTCACATGATGGGAGAGAAGAAAATTTTCAGTGACTTGGAGGAGAAAGATCTCTGGATGTATATTGAGTTGGGCGATGAAGGACGATACAATGCGACTGGCATTGGTACCATTACCTTTCAAAGGGCGCCAGGTAAAATCTTTCATTTAAAATATGTAATGCATGTACCAAGTTTGAAGAAAAATTTAGTCTCAGTCACAATGTTAGAGAATAGAGGCTATGATGTTGTCTTTAGTGAAGGAAAAGTTTTCCTTCAACAAAAAGCAACATGGCAAGCCAAGAAGGTTTGGATTCGAGTTAAGAATCTCTATATACTTGATGTAGATGGGATTTCTACAGAGCTTCCTACTATTTGGAAGTGTGAGAAAACCATGCAATTGACCCTTGAGAGGGAGCTGGATTTACATGCAGGTAAGAGTGAACCTCAGGATGTGGAGTAGCCACAAGATGAGGATCATGGAGTAGGAGAAACCACTCATGTAGAGAAATTTCGTGCTAGATGGGTAGAGGGAGTGCATGCAGCTATACCACCAAGTGAGAGGTGGGGCGACATGCATGGATAATCCCAAGAAGAAATTTCTTGGAAAGATTCATTGAGATGGTGTGGATCTCATGAATCAAACCTGGCTATGTGGACCCCACAATACAAAAATATCAAGATCAGTTGGATTGATGCATTCAGATGTCATGAGGACATGAAATAAAAGTGACAGTGTCGAATACTGGAGCGCGGATTAGAGTTGACAGCAAGAGTAGAGTGCATGGATGCATAGGTCAACAATGCAGTGGATCCATAAGACATGTGTAATTGGTACCAGCAGTAGTCAGAAGACTTTGATGACATATGCATTATACTTATTCAGTTGTTGGAGGCTATTCAATTTCGGAAATGTTGCATGCAAAGGTTGCGGGGCGCATGCATGGAGTTGCATGTCGCATGAAAGGACATTCATTTCTTGTTGAGAGGGAGTGTTGAAGTTTGCAACAAGAAACCGTGAAATTGGCATCCAGAAAAAACATCCTTGATCCTAGTGAAAATTAAGCACCTACACTAGGTGGGGCCCACACATGCTATTTTTAGATGGAGGTATATTTATAGATGCATGAGAAAATTCTATTTATAGATGATGGTCTATTTTAGATGTATGTGTGAGTTCTATTTATAGATCACATTTCTATTTATAGATGCATGTCAGCTATTATTATCCCTTAATATTAGTTGGACAATAAACAATAATCTATTCTCAATGAGCACTTGGAAATAGTTAACTAAAGTGGAAAATCAATTAGTTATAGGAAATTCGAGTTCAGAGGTTGGTTGGTGGGACATGCAAGTGGAATTAGTTGTAACTGAGTGATTTGAAGTTGTAACAGAGTTGGATGTGTAGTTATGTGAGTTGTAAAGTAGTTTAACTTAGTTAAGTGAGTTTAACTCAATTGTGCTAGTTGTAACTGAAGATACACTAGTGAGATATCAAGTGAACTAATTATTAATTAATTCACAATCAGTGGTCTCACATGCAACTAAATATTTACTACTGTTAACTACATGCATGTCAGATCGAGTGGAGACCCGGTTGAGATGTAGGTGAAAGGGACATATTGACTATCAATTGTGACATTATTGGTTGCACACATGCAACCAAACACACATTGGATGTTCCTATGAAGATTGCGCAATCAAGACAAACAAAAATTCATTCATTCATATGTTCTTGACCATCAGGGATTGCGCAGTGGAGGTAGTAAATTGGCACATGAATTTGCCAATTTTTGTATGATAGTGTGAGATGATTGTATATTGTACTAAGAGGCCTTGGATTATAGTTTTGTATGAGATTGTTTCATGATCCATGATATATACATAATATATGACAGTGGGGTTTTTAGCTTTATGCTTTCCTGGTCAAAACATTTGTGTTATGTATGATTGATATTTCTTCTTGATATTGCTGGCGATTGTGTTTTAAATTCCGCAAATATTTTTGTAGAAGCAATTCTGTATTTAACAGTTGTATATAATTGTTAGATTAGGAGAATCCGGGCAATACATAATTTGTATTAAAATTTCTACACATATTTAGGCATAAACCTATTGTATACTATTGACAAAAGTTTGAAGAAGACTAAGATTAGAACTTTACCTAAAGTTGTTCTTTTCCATGTTAAGACATATGTCCGAATTGATGATCTTGTATACTAGGCCAATACCTAGTGACTTGCTAAGAAAACTGAAGCATACCTCCGTGAAAAACCTATAGACTCCTGTTGGGAAAGGTTTTATGTAATTATGAGACTCTTTATGTGTGAGGACATGTAGACTGTTTAATGCCTTGAAGTTGAATCCTTTACAGTGGAGGACCACCCTGTGAGCTAATGGATAATCACCTTGTTATGAATGTGCACATGAAATCCATGTGAACCAAGAGGAACATTGCTAGCAACTTGAAAGAATTATTTGTGGCCCAACAATTAGAAGTCTGAGGTATCTTTGTTACAAGAAGATGAAATTCATCTATTAAAGGTATGAACATGGAAAATTGACAAGGTCTGTATCTTGTTTTTCATTATTCAAGAACTAGGTATGAATATTTGTTAAGGTTTCCTTCCTAATTTTAAATGATATTGCTTATATTGTTGAAGATCTGTTGAAACATGAGGGTCTAAAAGGATATATTGAATGGATAGGAGTATCCTATCTTGTGAATGTATTCTTTATCATTCTCACATAGAACACATCAGGATGGACTGTGAGTGTTCCTTTTTCTGAGATTCTTTTCCATCAAAATATTCCCATGAACCATTCATTTCCAATCAAAACATGTTAATATTAGGTAGACTATCCTATGCCAGATTATTTCCCATAATCTATTTGAAAGGGGATGAGGTAGTTTATGAACTAACTTTTCATATCCCACCCTACATGAATAGAGGAATTTATTACTGCTCATCCATGTTCTCTGATCCAAATTTGTGGTTGCAATTAGAGTGAGGTCCTTTAGAGAATTGATCAATGGAATCTTATGAGACTGAAGATTCAGGGGGATATTGTGACATTTCAAACCAGCCCAATGTCCATTGTCATCCTATTGAGAAATATCAATTATCTTATTGCATCCATTTGTTTCCATCCAATTTGGAAGCTCTTTAACTCTGTCATTCTCATCGATTAATGAATTTGTGTGAAATATTGAACTAATGATAGATTTAGGTACAAATATGTCATATGAGTGATATTGATTATGTATTAAGGATTAGAGACAATGTTAATGTTATGTGAGAACACTATTATACATAGGGATTTTGTGTGAAACTGAGAAAATGTGTGTGTAAATAGTTGTGCTTTCATTGAACATAGGAGAAGTCACATGGTCAAATGAGGATGCATGGATGTCAAGAGAATAGTACACAACAAAACAGGTAACCGTATGAAGGAATATGCCATAAAATGAAATGGTGGTTTATTGTTGGATCATGGGATCCCATGAAGGAGAACCTGTTCACTATCAGGTTAATTGATGAACCTTCAGAACTTTACATCTATGCAATTCCTTTTGGAGAACATGCTCATTGTATTTGCTTTTAGATTCCAATTGAATAACTAAGAAATCATTCAGGTAATCCATTTAGATAGGAAGAGTTAGGGAAGAGGGGAATTTACAAATGGTGAGATAATAGTTGAGATTCCATCTATGTACACCAAGAATTGGTCAAGCCCAACGTCAATCAAACTATTGTAGAGAATTGACCAAATAAGCATAAAAAATCTACAAACCCGAGAGAAGTTTGCATCATGTATGTAATGAATTAATATGGAGAGTAATGGGTAGAGTATCTCTATTTGTAGTATCCTTGGAATCCATTATTTTTCTTTTCATTCATTTATGAACTAAATTAGAAGTCAAAATTGATCTAGATACCAAATTCCCAATGAAATATTAAGAGTGTTTATCAAAGGAAAACCTGTGAATCGAGCACATGACCTAGTATATATGAAAAATGCACCTAGGCAACATTTTTTTGGACATGAAATGACCTAAAGGTTGCATTGATTGGACATAGAGGCCTAAAAATGGAGAGAAATACGATCAAGAATTAGAAATTCACAATATGAAGTCACTAGAAATTCTACCCAATTGAATGAGATCAGTGGAAATTTGACAATGCTGACCTAGTAGAGAAATCAGCCAAGTATCTAATGAATGTGTCATTTGCACTAGAGAAACCAACTTGTATCATGTAGAGTGAGATTTTGGATAATTCATATGCTATTTCTAAAGGTTGCATAATTTTATATTAGAGAAAGTATACTCTTTGGAAATAGATACAAATCAAAGTAATTCTCTTTGGGAAGAAAAAAAAGAGCTTGAGATACTCACGAGTTAAGTAGAGGAAGATAAACACGATTTTCAATATTACATATGAAGACAAGGGAAATTATAGCAAGTGAATTTGTGTATAAATACAGAAGATAGTTTTAGAAAGAGAAGCTAAATAGAGTTGAGGAAAATTGTTGAATGCAAATAATTTGATGGGGTTCATTTGAGGGAGTGCTGATCAACTTCAATGGGAACTAGCACTAGTTTATATGCTTACTCATATGCTTCCCATCTTAGCTCAAATATAGGGAGCTAGTTCCTCGGTCTACTGGTAAATAATTCATTGGTTGAGTTAATGCCTTTCTTGAAAAGCCTTAAGGTTGAGAACTAGGGAGACTCGAACAACATCTTGCCCCCAAAACTCACAAGAGGGGACCACCATAGTTCGTGATCATTGAATGACATGCCATATCTGAGAAATTAATCCTTCTAGGAAAGAAAAATCTTAACAACCTCACAAGCCTTCCAAATTATTTGCAAAACAGAAGTACTAACAAATTTAACTTGAGAAGGGGTGATAAAAAGCCCTGCCATGTATGCTTCCTGAGGGGAAAGACTTGATTGATTTGGAATGTGAGATGGAACTTTCAAGAGTCATTCACCTTAACAGCTCGGATCACCCACTTGGCACATAAGGTTTTCACCTGAAGGTCAGTTGATGATACCCAAAACGACCAACTCTTGAGGCACACAACACGACACCTAATTAATTATGTTGAGCACCTTCCTTTTGTCACTCTTAGACCATAAGAAATTTCAGAAATCCTTCTCATATTGCATAAGTTATTTTAGAGTTGACCCAACATGAAGAGTAGTGGGTTTTAGACAAAACCTTTATGTAAATTTGAAATTTCTCTACCAAGGATGAGTGTTTAGCAATCCCTTGATATGTTCATCTAAAAATTCTGGACCACCACCTCCCATAGATCTTTAGGAGAAAGTTAGAAACCTAGAAGGTGAAAGGGGTGATCAACAATATGAAAACTTGGCCAGGTTCAGTCCAACCTAGTTTTGAAAGGATGTCTAGTTGGTTATAGGTTGTTGGTTCTGCTTGTAGCTTTGAGTTTTAGCCTGTAGAATATTAGATTTCGAAGCCACACAAAAATTATCCAGACATTCCATGGTGGTCTTCCAAAAAGTTTGTTCCTCTACAATTGTTAGAAATGAATGGTCGACCTAGGGAACATTGACAAGTTGCTCCTATGTAAGGTTTGGGAGAAGGATTTCTCAAATTATCTCCATATCGAATTTCGTACACAGAAGGTAGCCTAGGGCTGCAACATCCAAGACATGTAAGGTTGAGGCTAGGGGACACTCTTGTTGAATCGATCAAGAGGGCCAAACTTTTTCAGATTTTCTTATGTTAATGAAGAGACATGGCTATGCATCTGCTAAGAGGGCCTTGAATCTACTGATGAAGGTGTGACCAAATCCCAAAGCTCCGAGCATCATTTAAATGAAGCAACATTACACTTGGGAATACGTTTTCTCAAATTCAATTTAGATAAATGAGGCATTGAGGCCTGAGCCCATTCCATGCCTTTCTTTACTGCAATAACATTACCCAGAATGTAGCAGCCCCATATAAAATTTACTATAGGCAGATGATATTTGGAAGAATATGCTTCATGTGTAATTCAAGCACCTTGTCCAAAATTTCATAGGATGTGTTTAAGCAAAGTGATGGGTCTTTGGCTAGTAATTAGCTTCAGGTTTCCCACTTTAGGAATAAACGTGATAAGGCCCTGATTGATTCTAGCTCCCAGAGACTGGTTTTTAGGAGTTTATTTATAAACTTGAAGAAGGTTAAACCCAATAAATTCTCATGTGGCCTAATATAACTCACAAGAGAACCTATTGAGGCCATGTGCCTTATCATCAACCATTTCGTGGAGGAGACTGGCCATAATATTGACCTGTTATAGTATTGCCTTAATAATAGAGGAAATTATTTTTCACTCAATTGTCTAATTACTTCCCACTAAGATTGAAGTACACATTAGTTACTCATTCACAAATTGACAATGATATTTATCAAATTTCTTATGCCAATTTTGAGGAAGGCAAGAGAATACTTAAGAATTTGACTCTTTATAATAACTTGAATGAACACTTAACTTGTCAAGAAGTTACTAATGATTTAGGGAATGAGGCTATTAACGCAAAAAAATTAGATTCTAAAGAAGTCACAAGGCACAACAAAGTTAGCACTTTTATTAAGATATTTCACCAATTTTCAAAGAAAATTAATTGTAAACAATATATGTAATTCCTTTATATTCCAATTATTTCCAATGAGAAGTGATCAAACCTTTGGGGTAGTAACAAAACTCTTATGTTCTAAAGTAGTCAACACCAAAATTTTATCAAGTTGACTCCCATAGGCTTATTCAATGATATTTCTGACGTTACATGTGCTTCAAAACTTATCAAATGACCTTTAGTGGGTAACCAGAACAACAATAAATAATCTCATGAGAATAGAAAGCTAACAGTGAAAATATGCATGAGATAGTTTTGAAATTTCGAGTTCTAAAGAAAATAAAAAATAAAAGAAAAACTTGAAATCCAACATGTAAACTATGAAAAGATAGTCATGCTATTGAGATGCCACTGCTGTATTGGATCATACCTTTGCAAGTTTAAGAGCGGTCAAAAGTAGTAATAGGATTAGTCCTCCAACAAAGCAGATTTGTAACCCAGATAACAAGGAAATAAATCCAAACATTGTGATTATTATATTTTGATTCCTTACTTTTTAAAGGATTTCTATCGTGTATTATCTCTATGATTAAGGTCAGCAGTGAAATTCTTTGAATCTTGTGTATAATTTACAGTATGCTATAACTTACGATGAGAGAGGAAGAAGGCCACAATACCTTGAAACCTTACTCCAAAGGGTAGTATGTCAAATCAAAATGCCAAATGATAGTGCTTGGGCCTAAAAAAGGTGATGAAACCTCTCCAACGATCACGTTATATCTGCATTCACCAATAATTAGCCTAGGACTGATACTTAACAAAAAATGCTCGTAACCAGCTTCAAAAAACCAATTATATCCGAGTTAAATTTTCAATTTTAAGGGAATTTTTGTAATGTTTCAAGATTCACAAAACCACTTCTCTCTATGGTTTCCAAACCAGCTCAAGGGCTTCAAATGTCTCTTGGACTTGAGTAAGAAATCCCTAAAAAAAAAAAATCGATTTATGCTCAGGCCTTCAAAAATAAATTTCTTGCAATTTCAGACTTAAACTATGCATTTGATTACAATTCTAAGTGGTTTATACCTCCTTAATAACCTCAAATGCACTTAATCCCTTTATCAAAAGATAAAAAAACATTCTGGTTGAAGAAAAAATGACCACAATTTCTAAATATCCTGTTTTTAGGGGCTGGTTACATGCTATACAATCCTGGTTTCATACTCTGTACAGGTCACTGCTATCAAATCTTGGAGAAGACAATCATACAAACTCAAAAAATTCTGAGCAAAGTCCTTTGGTTAAAGATGAGAAGTTTGATGTGTGAAACCTAGGGTTGGCTTTACACAATTTACTAGAACCAAGAGCATAAAAACACAAAAGTACACAAGTTTAAGAGAGTTTCAAGCCTTGAAAATAGTTGTAAAAGTTCCTTAAACTTTCCTCTGTCTGATCTAAGCATCCAAAATCTCCAAAAAATCCTTTGTGGCACGAGATAGAACTCTGCATGACTATGTCTGTTGATGGAAGATAGAGCACTTGAAACTAGTCTTGCTCATGTCTTTCCTGCCTTGGTTGCTTTCCCCTTTGTTTCTACCCCCTTTGCTGGGTCAATTGAGCACATGTTCGATCAATCTCTTTAATAATCTCTCAATTTAATTCTTTCAATATTCTTTCATATTTATGTATGATGCAGTGGCCCGAATGATGGTCAGCCTGTCTATCTAACCCTCTTCCTTCTCAGTACCAAATCCAGATTTTTTCCCATGTTTACCTGCTGTTGTGGCTGAACATGTTTCATAGTAACAAGCATGCATGTTGTTTCTGTTTACTAAAGAACCAAAAAACCAAACATAAAGTGAATGAAGGTGCTTCTATGTGTGTTTCCAGCTTGACAGGAACAAGATGGAAGTGGTGCTGATTCTATGCGTGTGTTTTCATCCCCCATGCCCAGGAAGGTGCTGATTCTAGTGTTTACCGGTTTGACCTTAATAAGAGGTGATTCTATTTTCATGAAAAATTTCTCATACCCCATCCATGAAGGTTTTATGTTCAATCCTGATCCTTTTTAGAGGACTACTCAACCACTGAAAACCAAAATTGCTATGGATTTCACAAGGTGGAATATGCATCCAAGACAAACAATCAAGGAATGGAACAATTGCAACTCTGGTATCTGATATCACATGGCCTCTCCACATTAACAGATGCTAAACTTAGTGATAACACAATAGGAAAACTGAAATTGATTCCACAACACTTTTCACTCCTCAATGGAAGACTTCTCTTCCATCTTGGAACCAAACCCTGGGTTCAATAGGGCATTGGTCAGTTCAGTGTTCAGGCGTTCAACGTTTAACGTTCAGCATTCAGCAGGGTGTCAGGTAGATCGGCAGGGTCAAGTCTGGTTCAACTCAAGTCTGCATGTAGAACAGTGACAATGCGTTCAGAACAATGATTCAAAGGGTGTATTTTTTTCAAGAGGGAATAGGGAGGCTGGGTGAAGGGTGAAATTTTTTTGAGTCAGGAATTGGAATTGGAATTAAAATTAAAAATTGAATGTAAATAATAATATTAAAAAAAAAATTTATATAAACTATTAAATTAAAAAGTGAATATAAATAAATAAGATATTAAGGTGTATATAAATTATTTAATATGTAAAACTTACCACTTTCCACACACACGACCCGACCTGAACGCGTTTCCTTGGGCGCCCTCACATGACACGAACCGACTTGCCCGAACTAAGGTACAATGGAGAAAATGGAAAATGGGTCATAAGAACATGCACATTAAGGGACACGGGCAGTCACAACTTAGCATTTTTGATACGACCTCCCTCACACGACCCGACCCGACTTGACCTGAAAACTTTTCCTTGGGCTCCTTGACATGGCACGACCAGACCTGCCTGAACGAAGGCACAAAGGAGCGCCAAATGGAAAATGGGTCGCACGAACATGCACAAGGCACATGGGCGATCACAACTTAGAATTTTTGATATGGCCACCCTCACACGACCCGACCCGAGTTGACCCAACCTGAACACGTTTCCTTGGGCACCCTCACACGACACGACCTGACTTGCTCGAACGAAGGTACAAGGGAGCTTATAGCAAATGGGTCGCACAAACATGTAGAAGGCACATGGGTGGTCACAACTTAACATTTTTTATATGACCGCCCTCACACAACCCGACCCGACCAGACCCGAACGCATTTCCTTGGGTTCCCTCACATGGCACAACCCGACCTGACCCAACTCGAACGCATTTCCTTGGGTGCCCTCACACGACCTGACCCGACCCGACCTGCCCGAATGAAGGGACAAGGGATCAAATGACAAATGGGTCAAATGAACGTGCACAAGATACATAGGCAGTCACACCTTAGCATTTTTCATACGGCCTCCCTCCTAGACCTGACCCGACCATACACGACCCGACCCGACATGACCCAACCTGACCCAACCCGAGTACCTGACCCGACCCGACCCGAATGTGTTTCCTTGGGCACCCTCACACAACACGACCCAACCCGTCCGAACGAAGGCACAAGGGAGAAAATAGAAAATGGGTCGCACGAATGTGCACAAGGCACACAAGTGGTCACAACTTAGCATTTTTTGTATGACCGCCCTCACACGACCTGACCTGACCCGACCCAACCCTAACATGTTTCCTTGGGTGTGATCACACAGCACGACTCGACCTGACCCGACCCGAATGTGTTTTCTTGGGTGTGATCACACGGCACGACCCAACCCAACCCGACCCGAACACGTTTCCATGGGCGCCCAGACACGACCTGACCCGACCAAACGAAGGCACAAGGGAGAAAATGGAAAATGGGTCGCACAAATGTGCATAAGGCACATGGGTGGTCAGAACTTAGCATTTTTGATATGACCTCTATCACAAGACACGACCCAAACGCGTTTCCTTGGGCACCTTCGAATGCCACGACTTGACCCGAACGTGTTTCCTTGGGCACCCTCACACGACTCGACCTGAACCAACCCGCCCGAACGAAGGCACAAGGGAGAAAATGAAAAATGAGTCACATGAACATGCATAAGACACATGGGTGGTCACAACTTAGCATTTTCAATTCGACCTCCCTCACATGACCTGAACCGAAAGAATTTCCTTCGGCGCCCTCAAACGACACTACCCGACCCAAATCGAACGCGTTTCCTTGGGCCCCTCACTGTAATATCCAAAAATGGGAATGCACATAAAGCCTGCTGGAATAACGCACTCTTCACAAATTGGTGCACTGAAATGAGTTTACAACTCCTGTATCCATTATATCAGTGGATTTAGTGCCTAAATCCAAAAGGAGAGAAAAAACAAATCAAACTAGGTGAGGTAAATAGACCTCCCACCATCTAGTATGGCTGAAAAACACCCAAAAAATGGGGCTGCAGTCATGCACAACAATACTGCTTCAGAAATAATGCAGTTCCACTGAGTTAAAGCAGAAGATCAATATGGAGGCTTAATAATTACATGTACATTAGTAAAACAGATCTATAATGTGGCCCATACAGTGTACAAGAGAAAAATAGAAGATTTACATGAAGAAACCCTCAAGATTGAGGTGCTGCAACAACATATTGAGACTACAAAATTTTACAGCGTTATTTTATTGGGCTGCAGATGGTGTATATTACCCTTCATATCTAGAGTATATTTTTATTCAAAAATATGGATCTAATTCAGATCTATATACAAGAAGATCTCCTTAATACATCCCCCTTGGGGTTTTGAGAAAAACATGAGATACCCAGAGTAGATCTAAGATCTAAGTTATAGATCTGTAGAATTATTCAAATATTTATGCAGTAAGTACAATAGTAATAGATCAGATCTGGAACAAACATGGATTGGGTGGCCAATCCATGGATCACCATAGTGTAAGGAAGAATCCTTAACACCAGAGATCTCTCCTCCAAAATGTTGCCAAAACACCCTGCAACTTACTCCTTGCAAATAACGCAGTTAGGAAGGAAAATTATGTTGTAGGCTCTAGCACTAATTTGGCCTGATGCCAATATCCGAAGTTGTAGCAACAAGGATCCAGAATCCTCTTTCCAATGGGATAGAAGGCTGTCCTACTGAAAAGAGCCTCTAGATTTGCCTAGATATGAGTAGATCTAGCCTCCACTTGCTGTAGCTTACAAAGACAACTAAATCCTCAATAGGATCTATGTTGTAGTTGGAAGATGAAGCTTGGCCAACTACCTGATAGTGGACAACATGTAACAGGACTCCTCCAAGAGCTTCTCAATGGAAGAGGTGGGATTCACGACCGGGAAAACCCTAGTGCCAAACAACACTATTCTCAACTAAACAACCAGAGAATGAGGGATGTCTAAACAGAAAATACCTTCAGAAATATCAAATCATCAACCCCCTTCTTGGTGTCCTTATCTTCCTTTTATAATGTGGAAATATTGTCAAACCCTAAACCGTCTTGATGATTTAGCTTCATTCACATGAGTGGCCTCTAACATGAACTGCATTGTGCCTCTAGGAGATACATTGCATCTAGACAACACTGTTGATTTGGTCTTGTTGACCCAATCAATTGATCCAACCTCTTTCCCACTTAAGTGTGTTTATGAAAATAGCTCAGATTTAGCATTGTTCACATTGAGAATGATTTATTTTGTTGTTTAGGAGTTTTATTGATCCTCTTTTACAATTTTATTCATGAGACAGAAAAATTAAAAATAAAATTGTATATTCCCATTAGCTTGAATAATTGGGAATTTTATAGTCCTCCCCTCCAAATATTGCTTGTCCTCAAGCAACTGATAGGGTGAGTGCTGTAACACTTCTCCTTCCCCATTGGTGAAACCATCAAGGATCCATCTCTCTGCATAAGCTGAGTGTTCACTAATCCAACCTCCCGTGAGTTTTCCCCCCAAAGTCATTATGAGATGTACATAATCCATCCCACAAAGAGTCAAGAATGCCACTGAAACAAACATGGCTGAACCCCTGCTCTCCCGGAAATATGTAGCAAAGTATACATAGAGAGTCTCCATCCCATGTGGTACACACATGCCTCCCATTATTCCTCCATACAAATCCAAAAGTATGACAAGTACATCATCCATGGATGGAAGAAAAATTACAATTACATAAAAAAAAATTTGAACAAGAGGAGGTGGGTCATAGTCCCACATATGGTACTAGCGTAGGGCATCTCCTGCTTGCATCAAATCAAGATGTGGTAAGTGGTCTTCCCACCACTTAGTTGCTGCCCATGTTATCTCACTATGGCTGAAAGTGTGAGATAAGTTTGGTGCATTAGGGAAGCACCCATCATGATAGAGAATCTCCCTTTGTTCATCAAGGGAGTGGCCAAATTCAGGAATTTGAGTGGCCCAATGTTTGCCATCAGATTTACATGATATATCACTCCTACTTGGAGCCATGGCCTGCATAAACATGGTGAAATAATATGGATAATTAGAAAATAAAACTTGACTTACATGATCATATTACCCACCATCAATACCTTTCAACACATGGAGTTGTGCATGGATCTTTCTCCTCTTTCAAAAAAAGGAAGAGATGGCTGAATAACCCCTTTATGGAGTCATGTTTTTGCCCCAAATCCACATAATTCATGAATTATTGAAAATGCTGATACAGTTCTTCTTTCAAGCCTTCCCAATCAAAGCTTCTCATTATGATGTTGTAGATCCTCATGGAGTACATATGGCTAAAACATAACTCTTTGTAAGCTCTTTGTAGTAGCTTCTACTTGAGCTTAGCATCTATAGACAAGAAGATACTACCATGATGATAGATGACCTCTTCTTGGACTAAATGGCCCTCTTCATGTAGCTGGTCATCAAGTATCATACAAGTGTGTATATCTTTGGAATAATCCACTAGAAGTTTGGATTTCCAATACAGATCTAGACTGCTCAACAGTGACAGCGCAGATGATGCACCAACAGAAATATCTGTTATGTTGCTGATATCCTCCATGACATCTCCCATGCCAAAGGTGTGTGTTGGAAGGATGATCCTTCCATTTTTCTCTTCCCACAACACAGATCTAGATATGACAGTGGGTGGTGATGATAAGGGAACAAGATCTCCCTTCTTCTTGAGCTTACCCAAGCCTCCCAACGCTGTAGCTTTGTCTTCTAATGCTCCAATCCTTCTTGGATCCATGAGTGGAGCATCAAGATGTGATACACATTTAATAAAATTTGAATCAGGTGGTCTCCTAGGGGGTTTTCCACAAGACAATGATGCCTCATGGTTCATCCTCACATGCCTGTCAAATGGGATCAACATCTCCTTACTTACATTGTGTAAGTTCACCTCTGATTTTTGTGTGGAAGTCCCATGATAATGTGATGTCACTCTTAAAGATGAAAGAGTGATTTTGATTGAAACATTTGCTCCTTTATCTTCTTCATGCACTAGTGAATAATCTCTTTCTATAACAACGTTGTGACCCCTCCTCTATTCTGTCTTATTGTCTACTAGCGTAGACACCTGCTACTCATGTCTTCCATATGTAAGATCCTTTGGAACTATTTGCAAAGAAGCAAGATCCCCTCTAATGGAAGCCATTGATTCGTCTCCTTCCTCCTTATCATCAATGTAGCATGCCCCATTAATAGGTGATCCTTCCTCTTGATCCCTTCTTGAAAAAGGACTGCTCGTGTCTTCCTCTTGAGGAGAATGTTCTAGTTGAAGTGAGGCTTTTGTCCTTGGAAAATCATATTGCAGATCTTTAACCTTTTCAACAACATTCAAAAATGGAGTTGGCTTTATGGATTTCTCCAACTCATGCAAAGATTTAGACTTCTTTGGCTTGATTTGCTTCCTCAAAGAATTTTCAGAGTATACATCAAATATTTTCACTAGCCTCCTAGTAAATGTTGCATAAGAAGAAATGTTGACATTTTTCAAGGAGAGTGACTCAAATAGCCACCAGGCATAAGTCTTACCTTGAAGATGCAACACTTCTACTCTCAAGGCTTCTTCTTTTGACACTTGATGCAGCTATAAATATGTGTCAATCTGCCCTACCCCAAGATTGGGCTGAGCTTTTAGGTGATCCATCAAAAGTAGGTAGAGAAAATCTACCCAAAGTGGGCTACATGCACCCTGTTTTCTACTATAGCTGTAGGATCTCCTTTCTTCTTTAATTTGACAGAAATTTGGGAAATTGAGATTCTCTTTGAATCTCTTTGATTTGGATTCATACTCTTGGAGATATTCACCAAGATTTTCCTCCCTTGGTGTCCCTTCTTCTCCTTCTTACTTTGACAAGAAAGTAGGCATGTTACAACGTTGTAAATCAGGTTGTGTGGCTGAATGCTCACACACATGATAAGAAGTTCTCGGGCTTCCTTGATGTGAAAATATTCTTGAGGGATCTGATTGTATTTCCCTCCTCATTTCCTAGATTTCTTCCTTCAACTCATGTATAGCTTGAGAAAGAGTGTTATAAAACTCTTCTCTTTTAATCCTTCCAGATAAAGGGGTTTCACCCTTCTTCCCTCTGTCTTCTGTGTAATATTTCTTCTATCTTCTTCTTTGGTACCTATTAAATATATCAGTGAGAGGTTCTCCTTCTTCTAAAGACATATTGGCTCTTCAAGAAAAGCACAGGCTGTGCCAAGAAAGATGCTCTGATACCACTGTAATATCCCAAAATGGGAATGCACAGCAAATCCTGCTGGAATAACACACTCTTCACAAATTGGTGCACTGAAATGAGTTTTCACATCTTGGATCCCATTGATCAGTGGATCTAGTGTCTAAATCCAAAAGGAGAGAAAAAAAAAATCAAACTAGGTGAGGTAAAAAGACCTCCCACCACCTAGTATGGTTGAAAAACACCCAAAGAATGGGGCTGCAGTCATGCACAACAATACTACTTCAGAAATAACGCGGTTCCACTGAGTTAAAGCATAAGATCAATATGGAGGCTTAATAATTACATGTACATCAGTAAAACAGATCTATAATGTGGCCCATATAGTGTACAAGAGAAAAATATAATATTTACATGAAGAAACCCTCAAGATTGAGGTGCTGCAACAACATATTGAGACTGCAAAGCTTGACAGCGTTATTTTATTGGGATGCAACTAGTGTATATTACACTTCAGAGCTAGAGCAGATCTGTATACAAAAATATGGATATAATTCAGATCTATATACGATAAGAGCTCCTTAATACATCCCCCTTAGGGTTTTGAGAAAAACATGAGATACCCAGAGTAGATCTAAGATCTAAGTTACAGATCTGTAGAATTATTCAGAGATTTCTGTAGTAAGTAAAATAGTAATAGATTAGATCTGAAACAAACATGGATTGGGTGGCCAATCCATGGATCACCATAGTGTAAGGAAGACTCCTTAACACCAGAGATCTCTCCTCCAAAACATTGCCAAAACACCCCACCGATTTGGCCTGATGCCAAGATTTGAATTTGTAGCTCCAAGGATCCAGAATCCTCTTACCAATGGGATAGAAGGCTGTCCCACTGAAAAGAGCCTCCAGATTTGCCTAGATCTGAGTAGATCTAGCCTCCACTTGGTACAGCTTACAAAGACAACCAAATCCTCAACAGGATCTGTGTTGTAGTTGGAATATGAAGCTTAGAAAACTACCAGATATTGGACAAGATGTAACAGGACTTCTCGAAGAGCTTCTCAATGGAAGAGGTGGGATTATTTACTGGGAACACCCTAGTGCTAAACAACACTATTCTCATCTAAACAACCACAGAATGAGGGATGTATAAACAGAAAATACCCTCAGAAATATCAAATCATCAAACCCCTTCTTGGTGTCCTTCTCTTCCTTTTATAATGTGGAAATATTGTCAAACCCTAAACCATCTTGATGATTTAGCTTCATTCACATGAGTGGCCTCCAACATGAACTGTGCTGTGCCTCTTGGAGATACACTGCATCTAGACAGTGCTGTTGATTTGGTCCTATTGACCCAGTCAATTGATCCAGCCTCTTTCCCACTTAAGTGTGTTTATGAAAATAACTCAGATTTAGCTTTGCTCACATTGAGCATTGATTTATTTTATTGTTTAGGAGTTTTATTGATCCTTCTTTACAATTTTATTCATGCAACAGAAAAAGTAAAACAAAATTGTATATTCCCATTACCTTGACTAATTGGGAATATTACACTCACATAACCCTACCCGACCCGCCCTAACAAAGGCAAAAAGGAGAAAAAGGAAAATGGATGTGTTTCCTTGGGCACCCTCACACGACTCGACCCAACCTGAACACGTTTCCTTGGGTGCCTTTGAATGACACAAACCGACCCAAACATGTTTCCTTGGGTGCCCTCACATGACCTGACCCAACCTGACCCGCCTGAACGAAGGCACAAGGGAGAAAACGAAAAATGGGTCACATGAACGTGCACAAAACACATGGGAGGCCACAACTTAGCATTTTCAATATGACCTCCCTCACATGACCTGACCCGAAAGCATTTCCTTCGATGCCCTCAAATGGCACCACCCGACCCAACTCGAACGCGTTTCCTTGGGCACCCTCACCCGACCTAATCCGACACAATCCACCCTGAACGTGTTTCCTTGGGCACCCTCACACGAGCCGACCTGACCCGAAAGCGTTTCGTTAGGTGCCCTCAAACAACCCTACCCGACCTGCCCGAACAAAGGCAGAAAGGAGAAAAATGAAAACGGGTCACGGGAATGTGCGCCACAAGGCACACGGGCAATCACAACTTAGAATTTTTGATACAACCTCTCTCACATGACCCAACCCGACCCGAGTACTCAACCCAAACGCGTTTCCTTGGGTGCCCTCACACATCACAACCCAACCTACTCGAATGAAGGCACACGGGAGAAAACATAAAATGTGTCGCAACAACGTGCACAAGGCACACAAGTGGTCACAACTTAGCATTTTTTATATAGCCACTCTCACACAACTCGACCCGACCCGACCTGAACATGTTTACTTGGGCGCCCTCACACGACATGACCCGAACCAACCCGACCTGAACGCGTTTCCTTGGGCGCCCTCACACGACCCGACCCGACCTGACCTACTCGGACGAAGGCACAAGGGAGAAAATGGAAAATGGGTCACACGAATGTGCACAAGACACATGGGCAGTCATAACTTAGCAATTTTAATATGGCCTCCATCACACAACCTGACTCGAACTCATTTCCTTGGGTGCCATCAAATGGCACGACCCGAACTGACCTGACCTGAGTGCTTTTCCTTGGGTGCCCTCACACGACCCAACCCGACCGAACGAAGGCACAATGGAGAAAATGAAAAATGGGTCACATAAATGTGCATAAGACACATGGATAGTCACAACTTAGCATTTTTGATACGACCTCCCTCCCACGACCCGAATCGAATGCGTTTCCTTGGGCGCCCTTAAATAGCACGACCCGAACCGACCCAACCCGAACACATTTCCTTGGGTGCACTCACACGACCCGACCCGATCCAACCCGCCCTGAACGTGTTTCCTTGGGTGCCCTCACATGACCGAACTGACTCGAATGCGTTTCCTTAGGTTCCCTCACACAACTTTACCTGACCCGAACGTGTTTCCTTGGGTGCCCTCACATGACCCTACCCGATTGTAATATCCCAAAATAGGAAAAGAAAATAATACAAAACACAACAGCTAGAAAATGCAGCAATATAGAAATAGAATAAATACACCACAAAAATAGACAGAATAGCTGAGTCATTTTATTAATCAAGAGGTGGAAAAAAAAGTACAACAATGCTAAAAAATATCAACACTCAAGCCGACAGAGATGGATAAAGCGACCCTCAAGTCTCCTAACTAATGACACTACATAACTGCTAATCTGTTGGAGGATATATTGTGCTGTCCCTACTAGAAATGCCAAGACTACAAATTTTGGATGAAATACATGTGTATATCATGCGATTCTGAAGCTTAGAAAGTGTCGGGATTTGAGATCGGGGCTCTATGATGAAAACAAAAAATAACGCAGAAAGGATTTCCAGATTGGCACACTTTGGAAAATCACCCTCCTAGTGCTTGCACTACATAACTGCTGGGTATACAGATCTATGTTATGAATTGAAGATAAAATGGTTGTAATGATACAAAAGAAGCTCAATGCTTGAAGGGTCGATCCCTTATCTAGATTCCCAAGCTAGAATCTTGAGATCTAGCTCCTCCTTTCTCTTCTCAAGTTGCAGCTGCAAACTGCACAAATGCTCTACTAGACTACACTATCAAGGAGGTTGAAGCTGTAACCTGCTTCTAGGTGATGGAATATAGCTCACAACTGATGGAAATAATCTCTCCAAAGTGAGGGAATGGTCCCTCACAGATTCCAAGTTGAAATACTTAGAACTTCCTTCCTCCCCTAGATCTACACAGTTGTAGTGCGTGATTCCTGTAGGGACTATTGCATGGAGGTGTAGAAATTATGGCATGATGCTGGATGTAGCAATACTGATCTCAAAATACTGAAATGGAAGCATAAGGTTAAATGACAATCCCTCCATCACTTTCATAGCTGAAATGCTAAGAACTACCTTCCTCCTCTCAAACCCTAAGACATGAATGCATAATTTGTGAAGCTGTATGTGCATAAGAGAGGGGATGAATGTGGCACCAATTCCTGATGATGAATGGCTGCTCAAAGAAACCTTTCTAGAGTAGGCACTCGAAGTCCCCCATGGATAAGGGTGGGATCTCCGCTCAGAGACACCCGTGTGCTAAACAACACAGTAGACTTAGCTAAATAGTTGAAGTGTGTAAATAAATGTCAAACGAAAATACAATATAAAATTCCAGATTGATTTGATTTGCTGCCTTTATCTTCCTTTTATGGTTGTGAGCCTTCCGTACCCCTGGCCCACCTCATAACTGCAATGCAAATGTGGCCACTAGCATCCATGAAGACTGTGCTATCATCCATGATCTCCATCATATCTGCAATTAATCTCCACTCCCTTCATCATGTGTGCATTTAATGCACACTTCATCCATCACTGCATCATTATTACTGTATGATATTACTTTTATTCCTCATCTATCTCGATCATCTTCCTCATTATTGCTCTATGATCTCCACTCTTCATTCATTAATAAGCTGCTCCACTACTCCATAATGTTGATCTATTATCTAACTAACCCACATTCACACAAAAAAAGTGGATTTTATTCATCTACGGGGTTTATGAGTCCCTCCACCCTTTTATTTACTTAACTAATTAAGAAAAGTAAGAACTCTAATATTCCATTAACTGATGGAAAATTGGGAATATTACAATCCTCCCCGCCAAAATGTTTCTTGTCCTCAAGTAACTGCAAAAGTGAATGTTGTAGTAATCCATCTCCCTCCAAAGTGGCATCCTCATATGGAAGGTCTCCCCATATGCTCCAATGTGTAATGAATGCCCAACTCCATAGCTACCTCTCTAGTATGTCTAGAATGGCCTCCAACTATGTAGTTAGATGCCTCTCCCCATCAATGAGTCCCCAAGTGGAAACCATCTGATGTACAAGAGCCTCTCCTCTGCATGAGATATATGAAGTGAAGTGGTTCCTTCCCCAAGTGGAAAGTCCCAACTCATGAGCTATCTCTCCAATCCATGCTGCATAGAGTAGGATGTATCTCTCCATGCTCCCATCATTGGCCTTGTTGGCCTTGCTTGCTCCAAGAATCATCTCAACACTATGAAAAATAGGAAATAAAGACATATGGGTTGACATGTGAAATGTCGAACCATACTCTCCTAATAGCAATCACCATAGAAATTCCTATTGTTGCCATATCACACCATCATCATACCAATTATGGTAGCCATATTCTCTCAAGAGAAGCCACCACATCAATGCCTCTTACTGCGATAGCACCTCATCATCATACCAAGTATGGTGGCCATACTCTCCTAAAAGAAGCCAACACAGTAAGGCTTCCTATTGCCATCCTACATCATCATCTTGCAAGGTATGGGAGAATGTCAGCCCATATTCTCCCAAGAGTAACCAAAGAAACAATGAATCTTTCTGCCACCTCACATTATTGTAATGAAAATCATGGAGCAACAATATACTGATTGACATGTAAAATTTCACATCAGTCCAACATTACCAAGATCCCTGGTGCCAAATCATGTGAGTGTTATGCAATGTCCCAAAAAATGGCACATACATTGACATGTGATATGTCATGTGATGTATAAACTCTCTCAAAAGTAACCAGTGCAACCATGCCTCCTGCTGCTGCATCAAACCAGTACTATGCAAGGAATGGATCATACAAATTTGAAATTTTGGGTGGTAACCATACTCACACAAGAGCAACCATCGCAACCATTCTTCCTACTGCCCCATGTCATAGATATGCAAGTAGCCTTTCAACCACTTGCTCATGATCCTCACCCATCCATTCAACTATGGATGGTGACTCCTATCATGCTTCAGCTTGGTATCCACCCAATGGAGAATACCATCCTCCTCAATCTGATGACAATATTTTCACTCCATGATATGTTGAAGTGCATCCTACTTGAGGTCTCTCCATGAGAACCTCTCATCGATGGCTTGGTAGAACCTATGACGTTCTGAATATGCTGTAGGTAGAACCTTCTCTTTGAGCTGTGAGATGCTCATCAAGAAGGCTCTATCCTGATAATGGACTATGTTTTGCATCACAAGATGTCTATCATCTACCATCTTCCCATCCAATGCTTCATAAGTGAGGCAGTCATCGGAATTCTCCAAGAATAATTGGGCCCCAAAATCATCACTGCTCCTCAGTGACAGTGCTGCTGATCTCCATGATGGTGTATCTTCTGTCTCATGGATCTCTCCATACACAATTATGAATTCATAGTTCCACATTTTACTGATTCAGACTATGCTCATCCTATCCTCCAAAACTCCACTCTCCAAAAAAAAGTGTCGTGTGCATCTCAATAATGTAAAACTGGGATGGATATATATATATATATATATATATATATATATATATATATATATATATCCTCCTTGAACAAGTCAAGGGTCCTCTGCACAGTGATAGTCTGCTACTTAAAATCAACAAGGTGCTCTAACCCTTGATCATGAAATTTCTCTGATGGCATGACCCCACAAATCTCAAGCTGAGGTGCTGAAATAATATGGGATGGAAATGTTTGCATACCTTGGATCAACTGATACTTGGGAACATCTTGCAAAGATACAAGAATTCCTCCAACCGATGCAATGACTTCTCCAACTGCTGGTGATGGTGATGATTACTCCTCTACTGCTGCACCAACATTGATATCTTCTTCCTCCTCCTCATGCAACTCTTGAATCATGCATGGGACTATCAATGTAAAATTCTCAAGACAATATTGCAAAGATGCAAGTGCTCCTTCTCCTGATGCAAGTACTTCTGCAACATGTGGTGGTTGTAGTTGCTCCTTTTTTGGAGTGATAGTGCTGGCATCTTCCTTTTTCTCCTCATGTGCTTCCTCATCAATGTCGGAAATTTTTTTAATGGGAATTACCTTTGGTTTTATTATATCAAACCTATTTACCAACCTGTGAGTGAAATCTACATAAGAAGTCACTCTTTCATGTTTCATATGGTTGAACCACCAATCTTTTGCTCCACCCTCAAGGTGCAACACTGCAATCTCAGCAACCTCTCTTTCTGCTACTGGGTGTAGCTGGAATAAATGATCTAACTCCTTCATCCAATATTTTTCTATGCTTATAGATGACCCATCAAGTGTAGGCAGGAAAAATCTATTCTGAATGTGCCCTTTTCTTCTATTGCTGCTGTAGGGTCTCTGGTTCAATTTGATTTGAAAAAAAAATTAGAGAGTTATATTCTCTTTAAATTCTCTTGATTGAGATTTTTGTTCTGCAATATAATCACTCAGAGTTTCATACTCCAAGTATCCTCCATCTCCATTCCATTCATCTTCTTATGCAAGGAAAGTGGGCATAGAAGAGTGTTGTGGAACTCTTTGAATTGCCATTTGTTTATGTTGTTGATAGGAAGTGCTTGGACCTTCCTCATTTTGAAACTTTCTTGAGGTTTATTTTTGCCTCACCCTTCTTATTTCTTTAACCTCCTTGGAGAGATCATGCATAGATCTAAAGACAAGTGTGGCAAAAATTAATCCCTCTGCCATTATAGATCTCTACTTTCTACTTCTTCTTCTGATGTCATAAGATCTAGTGCCCACAAACTGAGCCACAGATCATGCTCTGATACCACTATAATTTCCAAAAATAGGAAAAGACAGTAATACAAAAAAAAAACTGGAAACTGTAGCAATATGAAATATACTAAATACAAAAAAAAAAGACAGAATAGCTGAGTCATTTTATTAATCAAGAGGTGGAAAAAAAAGTACAACAGTGCTAAAAAATAGAAACACTCAAGCCGATAGAGATGGCTAGAGTGACCCTCAAGTCTCCTCATTGAAGGCACTGCGTAATTGCTGATCTGCTGGAGGCTATACTGCATTGTCCATGCTGGAAATGTCAAGACTACAAATATTGGCTGAAATAAATGTGTAGATCATGCTATTCTGGAGCTCAGAAAGTGTTGGGATTTGAGATCTGGGCTCTATGATGAAAACCCAAAATAACCAAGAAAGGATTTCCAGATTGGCACACTTTGGAAAACCACCCTATTAGGGCTTGCAATACATAACTGTTAGTTATGAAGATCTATGGCATGAACTGAAGATAAAATGGCTGCAATGATACAAAATCAATTCAAGGCTTGAAGGGTTGATCCCTTCTCTAGATTCCCAAGATATAAGCTTGAGATCTAGCTCCTCCTTTCTCTTCTCAAGTTGCAGCTGCAAACTGCACAACTGCTGGACTGGACTGTGCTGTTAAGGAGGCTAAAGTTGTATCCTGCTGCTAGGTGATGGAATATAGCTCATAGCTAATGGAAATAATCTCTCCAAAGTGAGGGAATGGTCCCTCATAGGATTACGAGATGAAATAATTAGAACTTCCTTCCTCCCATAGATCTACACTGCTAGAATGCATAATTCCTGTAGGGACTGTTGCTGCAAGGAGGTGTAGAAATGATGGCTTGATGCCATATGTCGCAATATTGATCTTGAAAGATAGAAATGGAATCACAAGGTGAAAGGATGATCCCTCCACCCATTTCTTAGCTTAAATGCTAAGAACTACCTTCCTCCTCTCAAATCCTAAGACAAGAATGTGTAATTCCTGAAGCTATATGTGCATAAGAGAGGGGATGAATGTGGCACCAATGCTTGATGATGAATGGTTGCCCAAAGAAACCTTTCTAGAGTAGGCACTTGAAGTCCCCTGTGGATAAGGGTGGGATCTCCGCTTGGAGACACCCGTGTGCTAAAAAACACAACAGAATTAGCTAAACAGCTGAAGCGTTGATCCAGATTTAATGCAGGAACACAACATAATACACATATAACCATAAACACAGAGATGCAACGGAAATAATGTTTCATTTTATTCAAATAAAATGAATGAAAATGATTTAATAGAAATGAAAGACTAGGGAACTTTTAGGCTTATCTACGAGAAGAGATGTGGTAGCTACAGGCCGCGGAACTGTGTTATGTTGAGGCTCAGAGGCCTATTACAGACATCATGGAAAAGAGTGGGCGAGGGCACTGGTAACGTATCTTTGAGAAGAGATGTGATGGATATATGCCCCTCCACTATGTTATAATGAGGCTCAAAGGCCTATATTGTTGAGAAACAATGTAAAACCTGAAACGTCCAAAAACCTCACCCTAGGAGATGAACCAAAAATGTGGGTCCGTTTGGGTAAATTGGTGTTTCAACTTCTTGGGATGTAACTTTGGAATTTGATCTCCGTTTGACACACTCAATAGCTCGTTAGAAATATCTATCCAAGGAATATAACTTTTGAGTGAGAAACATTAGTCCATGGACCCATGTTGCTCCCGGTTTTCCCAAAAAACGTTGTTTAGGGTCTTAAAACAACTCCAGAAATTCAGGACCTGAAAAACTTCTAAAAATAGTAAGTTGTGCTGAAAATTAAAAACTGAATGAACTGATGGCAGGGGTTCAAATGGAATAGGTGGGTGGCCACCAATATCCACCTAGATCATCATGGCCCCAAAACGCCTCCGGGAGTGTAGGACCTGAAATCCTGCTAAAAATAGTAAGTTGTTGGAAGTGAAGAATTGAAAGAGTTGATGGTGTAGGTCCAAATGGAATAGGTGGGTGGCCACCGATATCCATCTGGATCAAGCATGCAAATAAATGTCAAAAGACAATAAAATATCAAATTATAGACTAATTTTATTTGCTTCCCTCATCTTCCTTTTATGGTTGTGAGCCATCCCTAACCTTGGCCCACCTCATAACTGCACTGCACATGTGGCCACTAGCCCCCATGAAGACTGTGCTGTCCTCCATGATCTCCACCATCTATGCAATTAATCTCCACTCCCTCCATCATGTGTGAATTTAATGCACCACTTCCTCCATCACTGCATCATTATTGCTATATGATCTTACTTTTATTCCTCCACTATCTCCATCATCTTCCTCATTATTTCTCTATGATCTCCACTCTTCCTTCACTACTAAGTTGCTCCACTACTTCATAATGTTGATCTACTATCTAACTAACCCACATTCACACAAAAAAAGTGGATTTTATTCATCTATGGGGTTTATGGGTCCCTCCACCCTTTTATTTACTTAACTAATTAAGAAAAGTAAGAACTCTAATATTCCAATTAACTGATGGAAAATTGGGAATATTACACCGACCTGCCCAAACAAAGGCACAAGGGAGAAAAAGGAAAACGAGTCACATGAACATCCACCACAAGGCACACGGGCGGTCACAACTTAGAATTTTGATACGATCTCCCTCACATGACTTGAACCGACCCGATTACCCGACCTGAATGCATTTCCTTGGGCACCCTCACATGGTATGACCTGACCTGCTTGAATGAAGGCACAATGGAGCAAACAGAAAATGGGTCACAAAAATGTGCACAAGGCACACGAGTGGTCACAACTTAGCTGTTTTTATATGATTTCCCTCACATGACCCGACTCGACCTGACCTGAACACGTTTCCTTGGTGGACCTCACACGACACGACCTGACCCGACCCAAACGCGTTTCCTTGGGCTCCCTCAAACGACTCGACCCGACCCGACCTACCTTGAACACATTTCCTTTGGCGACCTCACACAACATGTCCCAACCCAACATGCCCAAACACATTTCCTTGGGTGCCCTCACACGACACAACCTGACCTGACCCGCCTGAACGCGTTTCCTTGAGCACCCTCACCCGACTTGAACCGACCTGAATACAATGACATGGATGCAGTTGGTATCAAATCTTGGAAATTATATTGGTTGGTATCAGTGAAACATTGGTAGGGGAAAGGCATTGGTGAGGGTCGAAGCTACATAACAAGACATGGCAAGTTGGGAATAATGTCAAGGGAGGGTTTTTTCATACCTTGTATAAGTTGAAGCGTATGAAAGAAGAGCACCCACAGATTCATGTTGAACTTGAAGTCTTGGAGGAGAATGCTGAAGTAGAGCTTCTTCAACTTGTTTGGGTAATGGATCAGGATGGAGTTGCAGATTGCAATGAAGAAGAAGAAGTTGAGACATGTGAAGAAGAGGATGTTGCAGGTGTGTCAATGATAGAGGAATAACTTGATGAACACATTGATAACCCACACATCACACGACCCAAACCGACCCAACCTGACCCGACTCGACCTAAATACAATGACAGGGCTGCAGTTGGTATCGAAGCTTAGACATTATATTGGTTGGTATCAGTGAAAAATTGTCAAGGGCAAGATAGTGGTCATGGTCAAAGCTGCATAAAAAGACATGACAAGTTGGAAAGAATGTCAAGGGAGGCTTTTTCAGACCTTGTACAGGTTTAGGCATATGAAAAAAGAGCACCCACAGATTCATGTTGAACTTGAAGTCTTGGAGGAGAATGTTGAAGTAGAGCTTATTTGACTTGGTTAGGAAATGGAGCAGGATGGAGCTATAGATTGCGATGAAGAAGAAGAAGTCCAGACATGTAAAGAAGAGGATGTTACAGATGTGTCAATGATAGAGGAATAACTTAATGAACACATTGGACCGAGATCATGCACTTTGAAAATATTGATCATGGAGGACACTTATAGGGGTTAGGGGTTAGGGTTTAGGGGGTTAAATGGATTAGGGTTTTAGGAGTTTAGGGGGTTAAATGGGTTAGGGGTTGGGAATTAAGGTTTAAGGGGTTAGGGTTAAGGGTTTAGAGGTTTAGGGTTTAGGAGGTTAAATGGGTCAGGGGTTAAGGGTTTAGGGTTTAGAGGTTTAGGGTTTAGGGGTTAAATAGGTTAGGGGTTTAGAGGTTTAGGGGGTTAAATGGGTTAACGGTTGGGAATTGTGGCTAAGGATTCAAGCTCCGTGGAAAAATATAAAGTCATCAAAAACCTTAATGGTTTGGAATAATTTTCTAAAATACCCTTCCTAATGGACAAACCCCATTGGATATAGGATTCCAAAGTTTTATTTGTAGCAAGTAGTTCATCTTGAAAGCTAGAGGGAATTGAGCACAAAGTGCAAGGAAAAAAATCTATTGATTAAAAATTAACTAATTGTGGAAAACTCTCAAAACTAGGAATATTTGGGGATAAAGGGAAAAATAAGTATGAATATGATCAAATGGAACCTTAGAAAAATAGGGAGGCTCAAATATAGTTCACCCATGAAAATTCTGGTTTTGATAAAGTGAGGGTTATGAGGTGCCCATAAGAAGCTAACCCACAAAAAACAATTGATGCACCACATGAAAAACTCAGCATCAATATACCAAGAAAGAAATTAAAATCTGTCATTATAGAGTTGACCTTAAGTCTGTCATATTCCCATTTTTTTTGTACTAAATTGCCATATCATGAACTCACATCAAGGAATTAATCTTCAATTTATGTCAACATACTCCATTTTTAAATGGCCAGTATGCTTATTGTTACACCATTTTTTGGTCATCTAACCTATTATTATTAGATTAACCCAAGTACACCATGTAAGACTAATTTTACCCAAAGTAAAATTGCTTTCACCACATTTATTTATGTTTCATGGTCATATTTAACCCAAAATAAGGATATCAATTAAGTAAATCACTATTTATTTAATTGTTTCCTAAGAATAAGTTATTTAAATCACTATTTAAATCATATTCTTAGTTAAATTTGACTAAATCAAATATAAATAATTAAATAAACCATTATTTATTTAATTATATTCCCCTCATTTCCCTTAAATAACAAATAAACCATTTATTTATTTGTTATTTATAAATAAAGGAATTGACCCAAGTCAAAAAACCCTTTTCCCTCCAACAAATATAATAAAATATTCCTAAAGGGTGATTCTAGAAAATGTTTAATAATATTTTATTCATGCACCAGGATCTAGAACACCCCAATATTTTGTTATAAATAGGAAGGTTTTTCCCATTCATTAGTCACCTCCATTGCATTGGATCACACTAGATCTGCTTTTGGTCACCATTTTGCATTTCTGTTTTATGAACTCCCATTGAGTTCCATGTTTTGTTTTCCACAATAGTTAGAGAGAGAGACCATTAATCTGAAACACTGAGGACTTCCAAGAACCCAGCCCACTGAGGAGAACCGGAAAACACTTTTCTTGTTTTCCTCTCAGGTGCCCCATTCTTTGATATAATAAAAAAGATTCTTTTAAACATATGTGTTCTTGTCTTGTCCATTGGTGCTTGTACTTTACTTTACCTGCTTAATATCTTCCATATATAGATCTAGATGTGTGCAGCTTATTACAGATTTTAAGATATTTTGCAGCCATAACTTATGTTAGGGCTACTTGATATGCGTAGCTAAAGTGAGTTTTTACGACAAAAAATTCATGCTAACAATTGGTGACTCCACACGGGTTTTCTTTTGCGACCACTGTCGTTTTCTATTTTCCTGCATATCCAGCTGTTTCAGACCCTAGGGTTTCTCTTCAGTTTTCTGTTTTTCCTATTTTTTATGCTAGTTTTTTCCTCTCAAACCCTCAAACTTTCAAATTTCTCACTTTCGTGTGTTTCTGGCCTTATTGCGCAGGTGACTGACATCAGTCGCAGCTGAGACGACACAATTTTCTGAAATCTGCTGCAACCAGCCCTGGATCTGTAGGTCACACTTATCTACCCAAAAAGTGCGACCTGGCCTTGAGGTCGCACTTTTCTGCCCTAAATCTGTGCTCTGGCCTGAAAACAGGCCCAAACCTGCGACCTGCAATTTTTTCTGCAATCTACCCGCGCTTTTTCTGGGTTTCACCGAAGCTTCTGTTAGGGTGTTCCAGCCTCTGTCTCCACCTGTTCAGACCTGTTTCTGATCTATTTCACTCACCTAAGTGGGACTCTTGCCCTTAGGGCTTCAGTTCCCTCCACTTTTTGTGGGAGAGTTTGTTGTTGTTTTCAGACGTCTGCATTTCCAGAAGTTTCAGCCTTATTTCAGATCTGCTACCTCTTGTTCAGATCCTCACAGGTCAGCTTTTCTTCCCTTTCTATAAACTTCCTTTCGCTTTGTTTGGTTTCTGCTCTAGGGTCACCCCTTTGACCCCCTCTTTAGCTGATCTCCTATTTTCTTGCAGCAACCTTGCCCCTACCTCTTTGCTGCTTTCTGCACCACTTTCCAGCAGATTTTTCCATTAGATCCCAGTCCCTCCGGACCTTCGATCTATTGGCCTCTTGTTAGCGTGCTCTGCCCCTTCTAGACTAGTTTTGAGAGACCCACTTGCTTGGGTTCAATTGCTGCCTTTTTAGTTGTTAATTTTTTGTTCTTTCAGTTGTATTTACTGTAGATTTATTTTCCATTACGCTGCACACTTTTTCTTTTACTCTCAAAACGTCTGGGTTTAATCAATTAAAATTAACGCACGCCACACATTGACCCTAAGTGAAGAAGAGCCTGGTTAACACCGCCTGGAAAAGACTCTAAAATTAATCGACACTGCACCTCTTCGCCCTTGTCGCGCCTTGCTTTTTCACCTTGCTGCCCTTGTCGGTCTCTCTTCTTCCCGTCATCATTGCGCCTCCAAGGCATTTCTCCCGGCGACTTCTTGGCCTTCACCCTCAGTTTCCGGTTGGTCGACTTCCTCCTTCCCGTCGTCATCGAGTAAGTCCTCCCCCGAGTCCGCCCTCCGACTCTTCCTTTGATTGTTCGGGTTCTCCCCATCCTTCTGGTTCTCCCCCTTTTACCTTCACCATGTCTAGTTTCGGACCTAGCCCTAACCCCAGTTCTACTGCCGGGTCCACTTCCAGTGGAACCACTACGGGACCTTCCTCGACTGCCCCATTACTTCCGTATATGGCTGGCCTCAGTCTCCCCGACTTCAATCAACTTATCAACGATCCTATCCGCCACGATGTCAGTTGGCCTGCTATGCCAACCAAGCTCCCCTCCGATATTCCCAAGTTCGAGGGCCTTGCTAGTGAAGATCCCTCCAATCATATCCGATCTTTCCACATGTGGTGCTCCTCTAATTCCATCACCGACGACTCCATTCGCCTTCGTTTATTCCAACGCACCCTTACCGGCGAAGCATCCAAATGGTATGTCGATCAAGCCACCTCTTCCCATACCACTTTTGCCACCATCGCCCAAGCCTTTTTGTCTTACTTCCAGCTCCCCCTCCGATATGACACTGGCACAGAATTGTTGACCTCATTTTAAAAATCCTCTTCAACACGTCTCTCCGCTCATGTTCAAGAGTGACGAAGACGATGAAGCTTATGTCGTGCTTCCCCTTTTGAAGATCGTGTTTACATGGATTGGTTCCTTCGCACCCTCCTACCACCCATTGGCAAAGATGTCGCATCCCATTTTCCCCAAACCAAAGAAGATGCCCTTCAAATAGCTTTGAAGTATGATCTTATTTACGCTCAATCCGGCTACGTGTATACCATCCTTCCTGACCTCCCTCAGGAACCTCTCATTCTGTTGATGGTATCGTCGGAGCTCTGTCCCATACCACCGCCCAACCTCTTACTCCCTATGGTTTTTCCCCCGGAGGGACCAGCACCTCTAGCACCTTTCCCCCTCCCGGCAACATGTACCCTGGATATGGCATGCCTCCCCCCTTTGCTCACCTGCCTCCATATCTCAATATGGCCCCTACTCACCCTTATCCCTATCCTCCGTCTGGTGTCCCTGCTCCTCCTACTTTCGGATCTCCCACTCCCTTGCCTCTTCCCCCCCGCATTTACTACCCCCCACAGGACACGTATTTGCGCAACAAGGGGCGCCTACTTCTCGATGGAGGCGAGGTAATCCATCCACCCTTGGCAATCATGGCCCCACTCCTCCCAGTCTGGACCCTAATACTGCCAACCAACCACAAGGCTCTCAACCCAAGCCTGACTGACCGCTTCGCACTAATAAGCCCTATTCTTGTTGCAGTGTTTATGGCCATTACACTCACAATTGTCCCCTTTTACCTCAACTGCGACAAATGTGGGAATCCCAACCCACCGTGCGGGGTCAACACTCCTCCCCGACCACCTCTCCCCATCCAACCCTTGTCCAACCTGCCGTGTTTACCTATCCTTTCCCTCAGCAAGGATTCGTCGCTACTCAATCACCTCGTGCCCCTAGCACAACTCAACATTCCCCTTTTGGCACCTCTGATTATCAAATTCTCATGATGACCTCTGACCCCCCTCTCACTGCCGAACTTAACCTCCAAACCCGGTCCCATCAATATTCCCCACCTCCCGTTACGCCTGTCTCCGAGTCCCCATCATCAAGTTCTACAGAGCCTCTATCGACACCCAAGGGTCCCTTACAAATCCATCCCCCTAAATTTGAGGTTCACACCAAAATTCCTAAGGGTATTTTATGCTGAAATGCTGCCTCTAGTCGGGCTACCCATTCCT